>OY720680.1:42570962-43170962 GCA_963170755.1 Amphimallon solstitiale | reverse complement strand
TTTGCTTTCATTTAAATTTCTACCATACTCTTCCATAAATGTATTGATTTCAATCTTCTCATCGATTTTTTGTTTTAATTCATTGCATATATTACGTTGAATTCCCCTTTTAAATGTTTTCAAATTTTCCAGCTATTATTTTCTAAATATAATTTCTCGTCCTTTCCAACATTGAAATAAAATAATAATTATACTGAGCACTGTATAATAGTTTGCTTTTACTTAAATTTCCATCATACAATATCGCATGCAGGGTGATACTGAATTACATTATTATGAGATTTCCAAGGTGGGGCCATGAAAAATCGAAACGTCAAAATATTAGTGTCACTTGTAGTTAAACGTGTTGTACCTACGTATTTAGCAAATTAAGCCTTTTTGGACACTGGCACATAATTATTAAGATTGCAAAATGTCATAATCTAACGTTGAAGCTTATGACATGGTCAGATTGGAATTTCAATGCAGTTCTTGTTTCCCGGCAATATTCCCTAAATTATCTCGAAAGAATATATTATTCTCGTAGAGTTTTTATTCGCCTTGCGAGATGTTCTTGATTTTTATTTATGGGGGAGGATAAGAGACCTGGGGCGTTTTCGGAAAATGTATAGCATTAACCTGATCCGGTTAGAAAGTACCTAACAGGTTCAGTAACTTTACCCGGTTAAATGAAACATTTCCGAACGCAATTGTGGTCACGTTGAGTAACGTAACTTAAACGTCTGCATATAACCTTATAAATAGCTATCTTCATAACATAATTTAGCTGTACTGGCAATACGACAGAAGAAATGGACCGGGGAGGGGGTAAAACAACCTGCATTACCCTACTCACTTACCAGGGTTATGAAAATCGAACCGGGTTGTTGAACCCGGTTACTTTTTAGATTTTACGAACAAGGTTGTTTTTACCCGACTGAAATAACGAACGCATTCGTGCTAACCGTGTTGTAACCACAATGACCGAGTTTAATTTCCGAAAACACCTATAGTTTTCACAAAAAACCGACTGCAACAATTGCTGCTTCCGAAATTGAAGTAGTTGTGCTCTCTATTAATCGACGAGTAAACATGTGTATGAAAGTAATGGCGGACACTATGAACATCTTTCAAGTTGAGGTTTGCTTTGCTTTATTTTTTTTTTTAGTTTCTTATTTAAATACATTTTGTTTGTTTCGTTTGTATTACTTCGTCAATATATTTTCTTATTTATATTTCGGTATAATAATCTGTTCTTTTACTTACTTTCATGTTATACCTACGCATGGATGAATTAAATATGAATTTTTAAACCCTTTCGTTATTAATGAGCAAAATGATTTGTTTATAACTAATGCATTATATATTGTTTTTTTCTTGTTATAGTATACTTACTTCATGAGTTATGGAAATTATTTTTGCTGTTGTCCTATAATTTGATGTGTTGGGTAATAAATATATATAATTATTATTATTTTATTTCAGTGTCGGAAAAGACAAGAAATGAAATTTAAAAAATAATAGTTAGAGAATTTGAAAACAATTGAAATGAATACATTTACGGAGGAGTATGATAAAAAATCAAATGAAAGCAAGTTATACACTGCCTAATGACCCTCTTAAAATAAAAATAAAATTATTCCTCGCAATAAATAAATATATTTAAAAATTTTATTTTTCTGGATTGTCTTTGTATAACTATATCTTCGTCAAGAAAAAAGGTAGCAACTTCCGGTGTCCATCTCTTCAGGTTTTTGTGTGCTTCAATATTACGATATTAAAAATATAACGTTCCATTTAAAATTTTAAAGAAAAAAACAGTAATATATCTAAATTAAGAACAGCGACCCCTATAAAATTCTCTATGTAATGAGCCTAGAAACATTAAAATCCGTTGAGGCAAACCGAAATTATACCTACTTTTGTACTCAGATATACTCCCCTCCACTTTCCTCTTCGTATTGAAGTTAGATCAGAAAGCTTCAAATAAAAATTGTATAAAAACGTTGCTAGTAAAAATTTTAACCTACCTTAAACTTGAATTTAATGAAAAATTATCGAAATTATAATTCAGCTTGCAAATTGCGCCCCCTTGTGATCATTTTGGAAACATCAAAATATTTTTTGTTGAAATTCCCGTAATCCGTTTTACTATCAAGATTTTTTCCGCCCCGTTGTACGATGAGCGGTTCCCGAGATATGGCCGGTGGCTGAACCTAAACAGACACCCGGTATTATACTTTCATCATTCTATTTTCCAAGTTTTGTTTTTATTATTTTTTAAGAATATTTATATGTTTTTTTTATTTTTCATTTCTCTTTAAAATATTCAAATATTAAATGCATATACGAATTATAAGAGATATTCTGCGTCTAGACAAACGAAATGCTTATTTCAATATAGTTTCTAGGGTACTACATAATCGCTTCTTAACACCCTAGAAAGTCTAATCCAAATCTGAATATACAAGAAGAAGAAAAACACACTACACAGTTACAAGGAAATATTACGAAAACCTTGAAGCTTTTCCACCATTACCGAGGATTTACGTATCCGAAGCATTTATTTACTTACTTACTACATGAGATTTCTATAGCGCGATGTAGATAATAGATCTTCTTTAATTCAAGCGAGATTTTTTTCTTTCTAGCAGAACTCAGACAGTTCCGGCATATTTCTCTTAGATAAATCATTGAAAATAAAAGGGAAGTGAACTGTATAAAGGCAATTTATCAGAGATGATCGTCGGTGATGAATGATGATAAAAATAATTTTAGAAAGCCAGTAAGATGTTCGGAAGTTTTTTTTTCACTCTGCATAAATAAAGCTATGCTACAATATTTACATTAATCGATTTATAGCCCGGAGTAATTGAAGCGATCCTATTTGTAAGGAATTAACCCTGAAATGCGATAAGTATATGAAAAAAAGTAAAAATGCGATATTTTTTAATTTAAAAGAGTTAAATAACCAGGATAATATTAATAATAATAATCATTGACAGCTTCTAAACCACTAAAAGCATTGTCTTATCAAACCGCTAAGTAACACACAAAAATTATATATAGGAGAAAAATCGGGTGATTCCGCTGTAGAGCAACAGCAGACACTTGTTTCCGAATTGTTGGTCATCGTCAGTAGGGGAGAGTGAGGACGGTTTGGACACTTTTTTTGAAACTTGCATAAAACACGACAAAATGGAAAAGAACCACCCTTATTAGAGCATATGGTGTATTGAACATTCGAGAAATTTGCTTATTATTTGGTCTTCCGATCAAAAATATCCAAAAAAGAAAAGTCCAAAGTGAAAATTAAAAACGTCCAAACCCTCCCTAACTGCAGGATGCAATGGATATAGTTCCAGGAGTATATGGACACATAAAGAGTACACAGAAAAAGTAACTGGAATATGAAAATGCAGAATAAAGGAATCATTTTTCTATATGAATATATTTATAAACTTATTAATGTATATTATAACTTGAGAGATCAATGTTAAAGTAAACCATATCTTTAAAACGAATTAGCTGATCTTTTGTTGGCTTTGGTAAACCTATTACAATGTCATTAAACAATACTAATGCTGATAGTTCATCCGACACAATAAATATATTTGAAGCAAGTTGTGTCCTCAAAAATTTAGCTTCATAGCCTCATCTACGGTTTTCTTTATAATTTCAGCAACAAAATTTCTGGATGTCTTTTTGAAATTATCCCTAAAGACTTTCACAATTGCATGTCTTCCTTCTTCAATTAAAAATTTTCCATCATTTTCTTCTTTATCTTCTTCGTAATTGAGGTCATCTGAAGAGCTGTCGTTTAATTCTAGTTATTCCTCAGACGAAGAAATCTCTTGTACAACCTTCTTTGTCACATTTTTTATCTTCTTTTTATCTCTTTTTTGAACCATCTCTTCAATCTCCTCTTTTTCTGGTGTGTCTGTTGCAATTTTGCATCTGCCTTTTCTTCTGTTTGTAGTTCTTTTCCTTTCACCCGCTTTGGGAAACGGTCTTATAAATTCAGGACTTGCAAGCAAGCTTCCTTTTCTTTTGTACCTATCTTCAAAATTTATCGTACCTGTAATTGGAACATTACGATCTGCGCTATTTTCGTCATTGCCAGTTGGCCCGTCTTCGCTTGCGTGTGAAATATCTTGATTTGGCTCATTTTCCATGCTAACAAGTGGTCGTTCTTGACTTGTATTTCTCAGCGTATTCATAAGCCAGACGTCTTGTAGCCTTAGGAGTTAGCCCATGAAGCATGTCTGAGCAGGTTAATAAATATTCCTGAAGTCTTTCTTCCATGTCATTTGTGAATACTTGAGTTGTTACACATTGCGGTTTGAAAGAAACATTTAATATTCCTTAAGTAATAAATGTCCATTTGTAAAGTTGTAATTGAAGAAAACACAAATATAATGATGGATCCTCTTTATTCTTTACAATAGTTTCTAATATACTCTAAGGGACTAGTTTCGACATTATGTCATCATCAACCTAGAAAAGATACTTTGAAAAATCATTTGACTATTCTAGGTTGATGATGACATAATGTCGAAACTAGTCCCTTAGAGTATATTAGAAACTATTGTAAAGAATAAAGAGGATCCATCATTATATTTGTGTTTTCTTCTTTTATTTAATATTCCATTCATTTTTACTTTATTTACATAGTTGCAAAGACGAGATTTTTTTACATTATGTAATTCTGCACTTTTCCTAATTGATATGTTGTTCTCTAAAACATCTTGTATAGCAGCTGCCAAATCCCCTGGAGGAAATTGTTCATTTGTTTTTCTTACATACACACGAGGCATATTGCAAACTGAAACAAAAATTACAATATTATTATTAGACTTTAAAATGATGAAATTACTATGGGAGCTTTTGGACAGGTTGGGGAGGATATGGACACCAGTGTCCACATCCTCCTGAATAGGAGGAGCAAAATAAAAATGATCAGAAGTCATTGTATACAACGTTGAACTCAATTTTTAAGTAACAAAATATGTATCTCCTAATGCAAGGTGTTTCCCGTATTATTATAATTAATTAAATCAAATTTACGAATATGAAATTGTTACTTACCAAAGCACTGAACAAACTTACATTCAACAACACCAAAACACACAAACTTTCCTGTTCAAGCAACCGTTGAGCGATAACGATTGAACTGGGATGTGAGGTTATAATGTTTGTTTTACCACAAATACTGCTCATGTGCGGTCACAAATTATAAAACGGCGGGAATTATGAACGTGTCCATTTCCTCCTGTAGTCCAAACCGTCCCCACTCTCCCCTATGGTGTAACCATGGGATAGGATGGGATACCTCCAAGGATATCATATATGATCAGCAAGTTTGAAGCACGTGTATGCGGTTAAATAAAATAAATAAATATATAGGTATAATGATATAATCTGTGGCTGTATTGATTAAATAGTAAATTAATAACATAAATGACATTTAGGAAAACATGTCCATTAAGTAGAATCATTGAAAAACCTTTGATTCCAGTGGCGGTTCGTGAGTTATGAAAGAGGTTGGGCACAAAAAAAAACTTACCTATTTTTTTACATAAAATCCATTCTCCTATTTTTGATGCTGGAAAAGACGTCTATGACTTTGTTGTCAAAATCCGGTATAGACTGGATGAACTTCTGTTCTATTGATAGGACCGCCAATGCGTTCAGTCGATCTTCTGATATTGTGCTTCTCAGAAAAGTTTTAATGCGTTTGAAGGTGGATAAACATCGTTCATATTCTGCTGTCGACATGGGCGTTGTACAAATAATATCTAACAGTTTGTATGTTTCCGTCAAAACCCTTTTCAGGTTGTTGTTTGTTATGAACACTAAAAGTGGCAAAACACCACCTACTATACACATGTCATCGCGCCCATAAATTGCTGAAGGTTCATTTTTCAATTTTACACTATCCAACATAGGATAAGATTTCACAGTTCCATCAAAATGTTTTTGGGGAAATGAATGAGTTTTAAAATTTTGAGAATCAAATAATTTTGCTGCACTTGGATGATCCCTAAAATCAAATCGGTCGCTAATTTGGCTTAAAATAGTGTCACATACTTTCTTTGCAATAGCAGCTCTGTTGTCGCCAGCTGTCGTCGTTTTTTGTCTTTACCTTGCAGGTTCTTCATTATTGCGTTCTTGATTGTCATTGTCAGTAGAAATTCTTAAATTTCTAATGTGAATAATTGACTGTTGAATTGTTCAATTGCCTTTTGCAGTTGAGCACTGTCAATCCCGCGCATTTGAGCCTGATTAAATAATACTTCAACATATGACATGATGAAATGAAATATTTTCAACCAATAGAGAAATTCCGGGCAATTCAAATGTTTCAATAAACCACTTGCTTCACTAACTGTAATTGAATCCATCCCATCTTCGTCAATAATTTTGTCTAAAGATTTTTTGAAAGAATCCTGGTGTTCAAATAATGTGTTCACAGTTCGACTTTTGAAAATCCAGCGTACGGGGGCAGCGCGAGGTAATCTACGTTTGACTATTTCATTAAGAATTACCGTTCGTATTGCCGATCGAGAAAATTAGCTTGAAAATGACTGCGATATGAGTAAATCATTCAACCCTTGTTTATTCGACGCAATAACCTCTTTCTTAAAAATTAAGCAGATAAAACAAAATAGTTTATTTGTTAGTGAACATCCACTCATATTTTTCATATACATTTTTATTGCATACTCTATTGTAAGTTCGAGTTTTACTTGTAGAAGTGTAGTTTATTTGAAGTCCTTTCTTCTTGATTAAAAGTTTTTCGTTAAAGGTTTTTTAAAAGATCTTGCACACAATGAACTTCCATCATTAATAATAAACGTCATTTCAAGGCGTTGAACCCACACACGCAAGGTAACGCTACGAAAACATGCACTCGCAATGAATGCAAGACGTTAACTGGAGTCTGGTAAATTTGTGCCCCAAACCGAAGTTATAAGCGCTTATGGCGAAGATAAGCGGAGCGAGCCGATTCATACTCGAAAGAGGTACTTCTGAAATTGTGCCCCGGAACATACTTTTGAGCGGCGGCATACGCTAGTGTGTGTTGTGCGGAAGGAAACTTTGATACCATGGTTATAAAAATACGTAAAAATAATAAAATAAAGTAATGCTTTTAATTACATGCAAATTTCTTTCTGTGTTTATCTTGGTGTTTGGGTGGGCGCGTGCCCTTGTGCCCTTTAATACCAGCCGCCACTAGTTTTTTCATTGTTATTGATAATATCCACATTTCTGTAGTATTCACAACAAATATACTAAACTAAACTATTTTTAAGTAACTATAAAAGGTAATATCAATAAAATTTATTGATGTATTTCTTTTGTAATTTATAAACAACAATATGAATATTAATAAATAACAATATTTGTATATTATAGTCTTTTTGTTTTTCTTGATTATACATTGGTTTCTCTTTAGAATGTTTGCACATAACAATGAATTATGTAAACAATTGCACAGTGTTTGTGTATTTCGGAGAAAAGCGATCGTGTTGGCATCAACAGTGGTGTAGTATTATTTAGAGGACTACTGAGCGATCGATATGAGAACATTTCGCCCGCTTCTCTGCTGCTAGGAAACGTAGACGACGCCCGGTATTAATCACAGGGATCCTGGGCAAAGTCGCGTCCTCTTCTCGCGAACACTGCCTGCTGCCTGCAGCACATTCCATTACCTCTGCAGCCTCTCACATTGAGAATGTACGCTATGTGCAGAGCGGGCTGGCGGCGTAAGTTAGGGGGAAATTAATATCTCATACCTACCTATTCGAGTTTTTTATTTGCATACATATAAACTAGATTAGAGTACATATCTGCTAATTGTTAATTAAATTCATAACTCTGATCAAATCGTAGAATGAACTACACAACTACACACTACTTTTATGCTTACATATGTTTGCATGTTCATTTCTACATGTATGCATATGGAAGCTTTTTATTCATTGAATATGCAAATAAAATATCGAATATGAAAATATTCCCTTCCAGTTTTCCCATTTCTGGTTAAATTCGTTCGTTGCGTCGACATTTTTAATATGTCTGCATTAGAAATTATTTGAAAATAGATTAGGCACTAATTGTAGATATAATTTTTTAAAAAAAATAAATGTGAAAGATCGATGCTTTTCATCTCCAAGGTTATCCCACCTTATTCCTTGGCTACACTTCACTGAAGAGATCCAACCATTTCGAAACACGTGTCTGAAGTTGCATTTTCAGCGGAATTGCCCCATAAATTTCTTTATCATATATTATATCCTAAGATCCGCTGTAATTTATGTCATTGAAAAGTACTTAAAATTTACTAATTAAAAATTTATACTTTCTTGTGCCTGTGGGCGATATTGTAAAAGTTATAGAATATTATATCTGAATAAATCCGATTACGGTTTAAAAATATGAGTTGCCATGACTTAATTACACATAGCATAATTAAAATTAATCGAAAAGAGTTACATCTAATTGAATTTTTAAAACTCATGACATGAGAGGTTTGGAAGTTCATCAATTAACACAAGTTAAAATATCGCAGTCGCTCTGTGTCCAAAAATTGTTTATCGTCATACTCAGACTAAATTTTAAATTAGTTAAAAATTGAAGATATCATACTTATATTTATAACTTCAGTTGATATGCAAACCGTCAGTACAAGTATTTAAATGTACGTTATTGAAAACTTCTATAACTTGCGCAGTATCTTAAAGAACATATAAGTTACTATTCTCAATCATCACAGTAATTAGAAGTTATTATATAACAAAATAAAAAATCTTCTTTAAGGTTCTCTTAATAAAGTTTTTACTAACATCAAGAACTCTGTAAAGTTTACGCATACTTGTATGAGGATTTTCTTGAACGCATAACAAAAGAACCTTTTGTATATCTGCGTTTTCTATGGCAGCAGTAACACGGCCCTTTTTTCATACGGAATATTGTCAGTTTCTTCAAATCGTTAACAATTTTTATCGAAGACAGTTCCATATTTGGATATTTTTGGTTGTACATCTTTGTGCCAGCAAACAGTGACTTTCCCCCAAAACATAGATCATATCTATTAAGGCTATACGCCCGGCCTCGAAATCGTTTTTCCCATTTCCTAATCGTATTTTTCATGAAAACCTTACCGAATTTACACGCTAATTTAAGAAAAAAAATGCCTTTCAATGGATAAATCGTAATTTCTTCGATATTGTCCAAAGGGCCCTAAATAAAAATAAAAATGTAAGAAATTTCAAAAAATAAGCCTTTATTTAAAATTATGTAACACTCAACAGCAATACATAAATTTTATTTTTTCTTAATTTTTAAAAATAAGGTCACGAAACGGAAAACAAAATTTTGAAATTTGGGCGAAATTCACTGAAATCAAATAGAGTATGTGGTACGCTCGCACATTGTGTCGAGAGGTAGCTCCGCCTACCATTTCGGGCAGTTTCTACGCAGTTTGTAAAATACTTCTGAGATCGGTGTATGTTAAGAAAGTAATCGTTACTCGGACATTATTTTATCGAAACCGTTGATATTTTCTTTACAATATGTGTACATATACAGTGTCAGCGTCACAATACTTCCTTATACTACGTATCAGAAAGTAAAAGCAATATCTCTTCCCGTCCCTAACGCTATACCTGCTAGAAGCGCATGCTAGGACTCACACGGCTTGCGGGCAGGGAGTATAATTATTATATTTGACTCGCAATAATTTGCTTCTGAAACGATCTAGAAATTTATTTTTTGCACAAAAAATAATTTTGGAATGTTGGCTTTATTTTGTTTCACATATATATGGGTAAATTCTGAAAAATAAGATTAGTTACTCGATAGCTGAAAAATACCTTACACAAATTGGTCGTCTACTAAAACTTTTTTTTTTTTATAAAATTTACACACCATAAAGAAAAATCGAAAACACTAGTATCATCCAAATACTTTAGGGTATAACCTTAAAAAAAACAGATCCCTAGCTCTCTGCATTGCTGAGATATCACGAGATAAGTATTAAAAATTGAAGAAAATGAAAATTTTAAAATTTACACAAAAAAACGATTTTTCGACCTTTTTGCGATTTCGATTTTATTTTCCAACTCAAAATTTGAATCCGGTAGGTGATTTTACATATTCAGCTTCACTTTTTTTTTGTGTGTTTGAGAAAATATAGATTGTCTAATTTAGGGGAGGTTGCTTCCCGACTGTCAAACATGTGGGCCAACCGGCGATTATCTGAGACCATAACGCAGCCATAAATTACAGGCAGATTAGATTAGGTGACAAGTTCTTCTCTCTATCTTTTTCCTCAGCATAAGACAGAGCACGCGGACCCTTAAACATTTGTCTTTTATTACAGTTGCACGAAAAACAGTGGTATGCCTATTTCAAATCGAACTCAGCTTGAAGCGGGAGTTCAGCCTTTAACGTAAATTCATGTATTTACTTCCCTTTAAACTGAAGCTATAAATCTAAGTTTCACGTTTAAATAATTTTTCACACATAGCGTCTGCTATATTTTTTTTATATTATTGCTAATTAAAACTTCTCATGAGTTTTAAAATTCTAATAAAAATCACTTATTTGTTAAAGGAAAATAGAAGTAACTCTCTTCGATTAATTTTAGTTATAGTCGTAGTGCAAGTCATGTTGTTAATTCGTACATTTTTAGTACTTTTCAATGACATATAAATATACAGGCTGTTCCATTTATTTTTTTTAAGAATTTTTAGCTTAAACGATTGGTATATAATTCTAAAGAACATAGGTAGATATGCCGAAATAAACATCAATTTCACGTACGGAAAAGATATCTCTACTAATCGAACCCATAATAGGTATTTAATCATCAATCGTTATTTCATAGCAACTTTTCAAATGTTGTACAATTTTTAACGAAAAATCGACAATAAAAGTTGATGTCAGTTTATTCAACCCTTCAATAATTTCAATATTCAAGATTCAAGTAATTACAAAAACAATTATTAAAGGTGTCATTAGAAATTTAGAAATTTAACATAATTTAATGCAAACACATTTCAGATGAAATTAAAGGCATAAATAAACGAAATATTAAGCAATGACTCACGTAAACTGGTACTCGTCTTATAAAATTCTCTAAATCAATAATTAAGGTGCATCAAAGATATCTAATCACAATAAGCATTTCTAAAGCTTACGTAGTTCTTTAATGAGGTTGTCATTTTATTTACGTTCCCCTAATCACTACTGACAAATTACAACATTTTTTCAAAACGTTGTGTATGCACTGTGAATATTTACTACCGCTATTTATTTATCAAACAAATGAAATCTGTATAATATGCAATAACCAATTTAGGCATGAGATTGTAAGATATAATATCGTGAACTAATAATGGTGATTATGCATTAATCACACGAGAATCTGTAATTATTCCTTTCGTGTTTACAGCACAAAAAAGAAAAACGAAAGACTGTTTTTTGTCGATGGTACTAGTAGTTTGATTTGCCGTTTTGAAAACTACTGTGGAGCCTACAAAAGCAATTCCATTGGAAAATGCGAATATTGCGTGTTAATGTATTTTTAGGAAAACGACGCCAACGTAATACAAATCCTATGAAAAATCGTGATATGTATTTAGGAAATGAGGTTATTTTAAATTGTACATATATTCAATCTGGGCAATTTGATCATTTTTTCCCATGTTATCTAAGAAGGATGGAAGAGAAGGAGAAAGCGTTGTTGATAAAATTCTGTGTACGGTCATGAGCAGTAAACAGTACTGATGCACTTTTGCGATATTTTCGATAGATTCTTACGGATTTCATAAAAATTCGGAGTGGCATGCTATCTCTATATAGTTAGTAGTGCAATAGAAAGATGAATTTTTATGAAATCCGTAAAAATCTATTGTAAATATGGCAGAAGTGCATCGGTTTTCTGAAACGGTAAACTAAAAGTAGATAAATCTTATTTCCTGAAGTAATACTGAAGAATCAAGTGTGTTGCAAATTGGAGTTAAAACAGTTAATTCGTGTTAACAATACACAAATTTGCGCTGAACTAATTCAAGCTGCCGCATACGACAGTGATGAAATGGATACCACACCACACATGCCTTTACTCATTCAGGATTGGTAAAAGATCTGCAACTGCGGACGATAAACGCTAGCATTCTCCAAGCCGTAGAATTGACAACAAACGCGAGTTTCATGTCAATACTCACGACCAAGTCCCTTACTGTCTGAACACTATTAAAAATTGCGTCCAACTTTTGCCGAAGGCCACATCCGGAGTTACTTGGAATACTTTTGAAATTACTAATAGCCCACGTCTAATGTGGTTAATCCATCTTTTAATTTGAGATTTCGATTTTCAAAATATGTGATTAGTTTAGGCAAATTTCCAAAGTGTTCCTGAAGGAATAACAACTGATTTTTTAAATTTGGGATTTGTGTTAGTTCCTTGCACTCAGAAATACTTCGATCATCGTCATTTAAACATGTAACGAAATTTTGTAAACAATCGAAATTCTCTGCATAAAAACTATTTCTGTGCATGTTTTAGCAAAGCTAAGTGACGAACGTGCGATATTTTGGCATTCTGTAACGATATTTTACAGACTTTGTAATAAATTTCGGAATCACTGACAATTCATTTTCATATCAGAAAAAGTAACATAAACAAGGTTCTGGATCTAAATAAATGATAACTAAAAATGTACGCGTATGTTATTGAAACTAAACGAAATCCAGTGCACACTTACGTCTAGATAATTGGGAGAAGTCGATTCAATAAACCGGTATTAAACAGACTATTACAAAAATTACGAAGTACGTAATTAACAGTCAAAACAATGAAAAAACGAAATTAACGTAAGTATGAATAAAAAAAAATTTCTCTTGCGAAATATAAGGTAAATATAATAAATTTTAAAAACCCCTCACGCTCCTATCTACGCCGATGAAAAAAGGATTTTACTCATAAATTCCTTATTTTATGCTCTCATTCTCGGGCACTTCTCGGGCGTAAACAGATGTTGCAGTTCACCATATCGTCGCCTCGAAGTCAAAACCTCGTATCTCGAATTTTGCTCTTTTTAAGTTATGAGTATTTCAGGTTATAGAATATTATAGCGCATACGTGGCAAATACTTGGATCTCGATATTTAGATAGAATGCGGCAGCGCAAATTTATTTGAAATTCTCGTATCTCGAATGAAGCACACAAACCTCGTATCTCATTTTAAGAAAAACAAATTGTTTTGCAGTTTGAATCACCGTGTCGATATTGTGTCTGATTTAAATAGGTAGTTGGTCAGAAAGGAGCTCTAAGATATGGTAAGTAAAATTCTATCTGTTTTATAAATTTTTATGCATGAGAAATGTGTTAATTTTTAAAGTAGAAAAAAGTGAGGTTAGAAGCTAAATTTTTGAGAATAAACGGCACATAATGTTGTAACAATTTGAACAAATTTATTACAACTACTAAAACTAAGTTTTTTAAGCACCAGAGGTTAATAGTTACAATTTATTATGAGTATAGCAAACAACTTAAACGGCTTAAAATCAAGTTTTTTTTTATTGTTTGTAGGCGTCTCGTGCTAGTAAAATATTAGCTATGGCACTACAAAGCCCTAAGGATTCTTCTTGCGAGAGTCAACCGGTTCCATCAGCTGTAGTGACAGAACGAAATTCACAAAAATTTGGATCTGGCACGAATTTTTCTTCACACGTTGAACTGTGTTGTAACGTTAATCCGTCTGCAGCTGTAGAGATTGATCAAAAAATATCACAGAACATTTCAATATGCGTTGATCAAAGTTTAGTCACAAATAATAATAATAATTTCAATGAGGAGGACACTGATGAAGACCCTTTCCAAGATTCTGGATCTAGCTTTCACCCCAGTAATGGCTCAGAAGACGAATCCCAATCAGAAGCATACCATGATGAAGAAGTACTAGAAGATCAAAACGGGACTGTAGATAATCAGTTAAAAAAGAAACGTGCCAAAAAAGGACAAGGAAATCCCACTACTTGGAAGAGAAATCGTGCTCAAATACGCAGAAGAAAGGGAGAGGAATATGAAGCACAAAAAAACACAGAGATGGATCGAAAACAGTTGTGAAAGAAGTGCACGGATCATGAAAGAGAGATGCAACTCAGGCAAGTGTCTAAAGTCTAAAGCAAAAAGACAATGCGCTTCCATAACGGACGATCAAAGAAAAGAATTATTTACTAGGTTTTGGGAGGAAATGGACTGGAGTCAGAGAAAAGTGCTTGTGGCGACTTTGGTAAATAAGTCTGCAACTTTACAAAAAACGACTAAGAAGACATCACGCCGCAACACCAGTTTATTTTATCATTTAAAAGTGAACGACAAAGTACTTCCCGTTTGCAAAAAAATTTTTCTCTCAACATTCGCCTTAGGAGAATGGACAGTTTTAAACTGGGTAAAAAATAGTAATCACTCTGAGATAGTAGATTCCTCGAGGAAGTGCCCAAATAAAAGTAAACCTTGTGATAAACAAAAAAGAGTTCAAATAAAAGAATTTTTGGAGAAGTTGCCGAAACTACCTTCACATTATTGTAGATCGACAACCAGTAAACTATATGTGGAAACTATCTTTAAATCACACACTGAGGTGTACAATGTATACAAAGCACAAGTGGGAGAAAATTCTGCCGCGAGCAAAGATGTTTTTACATCAGAAATGAAACATTTGAATATTGACATCTACCATACACGAAAAGATCAATGTGACTTGTGTTTTAGCTTCAAACTAAATAATGTTGGACTAGATGAATATAACTTCCACATCAACCAAAAAGAACGAGCTCGTCAGGAAAAACAAAAAGACAAAGACGATGCCGTCGCTGGGAAAGTACTTGCATTCACTATGGATGTACAGGCGGTGCAGCTTGTGCCATTTTTGCCAGCTGGCATGATTTATTTTAAACAAAAACTAGCTTGCCATAACTTTACCATTTACAATTTGGGTAGTGATGCTGTCGTATGCTATGTATGGCACGAAGGGGAGGGGGGATGGATGCTAATTGTTTTGCCTCATGTCTAACAGATTATATCAACAATGAAATTGCCGGAGATGATAAAGACAAATTAAAAATCTTTTATAGTGATGGCTGTTGTGCTCAGAATAGGAACGTAACCTTAGCTAATGCTTTGCAACATTACTGCATAATGAATGAAACCAACGATATTGTTCAAAAATATCTTACTAAGGGCCATTCTCAGATGGAATGCGACAGCGTGCATTCCACCATCGAAATGCGTAAAAAAAATAGAGAAGTTCATTCGCCCTCAAATTACGTTCAGATCATTGAACAAGCTCGTCGAAACTCTAAAGGACCATACAAAGTGAAGTACGTTGATCACAGTTTCTTCAACAGCTATGACGAAATTAAATATTATAAGACTATACGTCCTGGTGTCAAGACCGGCGATCCTTGTGTAACTGACTTAGTAGCCCTTAAATATTCAGCTGACAGTGGGATACAATTCAAATTGAGGTTTGATGATGAGTGGTCTCTCCTTCCCCACAGAATGTCAAATAATACGGGAACTGTAAAGAAACTATACAAAGCTGCATTGCCTCTCAAAGGTGATAAATATGATCATCTTCAGTCAAGATTATCATGGATTTTATGATTCTCTACTTCATTAATTTTTTTATACGTTTTTTCATCCAACCTTAGCATTCAATCTAAGTCGAAAAAATATTATTTTTATTGTATTTTGTGTATTATTTGTTATAACTACCGATTACCAGAATAAAATGTTTCTTTCTTTCTTAATTTGTTCAATTTTTATAGTTCACTTTGCAGTGAGAAAACCTCGGAAGTCCAAAATTAACAGTGAAATACTCGTATCTCACTATTTTTGCGGTTACAAAGAAAAAAACAAGAAAAAACTAAAATTTAATTTATTCAGGATTTTACTCTTATCCAGGCCTTCAATATGACAATACCCTGTACCAAAATTATCATAACAGCAAATTATACTAAGTTTTTTGGGTTTCCTGAAAAGTTGTGAATTTTGACATACGAGGTTTTGACTTCGAGGCGACGATATGAATTAGTGCTATTCAGTAAGCGTGTGTTGTTTACATTATTTCTTTCCTCCGTAGTAACTTCGTCGTAGTTTAAACCGGTCATGTCCGCGCCCCAGTAATAACACACTACTTTTTTTAATATTTGCAATAAGTATAAAAAGTTTAAACAGAATTTTCCTTTGACCAAACAGGGAGCATATTGCTAACTTCGGAAAGAGCTTTCGCTCATACATCTATCAATACATCAATAGTTTTCCGTACATAGCAAATGCATGTTTTAAAATTTCCTACCTTGTCAAAGGCGCTCGGCCTGTGGCATCGTTCCCGGTCTATCTCCATGCGGTGGCCGGGTTCGGCTAGGGAGCTGAGGGGCCGGGCAGCCGGACACACGCTCCTAGCCGAGCTCCATGGGGCTCTGCCCCCGCCCCATCACGCTTGTAGTCACCCCCACATACGCACTGAAAATTAAAACAAGAAACAAATCATCAATCAACGTCAATGCTAACCGAACGACGATACCTTATTTACGTTGTTTAAAAATACATTTTAATTATATAGAAAAGCGGAAATATTTAATTATTTAACAATAATTGAAGTTCCGTGTTTTGCGCACAAACTCCCATTCATCTAGATTCGAGAAATTATGAACCTGGATTTTACTGAGAATTAATTAATAGTGCGATTACATATACGAATTAATTATAATACATGTGGACATTTGTAGTGTCCTGGTAATTCTTGGAATATATGTATTTACAATCCTTTCCACTAATTATATTTATATTTTTGTCGCATGAACTGCATTTTGTGTAGTGAAACCCCTTTTCACTTTTTTTTTAACCAGCCTTTAAAAGCATCTATCGTTTCCCACTCTTTTTTATAAGTTCATTGCTTCATTGCTACTATCACTATCACTCATTTTTGTTAGTTAATTAATAAGAAAGCACGACTAGATTTCTACATTCAATCTACTAAAATAAAATGAGGGAATAGGAAGTTGTACGTATATATAGTGTTTGCTCGGTGATTTCCCTATATAAATGTATTTAGGTGAATACCCATATTTTGAAGTGAATTTAATGAATGACAATTGCTATCTATCTATTTTTATTTCCTTTTCTTTCTTTATTATCAGTGTTAAGTAAATAAATTCTTTCCTAGAGTAAGACAAGGAAAATGAGAAACAAGTTTTCGTTAAAAATACTAATATTAGTAAAAATAGTAACACCCAAAGTAACTGTCTATCTGTTTATAGGTAGTTAACATCCAGGGACGCGCCGTCCATATGGGCAAGGTCGTGCAGCGCACAACGGCGCCAAGGCCTTAAAGGCGCCTACGGCCACTTGTGATAAGTTAAATTTTAAAAATATTAAAAACATTTTTTGAAAGTTTACAACAAATCAACAAATTTACATAAAACAATTATTACAATTATTTTAGCATTGACAGCAATAATTTTATTGGTACTTGAAAGAGTGTACTTGATATTTGCATCTACACTGTTTTTTCTATAAATTTAACTTAATTAATATTATTTAATAATTATAAAAGGTGAACGGGGTATCTTAAGCACTTTAATAGAAGCTAATAATCATACTGTAATAATTTTATTAAATGAATACAGACTTTTTTCGGCTTCATTCAAGAACCATTGCATATATAACAAGTGCGCCGTGTATTAGTAGGTATTATGTATATGGTCGAATATGGTCGATATCGAGCTTACAGAATCTGGCTGCAGGTTTAAACTTGCAAAATTTTGGGTATATTTAAACGCTTTCGCAGTCGGTGCAGGTTTATTAACTTATCGTTGTCGTAGGCGCGTGAGCCGTATGAGCGTACCAAATATATGTATGTAGTAAGTCCTGATTTGATAATATAGTGATTGTGAAAAATAATTAAAAAATAAGGTAAGTGATTAAGTGAATTCAGCTTTATATAGTAATAATAATTATAATAATGCTTTATTCAACTTTAAAAAACTTACATAGTTTTAACTATACATTCAGTTTACCTAATTTCTATAAATATTTAACTTAACGAAATTTGGCATTACAGTAATTACAAAATTTAAAATTTCGAATTTTTTTGAACAATTTTTTATATAAAACAAATAAAACTTTGTGTTTCCTAATTCTTAGTGATTTTATTTAGATGGCCAGAGAAGAAAAAAAGAAATTATCTGGTTATCAAAACTTGCTTAACAAACGAAAACGGGAGGAAGACTTGGAGAAGAACAATTTAAAAGTTACCAACTTTTTTCAGAAGCTCACACATTTTCAAGATTTCTACTGATAACAATGGTTTTCCATTTCCATCAACATCAAAGTTGCCATCAGAATTCGAGAAGCATGCCAATGAGGATGAGGATCCGATAGATTCAGGTTCTGATACGTTTCAGTCGGTACCATCATGTTCGAGTAAGCAAGACGAATCATCCGAAGACGCGTATTCGCCCCTCTCTAACGATCCAGGTCTTTGGCCGAGTATATTATCTCCAACCCAGGTACAAGAACTAGTCGAAAAAGGTCCTATGTATTATCAAAATAAAACTATGTATCCTAAAGACAAAAATGGACGTAAGTTTTCTGATATATATTTCACACGAATTTTGTCAAATGGTGAAAAGATTCAGCGGGATTGGTTACTATATTCTATTAAGAAAAATGTAGTTTCCTGTTTTTGTTGTAAAATATTCAGTGACACCAATATTCCATTAACTAAAAATACTAAATTAAGATTAAGTAACCAAGACGGTTTCAATGATTGGCATCACTTAAGCGAACATTTGAAAATTCACGAAAAGAGTAAATCTCACTTTCAAAATTTACGGTCTTGGTCAGATTTATTAGAAAGATTAAAAACTAATCGAACCGTAGATTCCGAAATGCAAAATTTATTAAAATGTGAAACTAAACACTGGCGCAGTGTCATTGAAAGAATAATTTATACAATTCAATTTTTGGCTGAACAAAACTTGGCTTTTCGTGGTCCTAATAATAAATTATTTCAAAGAAATACTGGAAATTTTTTGAAATGTATAGAAATGATAGCAAAATTTGACCCAGTGATGTCTGTACATATTAATAGATCTCAAAGAAATATGCCATTTTATCTTGGAGATAAAATTCAAAACGAAACGATTAAATTTATAGGTGATAATATAAGAAACAAAATGTTAAATGAAGTTAAAAAAGCCAAGTATTTTTCTATATTACTTGCTTGTACTCCCGATGTGAGCCACCAGGAGCAAATTTCTGTTTGCATAAGATACGTTAATTTAAAAAACAATGAATTTAGTGTCGAAGAACGTTTTTTAACATTCCGTCCTGTAAATGATACAACAGGTGAAGGTTTAACCAACTTTTTACTGAAAACTTTAGAAAATTATGGTTTAGATATTTATAACATACGCGGACAAGGATACGACAATGGTGCGAATATGAAGGGTAAACATCAAGGTGTACAAAAAAGAATTATAGACATTAATTCACGAGCAATATTTGTACCTTGCTGTAATCACAGTTTAAACCTTGTCATAAACGACGCTGTGAAATCCAATATGTTTAGTATAAATTTTTTCTCAACTGTTCAAGAGGTATATAATTTTTTTTCTGCTTCAACCAATCGGTGGTCTGTTTTGAAAAGTAACATTTCAAACTAAACGTTAAAACCTTTATCAGAAACCAGATGGTCTAGCAGAATTGATGCAGTAACCCCTCTAAGATTCCAGTTAGGCGAAATTTACGATGCTTTTTATGAAGTTTTGTCTGGAAATACTTTTGATAACACTACAAAACATCTGGCTATTTCTATAGTTAAAAAAATTAAAAATTATGAGTTTGTATGTATGTTAGTGTTGTGGTACAAGATACTAAGTAAAGTTAATGTTGTTACCAATATCCTGCAAACTAAAAAATTCCATATTTCACAGGCTTGCGAAAGTTTGAACAACCTAAATACCTTTTTAAAGGAATATCGATCAGATAAAGGCTTCAGTGACTTGCTCGTAGATGCCAAAGAATTAGCATCTTGCTTGGAAGTAGATGCCATATTCAAATGTTCAGAAATTTTAAGGCCACGAAAAATAAAAAAAACAATTTTCCTACGAAAGTGAAGATCAGCCAATTGAAAACCGAGAATTAAAATTCAAAGTCAATTGTTTTTTTGGAATGCTAGACATTACTCTTTCATCCGTAAATGAAAGATTTGAACTGCTATCCTCTCATTCTGATGTTTTCAAATTTTTGTGGAATATTGAGGATTTTGGCAAGTATTCTGACCAAGAACAATTTAATTTTTGCAAAAAACTTGAAGAAGCTTTAACTGACAAAAATCGAAACGAAAAAGATATAGACGGAACAGAACTTTTACATGAATTGCAATTTCTGCAAAATTGCGACAAAAATGTGACGTCTGTAGTAGAAACACTCAATTACATTACAATAAATAACTTAACTCTTTCCCAAACATTACAATTGCATTACGTATATTGTTAACTATACCAATTTCTGTAGCCACAGCCGAAAGATCATTTTCCAAATTAAAGTTAATTAAGGATTACTTACGATCTAGAATGAGCCAGGAGCGGCTAGAAAATCTTGCTATCATTTCTATAGAGTCTGACTTTTTAAAGCAGCTGAATATTGAAAGTCTTATTAATGAATTTGCCAAAAGTAAAGCTAGAAAAGTCCAATTTCTATAAGACATTTCCGTTGTTTTCCTTCACCTTTATCTATTTAAAAACACGGGCACTCTAAAAATATTTTATTTGAACTTTTGTTTTTTAATAATTTGGAATACTGTTTTTTATTTTGTTACTGTTGTTTCAGTGTGCAATAAAAATTTTTCATAATATTTTTTTGTATGTGAACCTACTGTTTGCCTCAAATAAAAAATACCTACCAGTACTAACAAGTCTAATGAGTTCGTCATAAATTTCAATGTTGAACTGTTGGAGGGTGGCTGGTAATTTTGGCTCAATACATATAGGGTAAAGGCGCCTGTCAGTATTTCGCACGACGGCGCCGAAGATACTTGGCGCGTTCCTACTAAAATCCGTCAGATTGGTTATTCTAATTTATTTATTGTTGTGCAGATTAGCCATTTAAGAATTGAAATATTTCGGTAGAATTCCATAGCACTTCGGTAGATCGGTAGATTATACCTAAATTCGGTAGATCTACCGAAAAATCGGTAGGGTTACAATCACTGATCCACCCTATAAAAAATTTATAGACCATGATGAACTTACAGCGACTGTTAAAATGCATTTTACTGAGAAAGCAAAGAATTTTTTTTTATAATGGATTAGTTATGTTATTAAAACGATGTAATACTTGCATCCAAAAGCAAAGGGACTATATTGAAAAATATTTTTTTATTTCTGTTCGAAACTTTTTTTCATGCCTAGTCCGGGATTTTTAAAAAGGTAAGTTGTAAATACTAGGTGTTTTTATTATTCTAAAGTTTTTGTGAATATAAATATATTCGTTTTTATTCATTTTATTTCACATTGCCTACTCTCAGCACGTGATTTTAACGGTGCTCTGCGGAATTACAAAACACGACGGAGTTATGCACTTATGCAAGAATACTGAAACCGTCGCTACCTTACCTAATTATCGACGAAACCACTCAACATGTTTTCACAACAACAACAAAAAATAAACGACGACGTTTCCATCACAGCCAATCAAGAAGCCATTTCGCAGGCGAATCTAACGTCGCAGACGTCATTTAATTTAATCAGGACAACGTGAGCGTACCCATTGATCGAAACTGTTTCGATGTCATTGATGTGCTTTGGCGAGACCGAAGGAAACCTTTTCCTGCCATCGAATCGCTGGTGCCGTAGCAACGCGACAGCGCAATTACAGAATTCAATATTAAAATAGACGTTCATCTGGTGGTAGAGGTATTAGCGTGTTTAATTTCTTTAATTGTGCTGCTTTTGATGGCGCTGCGAATAAATTTTATTTAAGTTAATTAAAGACGATTTGCTTTTATCTGATGCCTCGAGAATGGCTTTAGAACAATTAAGTACTTTTAGATTATAATTAATGATAAAATGCATAATATACTGCAAATATACAGAATGTCTCCGAATTGCGTTTACAAGAGGAAAAAAATTAATATTTTGATTTTACAATAAAATGGTAAAGAAATTAAATTTTATGCTTCATTTCAAATGACCAAATCTGTAATTAGAATTACGAAACTGTCAAACCCCTATTTAGAATTACTAATTTTTATTTTCCTTATAACTGTTGCGAATTTCTTCAAGTGTCAAGGACGTAACAGCATCTCCTATACGATTTTTTAATATTTCTACATTATTAGGCAAGTTTTCCATGCAGACTAGTTGCTTTAACTGTCCCCACAAAAAAAATCTAAAACAGTTAACTCAGGGCTTCTTGGAGGCTACAAAACAGAACCATTCAAGCCAATCCAACAATTTTCGAATTTTTGATTGAACCAGGCAGCAACAATGCGCGAATGGCGGGCTGGACAACCATTATGTTGAAAATACATCCTCTGCCGATAACAAATGGGAAGTTCACCTAAACCATCCCAGAAAAAATTGCTTAACATTTTCCAAATAATTGTGCTCATTTACATTAGCATCAAAAAAATATTATTTCATGGTAAAAAAAAAAGCACACGACACATTTACCTTAACAGAATATTGACGTTTTGATGCAATTCTAAAGTGAGGATTAGTATCACTCCAATAATGTTGTGACGAAACGGTACCATTGCTAGTAAAAGTTGCTTCATCGGAAAATACAATGATTTTGTGAAAATGTTGGTTCTCCATTATTTTATCTCCTATCCACACGCGGAAATAATAGTATATTATTCAACAAGCGTGTAATGATGGCTATTACCCACGAAGATGAAATTGCAACACGAGCCGTCAGGCGAGTGTTGTAACATCTGAGTGGGTAATAGCCATTATACGCGAGTTAAATACTATACTTTATCCACAACTTAAATGTTGTTCAAAAAATACGAAAGATAAAGAACAATATTTCTTTCTACAAACGCCGTCAAAAGTTGACATTTTGACATGGCAAATTTCAAAAAAAATGCGATTTTATGTATACAGCATATTCATTACTATATATGTTTGTTCAAAAATACAAAAGATAAAGAGATAAAGGAACAACATTATTTATTAATAGTGACGTTTTTAATACACAAAAAAATAATGTTTATAATAATTATTAATCGTTACATTACAGTTGCTATAATTCATATACAGGGTGTCTCTAAAAGGTCTTTAAACAACTCAACCACGTATTTTTCGGACCAAAATAAACCGATTTAGCAAAACTTGGCTTAGTCAAAGTTGCTTAGTTTGTGCGCAATACAGTCCTGAAGTTGCAGTTGGAAAATTGTTTTTACTTTCTTATACGTAGTATAAGGAAGTATTGTGATGATGAAAATTTTCGACCTCGAGATTTTTGCAGATGTCCACGTTTTGAGGTCCCCTGATACCAAAAAAGTGGTTTTTAAAAAATGTCTGTGTGTCTGTGTGTGTGTGTGTGTGTCTGTGTGTCTGTCTCTGTGTGTGTGACCACGATAGCGGTCAAACCGCTGTAGATATCAATTCCAAATTTTGTATTTACGTGTATAATCTGCCTCTTGAGAACTGATTAGATTTTGAGCAAAATCGGCCGACCGGAAGTAGTAGTTTACTTCAGTGAAAAAATCGAAATTTGCAAATATTTCGTCAATTACTAAGTTTAAACAAATTTATAAAGAATTCATATGTACTTAGAATTAAGTTTGAAACAAATTGTCTTAAGAAAGTTTTTCGAAATTCCAACCGGAAGTAGGTCTTTTACTCTTATCGAAAATCAGTTTTTTGCGAATATCTCGCAAGTCATGCTTTTAAGACAAATACGTTACGAGTATAAAAGTATTTAAAACATCATTTTCAATATCTTTTATATAAAAAAATTTTCAAAATTCAGACCGGAAGTGCCACTTTTACTCTTATCGAATAGCGATCTTTTGCAAATATGTAGTAAGTTATGCATTCTATATATATTTATCAAGAGTACAAAAGTATTTAGAGTTAGATATGGAATAATTTTTGTATAAATGAAATTTCAAAATTCGGACCGGAAGTAACACTTTCATACGTATAAGAAAGTCGTGTGGTGGCCACACCTCATTTTTTTGTTATAAATTTGAAACGGCTGGAGCGATTGCGCTAAATTTTGTCACGTTTACATAGTTTTATGAGTCAAAAAATTCTGTATCAAAATTGTGATAATAATCAATCCATAGACGGAGAACCTGCGTTTATAAATATTAAAACATTTCCATTTTCTACGCCAATGGATAAAAAAGAGTTTGTCTATAAAATTTAGATTAAGTGTATTAAGCACAAGAAAAAAGGTACTCTTGATAAGACTCGGAAAATTGCAACGTTTTCTCAAAAATCGCATTTTAAGATTTGAGAACATTAACTAGAGGACGGCAGCGCATACTGTGTGCTCCATGTACATGTATCTTTAAGCCGTGTACACGTGTCTTAGGCCGTTTAGACGTCTCTTTAAACTATGTACACGTCTTTTGACGTTGTTTTTGAATTGATAATTTTTTTTTGTAAAATGTTTTCTTTTTTAAAAAATACAGAACGGCCAATACCAGATAGGTTAAAACAAAAAGGCACTGGTTTACAAAAAAGATATTCTATTTATCTCGACAATTGATGCAAAAAATGCTATTTTTTTTATGTTTTTTTTTGTTTTAAGAATTCCACTTGTGCCCTGCGTTTTGTAAAATACATATGTTTGTATTTAGTTGTTATTGTTGGTTTCCATAGTTACGACTATTTGAATATTTGACAACGACTTTTATGGATTTTCAAAAGTGTTTTCCATCATAACTTTTATTTTCGTTTTGTCATGGCTGTTCAATACACCAACGAAGAATATACCGATATGTTATTAGTATATTATGGATATTGTCAAGGCAATTGTGCCGAGAGTGTTAGAGTCGGAACGGTTTCCAAATCGTCGTGTTCCAAGTCATCCAACGTTTGCCGCAGTAGAGAGACGCCTTCGAGAAACCGGTCGCTTAGCTCCTGTAACAGCAAACTATGGCAGGCAGCGCTTTGTGAGGCAACCTGAAGTAGAAGAAGAAATTTTAGACCGTGTTCAAGAAGATCCGGAACTGAGCGTTAGTCGAATAGCTAGAGAAATTGCAGCATCTAAAGATGTGGTCAATAGAGTAATTAGAGAACAATTATTACATCCATACCATAAGATTCGAGTTCAAGACCTCTTACTTCAAGATCCTGAAAGGCGCCTACATTTTTGCCGGTTTATTGAACATAAAAGAGCAAGAAATTTAAACTTTTGCAAAAAAATCTTATTTACCGATGAAGCTTGTTTTACAAGAAGAGGGATAACGAACTTTCATAATGAACATGTTTATGCAGAGGAAAATCCATATGCCATTAAAATTAACCATTTTCAACATGAATTTAAAATGAATGTATGCGCTGGAATAATCGGAAATTTTATTATTGGACCTGTCAGAGTACCGCAAAGATTAACTGGAGAAGCCTATTTGATTTTTTTACAACATACTCTTCCGGACTTGTTAGATGATATACCGCTAGATATTCGACGGAATATGTGGTTTATGCACGATGGTGCACCACCACATTTTTCGATGAACGTACGACACTACTTAAACCATCACTTTCCAAATCGATGGATCGGTAGAGGTAATGACGCTCCTGTACAATGGGCACCTCGAAGTCCAGATCTGAATCCTCTGGATTATTTTTTTTGGGGACACCAGAAATCCATTGTTTACAATACACCTGTAAATAATGAAGAAGAATTGTGGCAACGTATTCAAGAAGCAACCAATAATCTCAGAGGTGATATAGAAGTTTTGCAAAGAGTTCAATTTAATTTCCTCCGGCGAATAGACCTTTGTATTCACGAAAATGGTAGACATTTTGAACACCTTTTATAATATCTTTTCTTTTTTTTTTAAAAATCATTGTTTCATTTTCATTATTTCATTGTTTAATTGTTAATAATTCTCTGTTGTCCACCAATCAGAACACAATTGGAATTTATATGAAAAAACATTATTAAAAAAATAGCATCTTTGTATTAATTGACGAAATAAACATAATATCTTTTTTATTAACTAGTGCCTATTTGTTTTGACCTATTTGGTATTGGTCGTTCCGTATTTATTGAAAAAGAAAACATATCATAAAAAAATTGTTAACAATTCTTAAAATGCGATTTTTGAGAAAACGATGCAATTTTTCGAGTCTTACCAAGAGTACCTTTTTTCTTGTACTTAAGACACTTAATCTAAAATTTTATAGACAAACTCTTTTTTATCCATTGGCGTAGAAAATGGAAATGTTTTAATATTTATAAACGCAGGTTCTCCGCCTATGGATTGATTACTATCACAATTTTGATACAGAATTTCTTGACTCATAAAACTATGTAAACGTGACAAAATTTAGCGCAATCGCTCCAGCCGTTTCAAATTTATAACAAAAAAACAATTTTCCAACTGCAACTTCAGGACCGTATTGCGCACAAACTAAGCAACTTTCACTAAGCCAAGTTTTGCTAAATCGGTTTACTTTGGTCCGAAAAATACGTGGTAGAGTTGTTTAAAGACCTTTTAGAGACACCCTGTATATATAAGTATATTTATGAAATGTCAAATTTGACACAACGGTGGAGTAATATTATTCCATCGAAGTGTCATTATTATTCAACAGTATTTAATAATGCATGGCATTACTTGATAGAAATCGCGTATTTAATACATATATTACTTAATAGTTGTGGATAAAGACGATTTTCATCATCTCCCGGTTCGAACGTATGATTAAAAATGGGTTTGTAAGGGTATAATTTACGTTCCTTCAAAACTCTTTGAATATGGGATTTGCTCATATTTAGTTGAAGCGCCCGTCTCCGTAATAAAAGTTCAGGATTTTCTTCCACCGAATCCAAAATTTAAACTGTAGAAGCATCATCTTCATCACGTACTATTTTCTTTTTCTTTAAATTCAGAATAGAACCAGTTTCCAAAAAATTTTTCACCATCTTCCTTATACCCATACGGGAAACAGTTACTCCGGGAAATTTTTCATTCAATTCTTCCACAACGCGCTTTTCCCCAATACCAAACATTGTATTAAAAATATTTTTTGCGATAACGCTTACATTTTCACCCAAAATTACGAATTACAGTTTGAAGTTAGTTTTGACACATAAATTAATAAATGCGATGAAAAAAATGAAAACAAAATTTTTGGAACATACATAAGTGGAATTCTAATTACAGATTTGATCATCTGAAATGAAGCATAAAATTTAATTCCCTTAGCATTTTATTGTAAAATCAAAAATAAGAATTTTTTCCCTCTTGTAAACTCAATCCGGGGACATACTGTACATGTGGCCCAGCCAACAAAATGTAATATTATTATAACGACCCTGTTTTGCTCAACATTCGCTGCTGAAATTGTTTATCCAGGAAATGTGAAGCTTTTTTAAAGCAATTTCTTTGTTTCGAAATAAAGTTGCCCCCGCCAGTTTCATAAGTTCTCCAGGCATAATTAAGTCAGCGATAATTATTCGCTTTCTTAGGTGATTTAGAATGCTAATATTCCGGTCCGTCATATTATACCGCTCCAATATCCTTTAACAACTTTAAGAATTGATAGAAGACATATGCTGTAACCTCAACATTGTTAATTTAAAGATTAATGAGAGTGCAAATTTGTATTTTTCAAATCTTAATTTTATTTAGAATTTTAATCTCTGTTATATACTTATACATTGGACACTCAGTATATGCTTATTATCTTGTTCAATTTACAGCAATATGTTGTATAATGCATTATTGCTTATTTGGTTATATTTCCTATACTATTAATGGCAGCCAACGTTCATGTAGAATAGGTTACCTATATGCAAAGCGCAATGATAGAAATAATACTTTCTATTTATTTTGACTAATGATTCTTAGTAATCTAATTAAAATCTACACCTTTTTTTGCAACATTATTGTAAATTTATATATCTGAACCCGTAGGTTAGATGTACTAGATGATTTATTTGAACAAGTCAATTCACTGAACATACTATGTAATACAGCTAATATAAAGAGGGGCCACACCCATAATAGCAGAGGCAGTTTGAGGGTTATGCTCAATGATGGTTGCATAATTCGTGTATCTTATCTTTTTGCTGCACGTTTGCAAGGCATGAGCCTTATAAGACCAATTACCAGGCCCAATGAAGAGTAGTCTGTGCATAGTTTGTGTACACTCATTTTATGTTATTTCTTTATAATACTTCTGTACAAACGACATTACGAAACCAAGTACAACACTCCAGTAAGTTTAAATATCTTCAAGGGCATTTACATTAAGATAGTAGCATTAAAAAAACAGCTTCTACAACACCAGCATTCTTTTCCCAAACAGAATAAACACAATGTAGCAAGCGTAAAAGTGAGCTATATTATTTCGGAGAAAATTTCCATCAAATCGAAACCATTTACTGACGGCCAATTTGTTGAAGAGTGTTTGGAGGCAGCAGCGGAATGAAATGTCCGTCATAAAAATAACTATTTTCCAAAGTCACGGAGGATAAAAATATTGGCAGGAAGTACATGAAAAACACTGGAATGGAATGTGCGTCTAAGTTTGTTTACTATTCTGTTGCCCCGATGAGAGCACGGAATTGAATGATACCTCTCAGTTGGCTATATTCAACCGCGGTATTAGCAATAACTTTGTTATTTCCGAAGAAATGGCCGCTCAGATACCAGTGAAAGGCAACACAAAAAGATGTGAGTTGTTTGAATCCTTTATAGCGGTATTGAATATTCGAGTATATAACCTCAAATGATTAAATCTGGCTGGGATTTCAACTGACGCTGCACTCGCTATGGCTGCAAAAATGAAGGGCAAGTTGCATTAATAAAGAAACACAATATTTCCTTCATGCAGTATCACTACATTATTCATCTGCACAATTTATGTGCTAAGTCCGTTAATATTCATGAGGTAATGAGTAATCTCGGGGCCTTAATCACCGACAGCTCCAGGAATTCCTAAAAGAAAATAACGACAAATACTGCAACATAACCTATTTCTACGATGTTAACCTATTTGTTGGCACATCTACCGTCTTACAAGATTGCAATTATGGACAAATGGCGAGCAAATAACACGGACTTATTTGCTCGCCCATTCAGTGTTTTTGTCGAACACGCTCGAATCCAGATGGAATTGATAGAGCTGCAGTGCAACTCTGCTTTAAAAGATAAGTTTAATGTAGGGCTGGTTGAAATTTATTCGAAATCTATCTCCACTGTCGATTTCCTAAAATCAGACATCATGCATTGAGGCTGACTTCACTTTTCGGTACCACATATCTATGTGAGCAATTGTTTTCTTGTATGAAAAACGTCAAATCCAAAGCGAAGACAAGAATCACTGATGCTCATCTTGAAAACAGTTTGATCATCGCTAAACTACCAATCTCAGGCGGGATATAGATAACCTAATTAAGAGAAAACAATGTCAAATTTCCCATTAACACTTAACATTTGTTTATTTTATCATCAGTAATTTTTAATTCAATAATAATCAAATAGTGTTTTTCCATGTGATGTGGCACTTGATAAGTAAATGAAATTTAGTCTTCAGACTGAAGAGGGTTGAAGACCACTGGTCTAGCATGTGGTGAAATTGGTTGTTGTCCTAAATAAATTGAGAACCTTCTGATAGAAGCAATTGGCAGCCTCCCTTTTTATTTTATTTTCAGTTTACTATATTTGTCAATGAAGTCACTTTAATATATTGATTAAGAATAGTATTTTCTTGATAATTTAATTGAGGTGTCAACTGAACAATTTGATATAAATAAAATAAATATCGATATCAAGTTATACCGAATATTAGAAGATAGCTGACAACTGCTGGATGTTCAAAAGAAGAGAATGCTACTATAATAATAAAATATTGTTTTCCCTTGTGTTGTGGCCCGCTACCACTAACAGTAAATGAAATTTGGTCCTCAAACTAAAAAATATTGAAGATCACTGGTTTAGTGTATATAATAATAATTTTAATTCGTACTTTATTTTTTTTTAATTTACCCTAACTTTTTAAATAAACCATTAGTATAGAATACTAGACATAATGTAATATTTAATTACGGCAATATCAGTGTCTAATGATTCAAAGGTGGGGATATATCAAATGAGCCGGTATTTTTGAATTTGTTGATTTCTAAAGATCCCAAATTGTTTAAAAGGACATTTTTGTGTTGTGCATTTAATATTTTAAAGTTTCCATTGAAATACTATTTGTATTCTAGTCAATATTTTGCGTAAATTGAATCTGTTTTGTTGTTGTAATTGTTATTTAGTTTAGTTATTTTGTTTACTTGATTGTTTGTGGATATTTAAAACAGTAATTTAATTTCAAGTGTTTTACACAATTTATTAAATACAATTTAAATCGATTTAAATTTATAATTGTAAAACTGTAATTATAAATTGAAAGGTACTATTTCTTTATATGAAACTACATGACAGGTAAAAGAAAAGAAATATATATAAATTGTATTACAAAAGTAGAAATATATTTAGAAGAGCCATAACTTCGGGGGCCCTTTAAAACACTGCACCATTTGGTCTAGGATGTAGGAAAAGAATCTGCAGAATAAAAAAAACCCCATCACAGCGCCACAAAACTAAAGGTCTTTAGTTGTTAAGATCCAATCAACAGCCTCTGGCGTTAAATTATGTAAATCTGTGTATCCAAATTCAAACTTAGCTAGAGGACATTCTTCAACAGTATATTTAACTGTTTCAATCTCAGCTCTGCAATCACAAGATAGACTCACAATCACATTCCATTTGAATAACATACTATTGCACCTTCCATGACCCGTCCTAAGACGATTCAACTTACACCGAATTTTTCTTGGTTGTGTTAAGCCATGCACTTTTATCAAAGGATCGTCTATTGATTGTTTATTAAACAATTCGCATTCTAACCAAATTGATTTCCAAAGGTCATTAATCGAAAATTGTTGATTTAGAAAATCTTCCTTCCAAATTGGACTATCTATAAGGTGGTAAGTTCTGAAGATCTTGAGTAATTATATATAAATTAGGAAAATTTTAATATTTATCCCAACAACGTTATAATTCCAATTTCCTTCTTAACTGATGGGCGTTGAGCCAAGGAAGTGGAGTAGATTTTACTGTGCCCGTAATAATTCGAAGTGTACATTTAACTGAATATCTACTTTACCAACATGTACGCTATTCATCTAAACTGCACTACAATATTCACCAGCAGAATACACCAATGCAAGAGCGGACGCACGTAAAATGTCTGCATTAGCTCCCCTATTTGAACCAGCCAACTTCTGTAAGAAATTATTTCTTGTTTTAATCTTCACACGCAATTTATCACTATGTTGTTTATATGTTAATGATGTATCCAAAGTAACTCCTGGGCATGTTGGATTAAAATTATGTCTTAGTACGGTACCATTAAAAGATACTACAAGTTCTTTATGTTTCTTCGTTATTCTTAAGATGGAAACAAGAAACTTCTGACTTAGATGGGTTAGAGCATAACCTCCATTTTCTAAAATAATCACTCAGAATCCATAGATCTTCGTTTAAATTAGCTTCTTTTTGATTGGAATTATTGTGCTGATAATCAATTGATATGTTATCAGCGTAAACGGATCTGCTAGAAGTCGTATCTGGCAAATCACTTGTATACCGGGTGTCCACACGAAAACTTTATATTGAATTATTTCTGGTGTTTTTGAAGACAAAAACTTGAAATTTTGGGTGGTTGTTCAGGATATAGGGGGACAATGAATAGTGTATTTCATACCGCCCCATCGGGTCACCCGCCGCCGCCGGCCACCCCCACTCCAATATTTTAAATGACACCCTGTATTTTTTTTTGGTGGTTTTGAAAGAACACAATTTTCTTGATATTCCTATGTGAAAAAACTAGTAACACACATTATGACATTTATGAGATATTTAAATTTAAAAGTTTCAGATATCAGAAATTATTAATTCCGAAAAATCATAAGTTAGTCATGGAAATAGTTTGCTTTAAACACAGACTAAACAACCCAGACCGGCAACTACTTGAAAAAAAAATATCCAAGATCTTCTATCCTTGTCACACATCAGTAAACTTGGTACGAAGATGGCGCTAGCAGCATATTGGCGCGAAATTTGAAATGAGCTTGTTTTTAGAATACGCTTATTCAATAGGTTATTTATGTAACAGAAACATACACAAAAGTTACTAAAACTATGGTAATAAATATTACTTACTGTAACAATTATAGCCATAGTTTGAGCATCTTATGTGTAATTTTGTGGTGTTACATATTAAATATGTGATATATAAATATTAACCTTTTACTTACATGCATTATAACATCCCTCTTAAGGTTACCTATTAGACACAATAAACTACTACCCTATTTAAGATTAAGAGAAATATAATAATCTAATAAGTGAAAACTGTCAAGGAAAACATAGGTATATAATAATAATAGTTTTTATTGAAACATATACTTATACAATAAAACATAATAAAATTAAATTACACAACCAGTAATGAGTAATTTATACTCACTTGTTGAGATTTGCAGGAAACCTGTTCATTTTGTCAACTTCACCCTGCCCAAACCCGCACACTAAACACTTGGACATCATATTTGTATCAACATATAATTAATACCATGTATGACAAAGGATTGCAAAAATATGTCACACGTGTCAAATTTGAAATATAGTTTTGAATGACATATAACCACAGCATAATAAACATTTCAATTGACGCTAGCGCCATCTCATCTCCAAGTTCAGTGAATCTGACAAAGATGGTAGAGTATTGAAATTTACGTTTGCTAAACAAGGATGAGTAGTCTGGATAAAATCTAGGACTAAGTTGCCGGTCTGGATTGTTTAGTCTGTGCTTTAAATTAGAATTGTCAAAATTGTGACTTTTGTGTTTCATTAATATTAATACTTGTAAAATTGTTCTTAAAGTTTCGGCTTTTTCGCTGAAATGGTTTATACTCTTGAAGAGAGAACTGAAATAGTGATTTTGTATGGGATTGCAAACAAAAATTATTCCCAAGCGGCGACGTTATTCAATGAAAACCATCCAAACAGAAACGTATCTGTTGCTTATGTCAGAAAGCTAATAGAAAAATTTTTGCAAACTGAATCTGTAAATAATAAAAAACGGAATACGAATAATTGTGGTGTACTAAATGAAGCTATGCAACTAGCAGTTCTTGGGCATATTCATTTAGACCCAGAGCTTTCGTTGAGAAAATTATCCGAAGTTTCGGGAGTGCCAAAATCAACCTGCCATAAGATATTAAAATTAAACAAAATGCACCCTTATAAAATTCAACTTCACCAAGAGTTGGGTGACGGTGATTTCGACAGAAGAGTCGAATTTTGTGAAATAATGACAGATATGATTCGGCAAAATGGAAATGTTTTGCGAAGTATTTGCTTTAGTGATGAAAGTTGCTTTTACTTAAATGGTCTTGTGAATAGACACAACTGTCGATATTGGAGCGACGTAAAACCCCATTTTTTCCGAGAAGGCAACACACAATATCCCCAAAAAATTAATGTATGGGCTGGAATTCTTAATAACCAAGTAATTGGCCCGATATTCTTCCAGGAAAATTTAAATGGACCTAAGTACTTACAATTTTTGGAAGAGCTAATACATCCTCTTATCATACAGTGTCTAGAAGAAAACTTGAATGAAATAGAGGAGGAGCAATTATATTTTCAACAAGATGGAGCTGGGCTACATTACTGTTTAGACGTTAGGAATTATTTGGATAATATTTTCCCAGGACATTGGATGGGACGTAGGGGCTCTATTGAATGGCCAGCTCGCTCCCCCGATTTAACTCCCCTAGATTTCTTTTTGTGGGGACATTTGAAGTCTGTTGTTTATAAGACACCGCCACAATCAATAGCTGATTTACGTAATAGAATAACAGAGGAATGTCGAAATTTAACGCCACAAGTGTTCGAAAATGTTAGAAATGCTTTTGAAAATAGACTTTATTTATGTTTAAATGTAAACGGTGAACAATTTGAGCATTTAATTTAACTAAAATGTTGTGAATAAATCTTGTTTTAAATATTTCCATGACTAACTTATGATTTTTCGGAGTTAATAATTTCTGATATCTGAAACTTTTAAATTTAAATATCTCATAAATGTCATAATGTGTGTTACTAGTTTTTTCACATAGGAATATCAAGAAAATTGTGTTCTTTCAAAACCACCAAAAAAAATACAGGGTGTCATTTAAAATATTGGAGTGGGGGTGGCCGGCGGCGGCGGGTGACCCGTTGGGGCGGTATGAAATACACTATTCATTGTCCCTCTATATCCTGAACAACCACCCAAAATTTCAAGTTTTTGTCTTCAAAAACACCAGAAATAATTCAATATAAAGTTTTCGTGTGGACACCCGGTATAGATTAAAGAGAAGAGGAAATAAAAGAGATCCTTCAGGTAAATCATTATATAATATTTTAAATTTACTACTTTTTTCATTGAGAAAAACTCTAAATTTATGATTTGTAAACATATTATCATAAAGCAGCTATTAAATTAATGAAACTAATTCCTGTTTTCAAATTCCTTTGAAAACCATTCTCACTATAATTTGCTAAAGCTAATACTTGATCCCAGCAATTACGATTTGGTCTAAAACCAGCTTGCTCTATGGGAAAAATATTTTCCGTAATTGGAGAAATTCTATGATATAATAATTTCTCTAACATCTTGTAACATAGTGATAATAATGAAATTGGTCTATAACTAGAAGCACCATCTGCTGGCGTTCCTGACTTCAAAACAGCAATAACTTTTGCTTTTTTAAATTCAGTAGGAACAATACCATTATTAACATTATATTATTATAGAAACATAAAAGCCACTTACATCCTAAAGGACCTAGATGTTTAATAAATTCAGGATAAATTCCATCAAAACCAGCAGCCTTACGAATCTTTAATAATTCTATCACTATATCCAATTCCTCCATAGCAAAGAATTTTGTAAGATCATCATTTTTTGTATTAATAGATTTTCTTTTCTTGCGCAATAATTTGTTCATACTTTTACAACTTATACAACTTTATCATATTTGAGACGTCCACTAATCTTTAAGCTATGTTATATATGGTATTTATAATAAATATAAACATTATTCTTTACATACTAATTGATTATATTTTTATTTATTTTTTATATCAAACGCACATAAGTACGTAATTTGAAAGTAATGTTAAATAAGCTTATACAAATAATTTCACAAATAGGTAAGTAGATAAATGACTTTTTAATAGAAGAAATTTAGGTCATCAACATGTCGTTATTTGATGAATTACAGGTCTCCAGCCTACGATGTAGAACTTAATTCCAGCTTCAAGTAATACGCTTTAATCTATTGTCCGCAGGGAGAATGTTACCTTTAGCTAATAGTTAGAATACGCCAGGGAATTATGTAATCACCCTAGAGATGGAAAATTGAAATAGCTGTACGTTGTTGTCTAGATATTGTGATATTTGTAGGCGCTTGTTCAAATTCAATTTAGATATTGTTAAATGTTAAGTTTCTACACTTATAGGCTGTTTTTATGACCGTAATGAATATATTTTTTTGTGCTCATATAAATATACAATTTTACGCATTCAAATTGGTGTGGAAAATTCAATTTTTAGCACTCATGTGGAAGAAAAGTTGGTAAGTACTGTAATTTGATAAGTTTAATGAAATTTTAAAATCATAAACCCCTAATCCTAATAATAGGCTGACCAGTTCGTTGTTTTGTTATGAAAATAATGGCAGTGTAATAGAAATTGTTATATTTCAAAGGTATGTAATTCAATGTTAAAACAGCAACAAATATTGTATAAATTATCAATTATTAGGTCTTTTCAGAAATTGAAACGGAACAATTATTAAACATTTTAAATAAAAACACCTTAACCACGTTAACAGAAAGAACAACACTGACAAGTCAGTGTTGTTGACATCGCGGTTTTTAATCAATGCTACTGAAGATGTCGAAATACGTATTTAGACTTATTTGTGCTTTAATGTGGTTAAGGTGTTTTAGTGTTTTTGTTTTGTGTCAAGCCATAGACTCCAGGTTTAGCTTATTAAACATTTTGATAGTACAATTTTTCAATGTTACATGTAAATGAGCGCCAAAATATCTCATTATCCAACGAACCTGTACAAAATGTATTGTAAAATTTCAAAAATATACATTGTTAGGTACAATCCACCCGGAGCTTTTTTTTTATATTCGCTTTCGTTTAATGACTATTAGATAACAAAGTGGAACGATAATCAGCATAATCAATGTCCCATTTGAGTCACCTTTTATCACTTTTTAAATAATTAAAAACAAATATGCTCCGGTCAGATTATAGATTTATAAATGAACAACAAATAATGTACATACACGAATAAAAAATAATATGCCTACCCTGTTTTTTTGGCGCTTCTGAAATGTGTATTTTGCCACTGTGCACTGGCGCCTTCTGCCGGGCAGTTGAACAATATGTAATATATGCGATGGAGATAGATGGTGCGTACTTTCTCTGTACAGATCGTCAGAAATTGTATCAAACTGTTAGACACAAGTTCAAAAGAATAATTTATGACCGAACAAAAAACGATCCGGTGTTGGGACAGTTATAAAAAGATTTCAAGTAAACCAAGAATTGCCCCGAAAGGATATCTTTTATTTTAAAAAATTTTCCCAAATACTATTGATGTTATCGTAAATAAAAAACCAGACAAAAATAGGACTTACAGATGTAGTTACATAATAATAATGAATAAACATTAAATAATTTATAAACAATAATAAAACAATGAAATTCGATTTAATAGAAGGCATTATAGTCCAGTCAATCTGCAATTTTTTGTTGGAAAAAAATATGCGACACTATTTTATTTGATAAATCGTTAATGAGGTATGCGACGACCCTAAAACCTAGAAGTTGAAACCCTTGTGGGTTTTTGGTAATCCAAAAGAGTTTTTGAATGGATTTTCCGCGTAAATGGTTGGTCGGTCAAAAAATTTTTCAATAAAAATTGTAGAGGACAATATTCTCTGCAAATTATCTAATGTACTCGCTGCGGTGCAGTCAAACGTGCAAAAAGCACTGAGCAAATGAGTTTTTACTATTTTTCGACGCGCAACATTTTTTTAGCGTTTGATGCAAATGTAAAATTACAGAGAATGCCTTAATTTATCTGAAGGGCAGTAAAGAGACGATCGTTTCTACGTTAGCGTATTTTTTCTAGCTCTTTGAAAATGCGCGTTGGCTTCATTTGAGAAAAAAATTTCGGTGACATTGAATACTGAAGTTGAAGCCGCAAAGTGCAAGTACACACTGTCTCAACTTCGCTACAAGGAATTCACGCAATCCGCGACCTAAAGCAAAGTGAAATTCTCTTATTTATCGCCTTCGCCCGATGCATTGGTTGAGCAATGGATGAAAATGACATTCCTTTCGTTTTGCAAACTCCCACAAAACAAAGTCATTTTTAATTCGAAAATATATTACCATTGTTTTAGCGAGACATTAATGCCTTTCTACCTATTTTGGGTCTTCTCAGGATGCCGTACGCTTCGCAAAATTTCTTGTATCGATACGAAGTGTTTGTATACTTGCGTGTGCCAGTATTCCGTAATCCAAAAAATTCTTAATTCGCTCTGTAACATATTCCGGAAATTCGAAAAATTCTTAACGATACACGCACATGTCGTTTTAGTTTCACTTTTGGGTGTGTGAAGTTAGCCCCCTTTTTTTCGAAAATCGGAATTCTGACGGTTGTTCCAGGTTGTTCTCGATTGTTCCAAAGTATTTCAAAAACGGAATCGTAATCGGCCGAGAAAATGGCAAAATACAATTTTTCGCCAGCGCCCCTTTTTTCGAAAATCGAAATTCTGACGATTGTTCTAGGTTTGTTTTGGATTGTTCTAAAGTATTGTAAATAAAAAATCATAATTGGCCGATTTAATAGGAAAAACGATTTTCTTGGAATATTTTATGAGGCAAATATTGCGATGTGGAATAGTAAAGCATCAAAATCTTCCAATACACTGTAAAAAAATGGGTGTATATCTACATGAAAAATTGTGTAAAATTACTTCAAAATCGATGTAAAAAGAAAAATTTTGTAAAATTACAACAACATTCTCTGCAATATACCAGTATATTTGTAACAATACAAACCAATCTGTAACTTGGCATGAAATTCGGAGTAAAATTACTATCACTTACTATAGATATGTTATAAAATAGTAAAGTTACAAATTAATTGTCGGAATTATACAAATGCTAATGCAATGTTGTCAATATACTTGTAACAATACAGACCAAAATATTAAGGCTACCTATTATTTAGTACTTGTACAAAGCAAATATGAATCAACAATTGGGGGGGGGGGTCTTTCTTTCTTGAAATATTTACATGCATCTATATACCTATGTATATCATCCATTCCTAGACAAGCCTGCACTTTTTGTATCCCACGTTAGACATTTTTTGCTTTCTAAGATGAGGTCACATATGTATATCAAGTTCTTGGTTAGTAAATGTTGGCGCAATACTTTTCAAATTTTATAGGTTTGTCGTAAATAATACGAGGAAGAATACGATTTGGTCCGGGCTTAACTTGGTTGCTTGAAGTAACTTGCACGGCTATGGTCGTTGTCAGACGCAATTCATGTTATAGTGTAATTCAACGTTTTTTGGCCATTTAATACAAGGTATATATGTATTAGTATTGCTTTGCTAAAATATAAAATCAAGTCGTTTGATTTTTTTTGTAAATTAGAATGGTAACATACTTTTTATTGGCTTGATTTTGTTGCTAACGATATTTATGTATGTAGTAAGTATATATGTATTTTAATAAGTAATGTTCCTCAACTAATATGAAAATTTTAAAATATGGGACTGTCGAAGAGAGAAGAATTTTTTTGTGACCATCGAAGAGACAGATTCAGAGGCATTATAGGTACGAAAAACTTGTATTAAAAGGTTCGTAGTACGATTGCCTGTTAGTATTGCACTTCTTTAGTCTTTTCTTTTCTTTGTTTAGCATCCGAGAAGATTCAGATTGATGGAATCAAATGAGTGCTAGAGAGTGTTGGAACAGTAATAGACGACGACGATACGTTGAGGTTACTAAATAAAGAGCTACTACTGTGAAATGAAACTTGGAATCAAAAAGCAGATCTAAATTCATAGTACATCGATGGTTACAGTACAGGATAAAACTTTATCAGATACTTTAAAGCAGCAAATCCAGTTAATACGAGTATTATAGATAGAGAATATTGAGATGAATTTGAAGTTCCTTGGCAAAGGTTATCTAACAAAGTAATTAGAGACTGTGAAAAAGGCAACCGTATTGAGTGTGCACTACATAGTGTTGTAAAGGTAATAGTGGTTGCAGTCAGAGAAATCAAACCACATGTGCCATCCTTTATTCAAGATGATCGCAGTGAAAGTTATATCGAAATACCTTCTTATGTTTTGAGGATGTGACTATTGGTGACGGTTCTCACACTTTATTTCAAAAACTGTATGACAGAAATGCTTACCTAAATAGACCGTTTAAAAAGCCACTGAATGCTCTCAGAGAACCCACTTCGCCGAAACAGTTCAAACTGCAAATAAACAGTACATCTGGTAAGTGTGTATTTTATTTTTTTACATTAAGAACTATTTCCTATTCCTTAGGGTGTTCTGAAACGCATCTGTCAAAAGATGATGTGGATATGCTCCAAGAAAAAAAAAACTTTATTAAACAATGCTGTGGAATTTGCAATAGATACAATTCAATTATTGGAGGACACTTATGCTCTGCATAGGCATTTTATAAATATATCCGATAGTGTTAACAGTATTAAGAAGAAATGGCTTGTACTATTTTTGCAGGAAGGTACTTTCTGGCACTTCAAAAAATTAATGGGCAAGAGCGTGGACGAGTTAGCATGTTTTTGTTGAAAATTGACAAAATTCTTGAATTTGCAATTAAGAAAAAATATATTCAACATTTAACTGAAGGCCTAAGAATCAAGATGATGCTGTCGTTGAAAACAGTAGCCACATTCTTAGGTGATGATTTGAATATTTTTCTTACGGAAGCTGGGAAGGTAAAAAAAATATTATTTTGAGTAGTAATTATTATTAATGAATTTAATGTTTTCCAGAGCGAAAATTTCAAAACCGATGACGTACCCACAACAGTGCCATGTCTAGTCTATTTAAAAGGTATAATACTAAGAATATCCAAACTAACAAGCTGTGAATATATTTTTTTTCTACATTGCAGATACAGAGAATTATACATTATATAATACATAGAAAAAGAAGAAACAATAATAACAGAAAGCTTGATGACAGCAATTAAAATCACATTTGCATATTACTATAATTTAAATTTGGTGTACCCCAAAAGATGTTCGGACGTACTGGAGTTTATTCAGAAATATTTTATGAAAATTCATCTAGACAAAGGATCCCGAAACAAAAACAAAATGTCTGGAAAGATACTATCCTTAATTAATCAATTACGCGCAATATGTGAAAATCTTCCCTTTATTGCAATGAAATATACATATATACTTACATCATCTGCTGAAAGAAAAATGTGCAAATACTTGTAATACATTTTTTTAGATTTTCTTGCTTTTGTTTTTACACAACACCTACTGTAGAAAGGCGTCTTGTAAATTTACAATGGTAATTGCGGGCAACTTTGTTACTCGCGATTATCACGGTAAAATTACCAGTCCATGTAATATTAAACTTTGCTATAATATTACAAAATTTGCATATAAAGTTAAGATACATGGCTTCAAAGTTACAAGTATTACTTGTAAAAATACAATTGCTATATGTAATTATACTTTTAATATTACTATCTTTACGTTTTAACACTGTATTGTTACAAACCTTGTTTGTAACAATACAAGTAATATTTGTAACTTTGAAACCATGTATCTTAACTTTACATGTAAATTTTGTAATATTATAGCCATTTTTAATATTACATGGGCTGGTAATTTTACCGTGATAATCGCGGGTAACAAAGTTGCCCGCGATTATCATTGTAAATTTACAAGATTTCTTTTTACAGTGTAGAGTTATTACGTTGCGATGACGTTAGTATCGCAACATTTTTTAAAATCCAAGAAGTCATATAAGAAGTAAATATGGTTTATTTTTGTTAATATAAACAAAAATCGCATCTGCTTATATTTAATTGCAAACTAGGAATAAATATGGTGTAATTACGCATACTTATAGAAAATTATCGTTGATAAATATAACAAACAACAGCTCAAGGACCAATTAACCAATTAAATCATAATATTTAGTGAATGCATGAAATCGCTTTTACAATTCTATTAAACTTCAAAATGCCTTTGTTTAAATTTCAATCTACTATAAAAGTTTTTTCTTGTTATATTTTAACACGCTAATATGAAAATTATGTCTTTAAATTTTAATCATCCGTCCAACATTTGTAAATCATTTCCTTTTATTCCGCTTAAATAAATCACGAAGAAACATTTCTTTTCTTTCCATTATACGACAGCAATTATTAGAAAGAAAAAAAAAGGGAAAACATGCTGGCACATTAACACTGCTAATTTCGCGCAAAAATGAAAGTGTCAAGCAGTGACATATCTCATTAAGAAAAAAGAGAAGGAGTGAGGTTTTAAGCGGGTGCCCTCAGCCGGCCGCAATGTTGTCAGTTAACTCGCTTGCGAATTAATCTCATTAATTTTGTAACAAGTCACGTACAATGACTTCAATACAAAAAATTAAGTATCGCTTCTTCGTCTTCTGACCTTCACCTACTTTCCCATTTAGTTCGCTTTTCCCTCATTCCTGAATCACACGCGCTTTTTCCATTACTTCTAAGAACTTATTGAAAATTGAAAATTCAGAAAGGACAAAACGACAGGAAATAATTCGCTGTTAATTAAAAAACAAACGCAAAAATAAAGTTCTTGAAAAACACACTTTACGTCAAATGCTATACTTTTTCGTATCTAGCTATGCCATCGAAAAATTGCTTGTCATATGTAATTATTTGATGGAAAAAAAATGTTGATTTTAATTTTACATAATACAGACAATACCAGTTTCGCAGAGCATTGCATTAAAATAATTGAAAATGATAATAAAAATTAATATGTCTTGTTGATGAAATATATTGTCCTAATTACGTGTTGAAACTTCATTTCAATAATTAATAAGTAAATAACATAAACTTTAGTTCCAAAAATATTTAATGTATTCACTACATAGTACTGTAGCTGCAACCATGCTGATGAATGATAAAATTTATAATAGTCTATTTATAAGCTTGTTCCAAAACAAATTTCTTATTTATGTTCTTATGTGTTCTTGCAGTGATTTACTTCTTATGTTCTGGTACACCTTTTCTTCCGTTTTGTATGGGATAAGGTCAAAACTTAAACGAAATGTCTAAATCTCATATAAAAATTATATTTAATTTTTTTTTTAAAAAATGCCAATCGTAAATAACATTACCATGCCCAACTACTTACTAAAGGCAAATATTTTCACATAGTACCTTCAGCACGTCTAACACCATTAACTATCCTTTTATTATTTTAAAGTAACGAATTATTATTATTAAAAAAGATAATGTTCATCTAATTAATGATACCCAACGGTTTACTAAAGGCAAATATTTTCACATAATAACTTCAGCATGTTTAGCACCATTAACTATACCTAAATTGAATTATTTATCTTATAACTTACTTCATATCATCGTACATTTTATCAAATTCATTCTTATTGATGTCGTCCATCTTTAAAATTAAAATAATAAAAAATAAAAATTAATTGAATAAATTTGTTTTAAAGGAAACTAAATAAAAATCTAATTCTTAATACAGATTCTCAAATCGTGAGATGATAAGTAGTGCATATAAACCCCTACTTTCATTTTCCCTATCTGAAAAATTTTATTCTTTTCCAAAATTAACGTCTTTACTGCTTGAACAATAAGTCTATTCGACAAGTCTATTCTTGTTTTCGCCTTATATACTGAAACAAAAGCCTATCGACAACTTGTAGCGCCTCTGTTATCTAATTAGATTTTAAGTTGGCATTGATTTTAAAACTTTCGTGGTAAAATCTTTCTTTTCCGTTTTCTTCAAGTTGTCATATTCGCACCAATACGCGCATATCGTCTTGACAGCTTACACACTAATGGCGACGGCTCGAACTGTTTGTTATTATTGTTTTTCACCAACTTGTTATATCCCATCTTCAGTAAGTATATTTTTCTTTTCTTTCTCTTCAGTATAGTCCTTCATTGTACTTGTATATGAATGCATGACCTTTTTCATCGTTTGTTATATACTTCCTTTTTCTATTAACTAATGTTATTCTTATTTTTCCTTTAGAAATTCTTCGATTTGGTAGTATGGGAAAGACGTTATAAACAACAGGAATTTTTCTTGCGGAGCCCGCCTGGCGAAGATTGGTTGCTTTCGTCACACTGTCGCCAATTTCTATCCATGCTCTCTCTTCAGGTAATACGTCGATTTGCAGAATGCTGTGAACAACATTACCACTGTATTTTTCTTTTGCAGGTTTTTAAACCGCACATGATCATTTGCATTGTCTTTGAAGTCCTTGTGTTATACATACAAGAAATAACAAGCGTATTTTTAATTCATGCTGTTACTATTTACATAAAACATTCTAATTTACGATCTGTCAGTTCGCACCAGAAATATTTTGATTTAATCCTTTTTACACATTTATTTATGAGTTACAGGTATTTACTATATTTTAAGTTTTATTATTAAAAACTTTCTTATGAATTGGAACCATTATTTATATTTAAATTCACATTTATTTGTCTAATGTGGATCAACAATTCATGTTTATTTTTGGAACAGCAGTTCCTCCTTAAATGTAGGCAACTTATTCTACTTACTATTACATGTTTCAACTAATGCTTAAAATCTTAAATATACAATTTTAAAAATAAAATTAGTGTTCATTTTCAATAACTAAACTAATTCTTAATATTATTATTTCAATAATGTGGAGGTCACAGCAATATGTTTCACCACACCACCATCAGGTGATGAAAATATAAAAATTCAATTTCTGTTACAATGGATCTTATAAATACAGATAATAGATTACACAATTATTGTTGTTAGGAGGGGATATTGAATAATAGTTTTAAATTTAGTAGGGGGGAACTATTTAGGTCTCCCTGATCGTTTAATATTATACCTAATTTACTAAATTTATTTATTTCTAATTTTCCAATAAGATTGAACTCAGGAGTTTATAAGTTAACTTGTGAAGATTGTGAAAAAGAGTACATCGGACAGACGGGGAGAACTTTTGAAGCCAGAATGAAGGACCAAGAAAGACGATATAATAATTAAAAAAAATAGACTCGACCTTTTCTAACCACTGCCTGGAATCGAATCATAAATTTAACAAACTATTTAAAATTTTACATACTCAAGAAAAAAGTAAAAAATCTATCTTACTGAAAGTTTAAAAATAAATAAATTTAGTAAATTAGATATAATATTAAACTTTTCCTTAATTGATGTTGCAGACACTTCTTGGAGAAACAGTTTAATAAAGTAATTTAATTGTCGAGAATAACACACTTGGCTATATTTCACAAAGTTTTATTAGAATTTTCATATGTTTCGGCTGTTATGCCATTATCAAGGAGTTACTTATCTAAACTGACCTAAAGTAAGTAAGGGTACAACTTATATACCTAGCTCTTAATAATATCGGGTGGTGGCTAATTGACATTTATAATTGTGTCTATGGTGGGAGTATTTAAGAAATCTAACTGCGTGTTAGTAACTACCAAATTTTGTTTCTGAGTTTTTTTAATTTCAAATATTTCTAGCAAATCTAATCTCTTACTTTTTGTTACATTATGTATTAAGTTGCAGCTATTTATATCAGGCAAATGGTTTTCTTGAACACAGTGTTCTGAGAACCCTGTGTTTTTAATGCTATATTTTACGTCTCTGACGTGTTCGGCTATAAGTAAACAGATGGGACAAAACAAGTTGTAAGTTCCTTCTAAAACCTGCTAATAGTGGTATTGATTCACCTGCTCTTCTTTATGAAGTCCATTACTTAGTGCCCAGGTATGCTGCTACTTCAGCTGATACATTCTACGTACCCACACTTCGTACAAATGTTCTACTGAAGTACCCTCTCTATCATATGTGTACGAATATTATCCGTTTGTGTTCTAACCTCTTCTGGAGAAATTAATTTCTTTATTTTTGTTTACAAAAATTACAATCTAGTTCTTTATTCATTTATTATTGCATAATACTTTTAAGTTTTCTTATTATTTTTATATTATTGTATTTTATTGTCAGTTATTGTTAATTTTTGTGATTTACCCTATAAATAGATGATTCTATTGAGTAAGATTATTATTATTATAATGTCTTAACCTTAACTAACTACAATATATATATATATATATATATCAAAAATGACGTTTTTCGCGGTTATGTGATGACAAATTGATATTTTGGGTTATTTGCCGCGTTAATTCAAATCAAGTATGCATATACGAAATAATTCGTATATGCATAAGTGATATGAAATGTAATGCATATCTACACCACCAATTGCTGACATTGCAAATATCAACGTGTAGACAGCTGTTTCGATCTAACCTGGATCTCGTCAGTACACGAAGGTGATATTTGCAATGTCAGACAAAGTTGGATTTCCTGCCTATATACTTGATTGGGTACCAAATGCCTATGAGAAGACTCCCAGCGGCATCTGTGATCCAATATCAAGAACGCAAGGAAATGTTAACCCTTAGTAGAACATCTACTTTATCGGGCAACTGTAGATATGCATTATGTAGGTGACTTTACCTACTTAATAAACTACCTCCCCAGAAAGGTTATGTCAAAAATGACGTTTTTCGCGGTTATGTGATGACAAATTGATATTTTGGGTTATTTTCATATCACTTATGCATATACGAATTATTTCGTATATGCATACTTGATTTGAATTAACGCGGCAAATAACCCAAAATATCAATTTGTCATCACATAACCGCGAAAAACGTCATTTTTGACATAACCTTTCTGGGGAGGTAGTTTATTAAGTAGGTAAAGTCACCTACATAATGCATATCTACAGTTGCCCGATAAAGTAGATGTTCTACTAAGGGTTAACATTTCCTTGCGTTCTTGATATTGGATCACAGATGCCGCTGGGAGTCTTCTCATAGGCATTTGGTACCCAATCAAGTATATAGGCAGGAAATCCAACTTTGTCTGACATTGCAAATATCACCTTCGTGTACTGACGAGATCCAGGTTAGATCGAAACAGCTGTCTACACGTTGATATTTGCAATGTCAGCAATTGGTGGTGTAGATATGCATTACATTTCATATCACTTATGCATATACGAATTATTTCGTATATGCATACTTGATTTGAATTAACGCGGCAAATAACCCAAAATATCAATTTGTCATATATATATATATATAAACAAATATTTATCAATACAGACTTTGGTATTAAGATCACATAAAATTTAAAGCAATTAATAAAATGATTTAATTTCAATTAAAACAATAATACACGTTTAAAATCTTTCATCATTGCATCATCTTCTGACTTCATCCAGTTTAACTGACATATCTGACAATTACCTCGTAATTTATATCCGTAAACCATATCACTGACTTGTTTCATTGTCAGAAAGAGCAACGTGATTCATACATTTCACACACACGAACCGTTTTCTACATCTCTCTTTTTAAAAGCTGCCGGATCGATATCTAATCTTCCAGCGACCTACAATGCGAATTCACATCGCTTCAGCGGAACTGTAATTTTCAGTATTTTCGTGATAAAATATGTCTGCAAGTGACTGTATTTCAGACGGACCGAAAATTGAGCAAATTTCCAACTGAAATATTGCATGTATACAAGACATTGTGATGGAAGTTTAGAATTTTAATAAATGCTGAAGGATTTGAGTAATAAATTAGTGTTCAAAATTCAAAAAATTTATACCGGAATATATGTACAATATACACATACATACATACCGGGTGTCCCAGCATATAGATAGCGAATAATTTTTAATACAAAAATTGTAGATAATCATAAGCTGAATAATTTAAAAATATTTTTATTTTTAAATTATTTTTTTTGTTCGACAACGACAAACCAACACAAGCTTACGTTTTTTAAATGGAACGCTATGCATGCTATTACATTTTATGGTAGTCCTCAAAGGGCTGATTAAACTGACATCAACTTGTATTTCTCGATTTTCAACTGTTTCTGAGATATGGCGATTTTTTGTTAAAAATTGTACAACATTTGAAAGTTGCTATGAAATAACGATTGATGATGAAATACCTATTATGAGCTCAATTATTAGATATCTTTTCAGTACGTGAAATTAATGTTTATTTCGACATATCTATACTTCATTCACTGAACGTATAGAGTAATCATGAGCTGTGCACGATTGTACACATGCACAGCCCAATTTACAATAGAGTACTTATATGAACAATAAAGTTTATAAAATCTTTTGATTACATGTTTAAATTTTCGAAAACAACAATTTATTAATTTATATGAAATACTGAACCGATTTAAATTTACAGAAAATGCACGTTTTATCTTTTTAGATAACTAAAATACGTAAATCCCAAACATAACCCATACCAACAAAACATTCGTAAATTGCTTAAAATCCATCATTTAATAAGTGGATAAATATTAATTGACTTAACAAAAAAAAATACAAAAATGCGCATTTTGTAAAAAATTTAAGATAAATTTAATATGTATTTCTCAAATTCAATATCCGGCATTTTAACAAATACTACAAAACCCATATAAGTATTTAAAAATGAAGCAAATATATTAAAGACTTTATTCACATGTGTATATATATATATAATATAACTTGCAAGTTAAAATAGGGCATAGGTAGTTACTTTATTGTGAATATATAAGGAATTTTATACGTGTATAAATATAGTACCTACCTACATAGATAGTAAACATATATAAATAAAATGCATACACATTACACTGTATTTTTAAAAAATATATAGAAGAAAGAGCAAAAGAAACTATGAATGGACACAAATATTTTAAATTTTTCTGTGTTGACAACTAAAATTATTCCTGAATGTCACTGTCACAGTCACTACTTTCAGAACTTTCCAAATTAATATGAGACTATCTTGTAAATTTTCAATTACGTCTAACTCCCACATATTCTTCTCTACTTCTTTAACATGTTTGGTGGCATTCCACCAGTTCTCTTTTGTAACATTGTTCAATGATGTGTCTAACAGCTCTTTGACTTCCTTTAATTTAAATTTAGTGTTTTTCCTTGCAATTTCTCCTTTAACTTGGGTCCATATTAATTCAATTGGGTTCATTTCGCAATGATATGGTGGTAGTCTTAGTACTGGTCTATTGTAAGTTTTTGCAAGTTCATCAATCGCATATTTATTGAAATTTTCTTTGTGCACCTAACTAAATGTAATAGTTCATCTTTAACCATATCTTTTTGAAAGGATATATTTTTTTCTTGCAACCAGGACTGAATATCACCTTTCCGTGTGGTTGTAGTTGGCACTTTTTAGCACAACACATTTGTTGGCAATACCTTTTCAAACCACTCCTCAAAGATATTTGCATTCATTTCTTCGTGGTAATCATAATTTTTGACTTGAACAACAATAAGCCGTTTTCAACAAATCCATCTTCTGAACCAATATGAAGAACAATCAATCGTCTTCCCTTTCCAGTTGGATTTTTCAGTCCCGTCGAGAGCCCTTGTAATAATGCTTGTCTTGGACTTGTTACCGTTTCATCTACCGTATATTTTTTGCACAGTATGGCCTTCATTGACCCATGTCTCATATAGGTAATACATTTTTCTATATTGTTGCCTAAATTCTTTTATTTGACGAAGGTAGCGCCGTCTCCATGTAACAATTTCACATTTTTGAAGTGTAAACTTCTTTAGGCGCGTTGCGCTGATTGTAGGCAGTGAACAAGACTGACCCGTCACGCTCGGATATGTAACGCTCGTTCGGGTAATGTCGGCTCGAGTCGACTAAGGGAACAATTTTATTATTATTTAATTTCAGTTAAATTGAAATTTAAATGAATAAATAAATTCATGTCCCAGAGCAGATTTGAACCGGAGCCGCCTGGGTGAGAGGCCAGCACTTAACCATTAGACCAAGGGCGGTAGTCGAAAGCCAGTATTGATATCGTCTATTTATATATATACATGCGTCCTAAAATCTCCTTAATAATGCTTGCGGCCGAGGCAAGACAATCTCGAGTACGTTAAGTTTTTTTTTGTACTCACCGCCTGTAAAGTGACATTTGGCGCATGTGTAGCTCGACTGGGAAATACGTTTTCCCGGTTGAGGCGACTGTAAAAATTGAAAAAAACAGGGGCACTTTGGGACATTTAAAAAAAAATCTAACTTGGTAGTAGTAAAATTTAGTCTATAAAATACTACTTCCCTCCACTATTCTTCACCAAAAGATGGGGAAATAGGAGTAATAATTAATAATTCTTCCAAAAAAATTGTGACGCCATCTATTTGACGACATTTTAAGCGACACCTTAAGCAAGATTCAAGCGCCATCTATTTGAACCACATCGACATTCATATTGGCAGTTCGGAATTGTTTGTATTTAAACCAAAACAACGCAATAAATGTACTATAAATTTATAAATATAAGAATAAATACCTCATGTTTGCCATGTGTAAGAATATAATAACTTAATTTTACGGTAAGGTGAGTAATAGTTACGTACATGAAATGCTAAAATTAATTAGGTAATCTATCTTAGGTTAGGTATGATACCAATGACATTAATCAATAATATTTTTTTTTGAAGTGTAAACTTCTTTAGGCGCGTTGTGCTGATTGTAGGCAGTGAACAAGACTGACCTGCAACGCTCGGATATGTAACGCTCTTCGATCCCGAGACCGCACGGTTATGAAGCCGATACGATACCATCAGACCAAGCGAGGGACCGTAAGCAAGTATTTATATCGTCTATTTATACATACAAATACGTCCGAACCGACCAAACGACACGGACGCTCGCGTAAATGTAATAAATGTGCGAATATGTTTTATTTAATACGTTACTGAAAATATTATATGCGTGTATTTCGTATTATCTACGGTATTATTAACCTCGCCTTGATGAAGTTTACACTTCTGCCGTGTGTTTGTAAGCACACTCATTCTTCTTTTTTTTCTTTAAAAAAACTATTATGAGCTCTTTTTTTTAAAGAGAAATTCATTTCTTTCAACAGCTTTCACAATATTGTACGTTTGAGGTTCGGTAAGTTCTCATCTTCATTTACTTTGAATAAAATGTTAGCATTTTTATAGAAAAATGAGTGTACTATACGTCTAATAATATTGCGCATATCATGATCAATATTATCCAGGACAGATCGCGCTCTTGTATACGTCTTTGGAGGTTTCACATCTTGTGCATTGTGTTCTTGCAAAATATTAAAAACACTTGCAGAGTCAACAATTCGTGTCTTAGAGTCAGCTGGACATTCTTGGTGACGTTTGCTAAATATATTCAGTACAGTCTCTTTTTCTAGCACTGTAAAATGTCTCTTTACTCGTTTCTTCAGTTCTGGCTGAAAAGATATCTCTACTAATCGAGCCCATAATAGGTATTTCATCGTCAGTCATTATTTCATAGCAACTTTTCAAATGTTGTACAATTTTTAACGAAAAATCGCCATATCTCAGAAACAATCGACAAATACAAATTGATGTCAGCTTAATCAGCCCTTTATTTTATTTAAAAAAAAAAAACATAAAGTTGTGTTTGTTCGTCGTTGTGGAACACTCTGTATACATTAAAATATTTTTAAATTATAGAGCTATGATTATCTACAACTTTTGTATTAAGAATTATTCGCTATCTATATTATTAGTAGAGACTGGATTTTATGCAAAATGCATATTTGTTGTTTTTTGGTATATCCCTTCTATACTGTGTACTTATCCATTTTCCACCCTCAGAATACGTTTTTTACCATTTTCTTTAGTGCATATAATGCATATTTGGACACTTTACCATAACTGCATATGCACGTACACTAGAAGAAAAAAGAATGCGTCCAGCTCGAGAGATATTGTTGTGATGGACGTTTGCCGAGTTAGACCGAACGTTAGGCAACTCACCCAGCCCCCCGCACACGCTTTACCTGAACTACCTGATCCTAGCTCGTGCACATTACTTCGCATAAATATTTCTCTTGTATAAAGATGTATTTCTCACTTAGTCTTTATATGCACAGATGTAGATTCATAGATTGATTTGTGTTACGCTTTTAAATACAAGAGCTGCAGACAGATTATTTAATTTGATTTACATAATTATTAATTTCAAATATGAGTAGGTATATATTTGAAATGTTGGTGATTATAACCAACAGAACATGCATTTTCCATAGAGGATAATAAATACGCAAAAAAAATAATATTGCACACTTGTAAATCAGACAGAATGCTTAATATTCGCGGTTTTCAATGCAAACGCTGCAAAAAGCATTGTTTGGATTATTTTATTTTATATTATTAGAAATGATGATAATTCAGTAGAGTTTTATAAGATTTATAATTAAATCTAGCAATTCTCTATCTTGAAACTAGAAAGTAAACACTGATTATTTTTGTGATATCACTTAACATTAGAATTTTGTATTTATGAAACATTGGTGTAAATTAAAGGAATTAACTTATTTAGATCTTAATTCTTTCTTAGAAGGTTTAGATATTTCATTAACTTCAACGTTTTTCCAATATAAAGATAAGTACCTACTATAAACAAATATATAGATGTGCTATAGGTGCACCAATATCAAGTGTTATAGCACAATTACTAATGGAAGATCTTGAAGAAACAATTACATCAAAAATTAATTTTGAAATTCCATTTTATAAAAGATATGTTGATGACTGTATTCTTGCAATACCTGAAAACAAAATAGATCTAATAGATACATTTTTTACAACAAATCAATCAAAATTTAAATAATAAACAAATTAAATATTTATCTATCCCATATGTTCCAAAATTATCAGAACAATTAACTAAAATGTTTAGTACATAAAAATTATAATAATGTAAAGTTTATCAATATTCATATTTAATCTAAAACTCCTTTTTTAAATAAAAGCCCACACTGTTTATAGTATCCCATGTAATAATTGTAACAAAATATAAATTGGACAATCAATGCAATATTAGAAGAAAGAATTAAAGGTCATAAATATTGTAAAAATTCAACTGCTTTAAAAAAACATTGTCAACAATTTAAACGTAATTTTAATTTTGATAACACTAAAATTCTAAATATTGAAATTAACAATAAATCTCGATCAATATTAGAACTCATCCAAATTAAGAAAAATGAATCAGTTTGTGTAAATGCCCGAAGTGAAATTAATGCTCTTTCAAAAATTTATTTTTCATTACTTACATAAACAAATTTTTCCCTTCTATATTTTCAAAAATCAGTTCTTTTAATATTTATTGATACTTACATTGTAAAAATTTTGTAATGACATTAATATTTATTATTTGAGTATGTTAATAATTTTAAATTGTTAATCTAGAAATCATATGTTGACATTTATAATTATATTTGATATTGTCAATTCTTTTTTTGACATTTTAAAAGAAGTATTTTATTTATTCAATTTTAGTTATTATACCTATTTTTAACGTAAGTAATTTTATATTATATTAATTTTGGAGCATCATTTGTAATTTATACTTATAATTTCAGTATTCTGATGAAGACATTGTATTAAATATGTCGAAATGTAAACTTAGCATTTTATTGTATCTTTTTCCATAACGGCCTAAATACCAAGAGACAAGAGTTTTATATATACACGTATACAGAGTGATTTGTAATAAATAAATCTGTTCATTATTCATCTCAAAACTAGACAGCAGGCATTTGATTTTTTAAAACACATGCAGTTGCATTTTTTTTGTATTTATAACTACATATGTGAACCTATGACAACTCCCACAGAATTACGATCTTTGAAGAAACCGCCCGAAAGAACTTCTTTCTCTAGATTTTGGTTGTGTCTTTGAGATACTTTGGAATAATTTAGGACAGAATTGAAACAGCCGTCACAATTTCAATTTGCTGATTTCATGCTTTCGAATTTCATTTTCTACCATCTTTTGTCTAGAAGAAATACGCGTCTGAAATGTTGGAACAGTGTTTAGAACAATCAGGAATAACAGAACATCATTTTCATTTTTGAAAAAAGGGAACCTGGGTAAAGAATTTGTTTTTGTTTCTATTTGTTCGGCCGAATTACCACCCAAAACATATCTCACTTACCGTTTGTATGCATAATTGTAAATGGGCCCGATTGCTTAATATTCGTGTTTTTCAATGCAAACGCTGCAAAAGGCATTGTTTGGATTATTTAAATTAATTTATGTTATTTAAAATGATGATGATAATAATTATAAGAAATACAACAATAAGTCAAATGGTGTTTCCAAAAAACTGTGTATAATTATAATTAAATCTAATATTTCTCCGCATCGAAATTAGAGAATACACACTGATATTCTTTTTTGTAATAGCACATAAAATCGCAACAATTTTTTTTGCTTATGTTCTACTACGTATTGTTGTGACTTTTACTTTATTCTTAAATAGTTTAACCAAAGTAGATTTTTGCTATATTTTTAATTATAAGCTTTGTTTTCTTGTCCTGGTGTTCAACAGTGGTTTACAATCTTTTCTTACCTTATTAGCTTAAGAGCATCTCTCTCTCCTTCTTTCACTATCTTATTTATATGATCTGGGATAGGATTAGCAAATCAAAGTCAAAATTTCAGCTACACTATATAAATATAGACACAAAAACCGTAATATTATTATTAATAAGTAAACTCCGAACCAAATAAAACTGGAAACATGTGCAATATCATGAAACCAAATAAAAAAATATTATAAAAAATCGGCAAAATGCTTTGTCTGAATTATCATTTATTTGCTTTCTTTTATTAGCATTATACAGTAGTAATACTTAAAAATAAATAAACATTTGCCAGATTTTAGAATTATGCATTAGTTGTATTTTATAATATTTTTTTATTTGGATTCATGATATTGCAAATGTTTCCAGAGTTTTATTTGGTTCGGAGTTTACTTATTAATAATAATATTACGGTTTTTGTGTCTATATTTATTTAGTGTAGCTGAAATTTTGACTTTGATTTGCTAATCCTATCCCAGATCATATAAATAAGAGAGTGAAAGAAGGAGAGAGAGATGCCCTTAAGCTAATAAGGTAAGAAAAGATTGTAAACCACTATTGAAAACCAGGAGAAGAAAGCAAAGCTGTAACTTTATAATTAAAAATATAGCAAAAATCTACTTTAATTAAACTATTTAAGAATAAAGTAAAAGTCACAACAATACGTAGTAGAACATAAGCAAAAAAATGGTAGCAATTTTATGTGCTATTACAAAAAAGAATATCAGTGTGTATTCTCTAATTTCGATGCGGAGAATTATTAGATTTAATTATAATTATACACAATTTTTGTTCCAACATTTCAGACGCGTATCTCTTCTAGACGAAAGATGGTAGAAAACGAAATTCGAAAGTGTGAATTGAAAATTGAAATTGTGAGGGCTGTTCCAATTCTGTTCTAAATTATTCCAAAGTAACTCAAAGAAATAACCAAAACCTGGAGAACGAAGTTCTTTTTTTCCCGTTTTTTCAAAGATCGTAATTCTGTGGGGGTTGTCATAAGTTGACATTTGTTTCACATTTATCCCAAGTATTTCAAACACTCGAAAAAACAACCTTCACTCAGTTCTGTTCTTCCAAAATTCTAGTTATCATTCTATCTGTATACGACAATACCGAGGACAATACACATCAAATGACAATAATTTACATTATTTGAATTTAAAGAATACTATATATTTACTGCAATTAATTACTACATTAATACATTAGGTATGCATTCACATATGTAGTTATAAATACAAGAAAAATGCAACTGTAGGTGTTTTAAAAAAAACAAATGCCTGCTGTCTAGTTTTGAGATGAATAAGAAACAGATTTATTTATTATAAATCACTCTGTATACGTGTATGTATAAAACTCTTGGTATTTAGGCCGTTATGGAAAAAGATACAATAAAATGCTAAGTTTACGTTTCGACATATTTAATACAATGTCTTCATCAGAATACTGAAATTATAAGTATAAATTACAAATGATGCTCCAAAATTAATACAATATAAAATTACTTACGTCAAAAACATGTATAATAACTAAAATTGTATAAATAAAATACTTCTTTTAAAATGTTGTCAAAAAAAGAATTGAAAATATCAAATATAATTATAAATGTCAGCATATGATTTCTAGATTAACAATTTAAAATTATTAACATACTCAAATAATAAATATTAATGTCATTACAAAATTTTTACAATGTAAGTATCAATAAATATTAAAAGAACTGATTTTTGAAAATATAGAAGGGAAAAATTTGTTTATGTAAGTAATGAAAAATAAATTTTTGAAAGAGCATTAATTTCACTTCGGGCATTTACACAAACTGATTCATTTTTCTTAATTTGGATGAGTTCTAATATTGATCGAGATTTATTGTTAATTTCAATATTTAGAATTTTAGTGTTATCAAAATTAAAATTACGTTTAAATTGTTGACAATGTTTTTTTAAAGCAGTTGAATTTTTACAATATTTATGACCTTTAATTCTTTCTTCTAATATTGCATTGATTGTCCAATTTATATTTTGTTACAATTATTACATGGGATACTATAAACAGTGTGGGCTTTTATTTAAAAAAGGAGTTTTAGATTAAATATGAGTATTGATAAACTTTACATTATTATAATTTTTATGTACTAAACATTTTAGTTAATTGTTCTGATAATTTTGGAACATATGGGATAGATAAATGATTAATTTGTTTATTATTTAAATTTTGATTCTTTTGTTGTAAAAAAATTATCTATTAGATCTATTTTGTTTTCAGGTATTGCAAGAATACAGTCATCAACATATCTTTTATAAAATGGAATTTCAAAATTAATTTTTGATGTAATTGTTTCTTCAAGATCTTCCATTACTGATTGTGCTATAACACTTGATATTGGTGCACCCATAGCACATCCATATATTTGTTTATAATACTTATCTTTATATTGGAAAAACATTGAAGTTAATGAAATATCTAAACCTTCTAAGAAAGAATTAAGATCTAAATAAGTGAATTCCTTTAATTTACACCAATGTTTCTTAATAATGATCCTTGATTCACCTTGTATATTATTCACATACCTACATATGCAGCAGTCATAAATACAAAATTCTAATGTTAAGTGTTATCACAAAAATAATCAGTATCTACTTTCTAGTTTCAAGACAGAGAATTGCTAGATTTAATTATAAATCTTATAAAACTCTATTGAACTATCATCATTTCTAATAATATAAAATAAAATAATCCAAACAATGCTTTTTGCTGCGTTTGCATTGAAAACCACGAATATTAAGCATTCTGTCTGATTTACAAGTGTGCAATATTATTTTTTTTGCGTATTTATTATCCTCTATGGAAAATGCATGTTCTGTTGGTTATAATCACCAACATTTCAAATATATACCTACTCATATTTGAAATTAATAATTATGTAAATCAAATTAAATAATCTGTCTGCAGCTCTTGTATTTAAAAGCGTAACACAAATCAATCTATGAATCTACATCTATGCATATAAAGGCTAAGTGAGAAATACATCTTTATACAAGAGAAATATTTATGCGAAGTAATGTGCACGAGCTAGGATCAGGTAGTTCAGGTAAAGCGTGTGCGGGGGGCTGGGTGAGACGCCTAACGTTCGGTCTGACTCGGCAAACGTCCATCACAACAATATCTCTCGAGCTGGACGCATTCTTTTTTCTTCTAGTGTACATATTTCATAATTATTTTGCATATTTATGCATATATTCGCCATTTTCATAAGAACCATAATAAAATCTGATATTTAAAGATACTTAATTTGTTTGTGTAAACGTGAAGGGATTGCATTCCTTCAACTTTGCATTAATGCCTCATTAAAAGTCTATCTCATTAATAATGAGATGGACTCTCCCAAAAATAGGATTTAACTCTACTGATAATCGTTTTACAGGGCAATTAGAACTTATGTAAGAAATCCTTTTCAGAAATGTAGGTATTAATGCAGGTATATTATACCGTACGACTAATATCAATATAAGAAAAAGAAATAATTTCCTTCATAGTTTGTTCATTCGTAAACGTGTTAAGGTCTGTGCTATTTGGTGAAACATAAGTGAATTAAAAAGTTTTGAAAATGCAGAAGATAGCTAAAGCGAAGTCATCTCTAATAAAAAATTGGATATGTGATTGCAGTGCACTAAAAATTATTGACGAAGAAAGTGTTTTGTGCACACTCTGCGACAAAAGGGTAAGTTGAATTTTGAAATATTTTGTCAATAACAAGTTCTACAATTATGAGAATTTTTTTTTTTTAATAATAATTATTATAACTGAATGTTAAAAATATATATTTGTTACACAGATTACCTGTCAGAAGAAATTTCAAGTAGTGCAACATTTGAACACAACATTTCGTCAGAACAGGGTTTCTGAAAATTTGAATAAACCGCGGCAGCAACTTTTGGAGGAAAGTTTTCTCAATAATTCGAAGAATCCACAAGAAGCATTTTCCAAAGATTTGTGTAATCGTTTTGCGGGTTGTAATATTCCTTTACATAAATTGGACAATCCGATATTTCAAGAATTCCTGAAAACTTATTGCAAAATCGATGATAAACCCATTTATATACCCAGTTCCTCAGCTTTACGCAAGAAAATTTAAAGAAATATATGGTTATTTATTGTAATAAATAAATATATAATTTGTAAATACGACAATTTATTGTAATAAATAAATATACAATTTGTAAATACGACAAATGAATTTTAATTTCCTAAAACATAATAAATAAATGCACATCATAAGTGCATATTGTATATTGTAAGTGCATATTCAGGGATTTTTTAAGTGCATATTTGGCAAACTTTTTAGTGCATATTTTCCAGTTTCTAATTATTAGGTACCCATACTGGACTTTGCTGCTCCGCTGGGACACCCGGTATATACATATATACAACGCCTTTTCGTGGTTTAGCGGTTGTAAAATGAACTCGCAACAAAATAAAAATTAAAACGTTCCGATAATATAGACATTATCTTTGTCAATTAATCAATATGAACTAATTAGAACATTAAAACTTCAACAACTATCAATAAAACTATCCTAGTCAACCTGCGGGTCTTCAGCGCTCCAATATGGGCTATTCTGTTTATTTGCATAGCCGTTAAGATAAAAATGTGCATCATCTGATATAAACATATAGTGAATTAAGTTTCATTTCCTATCCAAGCGCTGCAAAATTTCTTGACAAAAACGTAGACGATTAACCAAATCAGCTTATTTTAATTCTTGGACAGCTTGAATTTTATGGGGGTGAAAAATTAAGTCCATACGTAAGATTGGACGCATTGACGATGCACTAATATTCAATGCTAGTGCATGTCTAATCGCTGAACGTTTTGGACTGCGTGTTATGGCAGTTCGAGCTCTATCAACATCTTCTGGCATTCAACACTTTCTGCTGCTCCTTTATGTTTTAAACTTAAAGTAGTTTCTCCAAACTTTTGTACCTAGAAGTTCTTAGCGTGAATAGACGGAATCCGCCTATGAAGCGGAATATTGTACTGATTTCGAAATAACCTTCTCACAGTTGTCGCGGAGTCACCATTTTTATAAAAGATTTATCACAGAAAGCAGGACTGTTCCATGTTTACTACAGTTTTTAAATTTTACCGCTTCACTGACGAACCCTGTATATAAAGCAAATTTGACGAAAGTTCCTCTACCTCCTGAATCAATAAGAACCAGATGTGGAAAGTGGTTAAACACAGCCATATTTCACGCCAATAACTACATTCATATAAAAAAAATATTGTATTAGATTTGTCAAATTCAGCTGAATCAATTGAGAAATCCAAAAACTTATTCGAAAAACGATAGATTACAGATCAGTTGGCTTATATTAAAAGTCATTATAGTTTTTTAAGCGGTTTAATTAAAAAATTAGAGACTAGTCAAATGTCTTCAGAAGAGTCACCTTATATTGAACAACAGTGCGAAAATTTGTTGCAAAATGTTAACACTGTTACAACAAAGAATGATTGATTTCAAAAGTTAACAGCTATATCAAAAATTTTAACACTAGATGTGATAAAGATAATAATGATTTGCATTTAGATTCAGAACATATTACGTCATTCAGTCGACGTTGAAAGACAATTTTCGACATTAAAAACCTATTAAGTGATAGGAGATAAAAATTAAGTGTAGAACATCTTGAAAGCATTTAATTGTAAAATGTAACGATAATAAGTCAAATAAATTTGATTATGAATGTGAATAGTTTTTGAGTAATAACTCGACCACAGCGCCACCTATCGTGTCCAGATTTTGTGATTTTCTTTTTTGTCACTAAACCAACATACAGGCTGTCCCAGAAATAAAAAGACGAAGTAGCAGAAATCGGAAGCTAGGTTGTGTAAAAACGTACCCTCGAAATATCAAGTCTTCATTCGTGCGCAGACGGCAGAAAAAAAATAATAAAGAATTCAATTGGCCTTACGCCGACCCTGGACTAAATATCCACCTGCTTCACTTTCACAATCGGTCCTTTTCAGGACCACCATATTACTTGTGTTAAAAAAAAGGAGGAGGAATAGATACTTCATAATAAATATCAAACCATTAATTACTTTAATTTTACATCTGCTAGAAAAAAATAATTACATTCTTCATATTTACTGTAATAAAGGCTAGAAAAACTTCGATTTATTGACTATTCTAAAATAATAATAATCAGCTGTTTCCAACTACAAACACATTAAAGAGCAGCAACCTTCCTATTTTAAAAATAAAAACAATTTTGTATTGTCTGCAATAAAGTAGGTCGCCCATCTGGGTCAACAACCGACTACATAGCTGCGTTATCTAGACGCATCGGGTAAAAAAATATGTTTTATATGAATGAGTACGATTTAACGTTTTTTTCCCGTTTTATACAAATAAAAGCGTATTTTTCTATGAATGCGTGTTGGTTTCTATTTACAAATGAGCATTCTTACGTATATTTATAAACATACATTCTGTGCCAGGTCCGTAATGTAATTTTTTATCTAAAAAACAACATAGAAAATTAAATTTTTATTTAATTAAATTGGTATTTTTTATTTAATTTCTTCGTTATGCGATATATTTGGGCCTGTATATTGTGAATATGAGAGTCATGTTGGTCCATAAATATAGAATTTGTTAATAACTTGACTTCAGCGCCACCTATCGAATGTTGTGATAGCCTATTTTACGCTCATTGACGATATATATATGGTCTGAGAATATCAAGAAGATACCATATATAAGATATAGATGGTAGAAACGAAGTCTATCTTCGGCATACTTTTTCGGAAAAAGTTACATATTTATTGCATATTTAAAGCTTTCTTGTGCATAAGAATTCCAAAATTACAGTTGTATTTTATTTCTCTGTTTATGGTATTTCATTTTATAATCGAGACATGTCTATTTTGCTGCATGTTCTACAATATGTCCCTCTCCTTATATCTGAACATAACCATTAATATTGCACGACCAGAAAAATACTATGATATCAAAAATTAAATTGGTCAATGTTGGTCATGGAATGTAATACGCTTGTCTTAGTTTAAATCAGCCTTTTGAAATAATTCAATCATTGTCAAGCTACACTGACATTATCAATAACCTACAAATGTGTTACCTACTTAGTTCAGCTGTAAAATAATAATGAACTACAAGTTATGAAATAAATAACGTTTTTATTAACCAGAAAAACTAATTACAATAATTGTTGGAAATGTCCCCCGTTTTGTTCAATGCACAAGTTTACGCGCCTCCTCATGCTGTGAAAAGCGTTTTGCAGCATTTCTGGCGTTATGGTTGCACATTGCTGAACAATTCTTTGTAGCAGTTCTTGCAAATTATGTATCGGATTTGCGAAAATCTTATTTTTTAAATAAGGAAAGTTAAAATAGTACATAATTGTCAAACAAGGTGATCTCGGAGGAAACTCAACTTTCATATGCTTACTTAACTTATCAAGCCGGTCATCAAAAAACTCGCGGAGAAAAGCAAGATCTTGCTGGAAATAACCGTAGGTACTGCAGTTCATCATCGTCTAACTGTTGCACAAATTCAGTCAAAAAAATATTTCTGTTCCTTTCTGCGTTGACGGTGAAATTGAAAAAAATTGGCCCAATTATTCTTCTGCGAGAAACTGCCATCCAAACACCAATTTTCTGAGCATGTAGTGGCGTTTCAATAAAAATATGCGGGTTATCAGTGCTCCACATTCGCATATTCTGAGAATTGATGTATCCCGAAAGGTGGAACCAAGCTTCGTCAGAAAAAAAAGTTAAGTTCAGCAGATCGTCATTCATTAAATTATTAACGAACCAATGGCAGTACGCAAGGCGTCTGGGGTGGTCTGCAGGCAGAAGAGCTTGATATGATTGCATCTTATATGGATGCATGTTGAGGTCCGTCTTTACAATCGTTTGGCATGTTCCATAAGAAAGCCGAATTTCTTGAGAGAGACGTTTTAAAGGTTTTGTAGGCTCTTCTTCCATACGTTGACGAACGTCATTAATAACTTCTTCTGTACGAACTCTTGGTCTACCAGCACCCTTTTTATGCGTCACAGAACCAGTTTCGCGAAACACTTCAACACAATTTGTAAGGCATGCATAAAAATTGTCCGGTAATACTGCTACGGCCGGGAAGTGCTCTCAAAAATTGTCCAAACACAAACGTTGACTGTATTCCCAAGTTCCATTAACTAGCACACCCGTTCGAAAATAGGCTTCAATCATGTACATTTTGTGCTCTGTGGTGAGAACCATGATTCAAAAACCGTGCAGGACTAGAAAACTTCAACACAATAACTTGACAGATTTTGACATTAAAAAAAATTATGACATACCTAAATGTACGATGCACGCTACGACAATAATTTTAAAATCCATGACCACCATTGACCAATTTAATTGTTGATATCCCGGTATAAAAAGCTCACAGCATAATGTCGTAAACTACAGAAGCGAGAAAGGAAAAACACCTACATATTATATTTATAACTGTTGGTAGAAAGGTTTTGTAACAGTTTATATATGCGTAGAGCATTTTTTCTTTACTGTAGCATTTATTTCTTGGTAATTGACGAATGTAACGAACGACGTGAGAAAAGAAAATGTAATTATGTCTTTGCTGCTACTATTCTTGGAACTTCGTAGGTGAGGCGGTATTTTTCTTTGTTTTACTCGCTTATTAGGGCCAATTAAGAAGTGCGCTACGTATTATATCCAATTATGAGTTGGATAAATGTCAAATGTCAATGTATACATGAAATCTTAGTTGTCATGCCGATGAAATATTCGAGGAACAAAATTAATAAATGAACTCACCGAAAAGCTTGATAGACTTGAACTTGAACGAAATACTGTTAAGATGTAGTCTATAGAATAAGCTTCAGAATAGCATCAAATAAAATATAAGGCTTCGCTTGCATCGACATGTAAGCTACCAAATTACAAGGCATAAATTATCACTTGTAATTTTCAATCTGCTCTTGTAGTGGAAGTTTTAATGCAAGATATTGCATTTAAGGAACTAACTAGACCGTCGAATAGAATATGTTTTAAAGCAGCGATGCACATACCGCGGCCCACTGTCGATATTTATGCGGCCCGCTAACGAATTGTAAAAAACTACAAAAGTAGGTAACTATTCATTCAAATCACTTTCTTGTCCAGGTTTACTACGTAGGACAAGTATGCTCCTCGTCGTTCCAAGCATATTGTTACGAGACTAGAAATATGTCGAACCAACTAGATTACTCGACGATTCGCGAAACACGTCGCGTCGGTTTTATCCCCGAACAATGTGGAAGGTTCTCGATGTTAGGTAACTCGTATAAATACAACGAGAACGTTATATTGTTTGAATTGTAATCAGTGAAAAATAAATATTTCGTCGTTCGAACTTGGCATCTACCTACGTAACAATATAATATCAATTTTGATATGGATAAGCCAGGTTCCAGTAAAAAACGTAGTCGTAAGGTTGAAGATGAAAATTGACAATTTCAAGATATTTGGAGCAAAATTTTGGAAGTGAGTGAAGAGAACTGATTGGTATGAGTTCTTTGACAAGTCCAACCAAAGGGAGTGACATGCTCAAAGCGCCTCTGGAAAAATTTTCTATAATGGATTTGGATTTAACGAAATTATCTGGTATTACGATTGACGGAGCACCGTCAATGGTTGGAAGTAAATATGGAATAATAACTATGTTAAAGGAGTATTTACAAACTAAAAGCACAGATACCAAGGAATTAATGGAGTATCATTGCATTGTACGTCAAGAGGCCCTCTGTTCAAAATTATTGGGATTTGAAAATCGATGAAAGTTGTAGTAGGTACCTATTGTAAACTTTATAAAATCACGAGGTCTCAATCACCGACAATTTAAACAATTTCTCGAGGATATTGAAAGCGAATATGGTAATCTCCTGTTTTACACTGAAGTAAGGTGGCTAAGTCGTGGGTTGACACTAGAGCGGTTTCTTAACTTGATTGAAGAAATCAAAATATTTCTGGCGGAAAAGAAAAAGGACGTTCCCAAACTCGACAGCCCTGATTGGCTGTGTGACTTAGCGTTTCTTGTAGACATCACAAATCACTTGAATGTCTTAAATACACGACTCCAAGACAAAGATCAATTGATTTCGCACTTATACTCTCCTGTTTCGTCCTTTCAATGCAAAATGAGTCTTTTCAGGACACAAATCAATTCTGCCAATTTCAGCCATTTTCCGAACTACAAAAAAATTATGGAAAAATTCAATAAAACTGATGTCAATTTCGCTTATGTTGAAAAAATTGATATTTTTCATGATCGTTTTGTAGATTTCAAAAAAGTTGAACCTGTATTGGACATTTTCAGCAATCCTTTCAACATTTCACCCCGAAAATGCACCGGAATCAATACAGCTGCAATTAATAGACATGCAAAATGATGATAATTTACAAAACAAGTTTAATGAAGGTAATTTACTCAACTTTTACAGTTGCGTTGACAAAACCGCTTATAAAGAGTTGCGAATAAATGCATTGAAATGCGCAAGCTTATTTGGATCGACGTATATATGTGAGCAAACGTTTTCAGCGATGAAACTTAACAAAACAAAAAATCAAAACCGTCTGGCAAATGAAAATCTGGAAGCAATTTTACGTGTGGCGACAAGTAATGTGGAGCCAAACATAAACAAAATTGTTAGGTCAATGCAATGCCGTGCATCAAAATAATAATACATGAAACAAACGATTACATAATTACAGCAAACATTTTTGAACGTTCTTTTATTTTTATCATATTTCATTTTTACATTTATTAAGTAGTAATTCATACTACTTAAAAATAAAAATATTTGTGTCAATAAGTATTCTTTGTAGTGGCCCGTCCTTGGCTTATAATTTTCCTGAGTGGCCCCTGTTCCTTATAAGTCGGTGCATCCCTGTTTTAAAGCATGTGACGCCATCACAAACTAATTTTGCTGCATTTAGCTTGAAAACCGCATTTTAAAAATCAATTCTTCATGTGTACTTTTATTAATACTGCAATGACTCGTGTAGGTTTTGCATTTTTTAAGAGGGCGGACTATTAGTATAACTGAGTGTTATACAAGCATGTATTATGATAGCATGTTAAATACAGAAAAACAGGTCAGCAGAATGTGGAACAATATAAAAATAATTTAGAAGGTACTTGTGTTAACGGTTGTGGAAGTTACGGTCTATCGATTACATGGAATTTTAATGACACATCGTTAAATAGAACATCTCCACCATATCTAATATCCGCTTTCATTTTGTCAATAGTGTTTTCAGCCATGCTCTACGAACATTTCTACTCGTTCCCCCCATTAAATATATACTTTTTGCTTTCTTGATTAAATCCAAGGTTTTCCATGGATTTCGTGACGAGTTCCACTAGTATAATTTTTATAACGGACCATCTTTAAAGGTTGCACATTTTCTCTCTATGCTTTATACTCCCTCGGGTGTTGGTTGTGAATACGTAGGGATATGAAACCCGATCCGGCTCGAAGGACCAATGAATTACATTACTAAGGGACTGCATGGGTAAAAATGGTAAAAAGCAAGTTACCGGTCATCGAGGTTTATATAAGAGTGAAAGTATGATGGAACGTCATAAAGGAAATCCTACAGGATTTATGTTATTCCAATAAAAATCTTGCGCTCATTCTTTTGGAATTCAGTACTTTTTCTTCTGAAAAGAATAAAATTAACAGTTGCGAATCCGATGAAAGAGAAATTGTAAGGGATAAACTGAATACAGTTCTCCGCAAAATGAAAGGAAAATATGGTCTGAGATATAAATATGTTTGCAAATTATGGAAAGCTTGTACGTCAATTGTCATTTTAGGTTAATTTTTACGTTTCTTTAATATATTGGCTACTGAAGATATGTAATTAAACTCATCTGTCATCTTGACATAGCGGCTATATTAATTAAAAATAATTAATAACAAAAATGATGATTAGGAAAGTAAGTCAATTAAGTAGAATATTGGGAAATCTTTGACCTATTCAACAACGATATCCAACAACATTACGAGGCAATAATGCAAACCTATAAATTAAGTGGCAAACATAGCAAGATGCAAACGTGAGATGTGTAATTATAAGTAGAACAGCCGTTATTATCTATGTAGTTTGATCAAGAGATCCAGATTTATCACGAACAGCATTTTTGGAATGTGTCTCTATGCGGATAACACTACTATTCTGGTGAAAGGTGAATGGGAGAGTGAGCTCGCTATACAATCTGAAGACAAGACCTGGTGAAGGGATGGTGGTAAAATTTCTGAGATTGCATGTAGATGAAGGATTAAAGTGGAACAATCACGTGGATCGGCTAGCAAGAAAAATAACATCAGTAATTAACTACATTAAGAGAATAGCAACCATAGCTACACAAGAAGCTGCTATACTTACTTACCATTCCTTCATTCACTGCCATCTCTCATATGGTATTCTTTTGTTAGGCGCATATCAACAGCCGCAGAACGTGTCTTTGTTCTACAAAGGCGAGCAATAATAAGAGTACTATGTGCATTAAAGTGTCGTGATTCGTGTGGGGGCATTTTCGGCGGAATGGGATACTTACCTTAACATCTGTGTATATATATCATGCCCTGAAATATATACATGAACACAATCGGGATTATGCTTCGAATGGCGACAAACATGGTTACTACACCAAGCAGCGAGAAGACCTGCGCATTCCCCAGCATCGAATTGCAACAACTTAGAACAGCATGCACTACTAGGGCATTAAATTGTACAATCATTTGCCCAACAGCATAAAAAAAATTAGACACCAAGAAATTTGCAACAGGAGTTAAAAATACCCTTATACAAAAATAGTACTATTCAGTCGAGGAGTATTTGTATGATGAGTTGGTGTAGCCAGACTGTCCTTATTTGTTACTTCTTTGTTAATTTAACTATGTATGATTATAGGTATACATTTTATACAAACTGACCTTTATTTTGTATTATTTAATACAATAATGAACGATTATTTATTTATTTATTTATTATTTATTTATGTCTATTGCTGCTTTGGATATTATATTGTTTGGCCGGCTAGATCGCCGGATTTATTCATATGCGACTTTTCTCAAGTAAATTAAGAGGGATCTCTACTCCCAGCCGCTGAGGCCACTGTAGACAGTTTGATTTCTCCATAAAATGAACCGTAAATATTAATAAATTTTTAATTTTTTTATACCAAATGAAAGAGAATTCGAATATCTATGTACGCCTAGTAATATTTTTTCTAAAAATATTTTAGAAATTGTCATAATTAGTAGCAGAAGTAGGTCAATATTAGACATTTTGTCGAATTTATTTTGAAATAAATAAAAAGAAATTCAAAATTTTACTACTAAGCGTACGTATATTTGAGTTTTCTCTACAATTGATTATTTATAGCATTGGTTTAAATTTGATCTTAATTTTAAGGGGAAATCGAAACCCCTGCAGTGATAATGTTTATGATTTTTGTACATTGTCAAATGGACTGGCCCGTCCAGTAGAGATCCCTCTTAACAGAAAACTGTAAAAACGTAAAGTTAAAATAAATACTTCTGTTGATACAGCAGTTTTAAATTTTCCAGCTTTACTGACGAACCCTGTACTTGGATTCGAAGAGGGTGCTTTGATAAATATTTCGTCTACAATCGAAATTAAAGAGATAACATACGGAAATTTTATATAGTTTCCTGGGCACCTTTATATATTCCATGTGCTAAACAAGTCACATGGATTAAACTGTTGTATTTTTTTAAAAATTAGGCCCTGCTTTGGTGATATAAGCTACACAGCAGCTTATATGATTTATTAACTTTTGGTACTCCACCAAGCAGATTTGTTTTCATATAACATTAAAAAATCAAAATTACTGTCGTTTGTTCAACTCATATTTACATATACAGTGTGCACGCGGTCTACCTGCGGATGAATATACTAGACAAGCTGGTCGACTATAAGTGGGAGAATAAGGGGGTAGCCTTTGTTACTAACATTAGAGCTACTTTAAAGTCGACACCGCAGGAATCGTTACTGTGTTAGTCCATGAAAGTTGCTACTGTTACTGTTAATAACAAATTCTTTAACCAAGAATAAAGTCATTTACTGTACTGCTTTGGAGAAGATGGAAATAATATTAATCAATAAAAAATCACTACCTGGATAATTTATAAGTAGACGCTAGACACTTGTTGAAGCATCAAATAATCGCAGTAAACAATTTTAGTAACAGATTTCATCACAGCTTCCCAAATTGTATGAGTAAATAAAAGAAATGATCATCAATTCTAAAAACTTAAAAATAATAATTTTTTTCTTAAAATATCAAAGATAAGAAATATAGCTGATATAAAAAACGAAAACGTAACAATAGCAAAACTCTTATTAAGATAAAAAATAAATACTTCCGTAGTATTGTAAAATAGAAAAGAAAACAAACTAAAATTCTGAAAGGAGACAATAAATTTGTATGAAACTAAACAAAATGCTTCAGTAAGATAAACTATAAACGCAGAAACAATGAATTTAATTGGAAGTTAAGAATGAAATTATTAAAGAAAAATTAATTTCTACAAGTACTTAATTATTTATTAAATGATCAAATAAGCCTCCCTCTTGAGCTGAGCAGTAACCCAGCTGATTATAAAAATTTCGTCGGACATTTGTTAACATTTCCGGGGTAACATGGTTCGAAACTTCAATAATTTTGGAGCGTAATTGTTCTAAATTAGATGGACGAAACGCGATTTAGATATGTGCTTGCTAGTCGACCAAACACCGACCGTTAACAAAATTGAAATGAAATGCGCATGTACAGCTGCTATCCACTGTTGCCAACCCACTACAGACGATTCCCCCTGAATGATCTGAATAATGCCTGAAAACCCCATAAATTACATGAGTAAACCCCTAAAAACCAGTAATTTAATTGTTATAAAAAAAGTAACTTCTTTATATTATTGTGACAGTTATTTGTATAGACAAATGCATGTTTCCAGGAAATTCATATACATATATGTATCTTAATTTGTAAATAGGAAAATTTACAGTTGCTGGTGCTTGTTGCTTATTACTCATGTCTATTATTATAACATAATAAAAATAAACTTAAATATTTCTTTCTCAATATGCAATACTCAAGTATAACAGTTTTCAATGTCCCCTACATATACCCCTAAAAATCCCCCTGAGAAATAAAATCCCCCAAATTTCCCCCTTGGCCCAAAAAATCCCCTAAATCTAGGGGGAAAACCCCCAAGTTGGCAACGCTGCTGCTATCCTAAACGCGAGTCAGTCTAGCATCACTACACTCGACCAATAGAACAGTTTGTATATTGCTTTCTCATACTAACTCATACAAACTCTCGGTGTCGTCGTTTTATCACATTAAGTGTATTAATATTGACATCTTGTAATTGTCAATTTTAAGTTTCTATTTTACTAGTTATTTTTATGTTTTCATCTATATTTCTTCATTTAATTTGATTTTGGTCGATGGTAACCATCTTTACGATGGTCCAAAATGGAGAATATGATGTTTTCCATAATAACTATCACTTGAAAGACCGTACAAGATCCTAAGATCCTCACGGTCATATGACAGGTATCATTTTTCAAGTTTAAATTCATATTGTGTTTCTTTTAGGAATATTGGTTCAGTTGTTAAGATTTGTCAACTTAATATCGAAGGTATATCCAAAGACAAATGAAATTCATGTAGCATCAGTGGATTGACTGGTTTCAAGAGGAGAATAGTATGTTTTTCAAGTGGAATGTGATCGCGAGTCCAGCTTGTGATTGAAACAGTTAAACATATTGTTGAAGAATGTCCTGTGGCTAAGTTTAAATTTGGATACACGGACTTACATGGTTTAACACGGAGGCTGTTGCTTGGATCTTAACAACTAAAGACCTTTAGTTTTGTGGCACTGTGTTGTAGGTTTTTTATTCTGCAGGTTTTTTCCTACATCCTAGACCAGATGGGGCAGTGTTTTAGAGCCCCCCCTGCAGTTATGGCCCTTCTAAATATATTTCTACTTTTGTAATATAGTTTATATATGCTTCTTTTCTTGTACCTGTCATGTAGTTTCATACGAATATATATATACCGTATGTGTCAATTTTCATTAGGTATAGGGATTCAATGTTTACGTGCGATTTATACGTATACAAATAATATGTGGCAACGTGTGTCACCCCTACTCTCCGTCACCAATACCGGCAACAATCGACATTACAACGATTTTCTCCGATCTCCCCATCAGATTTTACATTCAATTTTTAGCTGCGAACACGTTGCGATCTAGTCTGCCATAAAAGCCGTCTCCTGATCTACTAGTTTATTATTATTTTCAGAATCCTTTTTTATTTACCTTATTTTTAATTTTATTAGAATTACGCTTTTGTTTGTGTCATGCAGCTTGAACGCAGCTTAATAATTCTCTGCAAGAAAAACAAATCCTTGCAACGCGTAAATATTATTTCTGAACGCATTACAAACATCCAAGTCAATGGTCCAACAGTTACTGCTATAACTTGAGCTTGTATCGGTCGCGCTCGCATTGGAGAGGAAAGTAGGAATGCCATGCTGTCACGTATTGCATGAATTAATCGCCTATGGCTAATGAAAATAGACACATGCTGTATATATCACATAGTAAATGCCATCCGCAGCTTGCCGGCAAGCACTTGGTATAGGCACGACAACACAACAGCACATTCAAATTGAAACTTAACAGCCAGTGCTGGGTGCCGCGCCGTCACAAGCAAGTTACCGAATCTCGGCGGATTGAACGAGTTACCACGGCTTGTTGGCGCGGGCTAGCCTGTAATATCACGGGTCGTGGGAAGCCACCTTAAATCAACCCCTTATATCACCGTGTAGGCACTAGTAGGCAGTCAAAACATTAATCAGAAACAGCAGAAATAGTGTGGGTTTGTTATTTAAAACAAATAATTACGACGTTTTTGCGTCAACACCAGTAACTGTATTAATGATTTTTCTACATGAAAGAAACGCGATTTTAAAAAATAAAATCGAGCTCCCCCAGTTATTTTCTTAAAATTAATAATTCAATTATGAATGTTATTTCGCACTGTCTATGAAAAAATATATTTAAATAGCTTTGATATTCAAATTTCTGATAGCTCATCATACACCGTCAATCTATGCTTTTTAAATATTGATAAGAAGAAAAGTGATGTCGAGATGAAAGAGAATAAAAAGAAAAATAAAGAAATTAAGAAAAGAGGAAATGTAAAGAAAAAAATATAAATTCCCAACATCTAACAGAGAAGTAGGTACATACTAAGGAAGATAAAAAGATTTAACAAAATACGAACAGTAAAAGAAAAGACTGTATAAATTGAAATTCAACAGTTAAAACTCCTTTGGGGAGATAGTTAATATAATGGACGTGAGGCAGGTGAATTCATGTTGTTGATGATAACAGGTAGGAAAAGAAAGTGTGAAAGAGAGAGAGAGAAGCAAGGGATGATACCATATTAGTCAAAACACCGAAAAGAAGGGATCTAGTTGGATTCAAGCCAAATGTATACCGTGAGACAAGCAGAGATGGGAAAGAATTATTACATCTATATACATGTTTGGTGTTAAAAATCTTTTGGAACAAACAAAGCTCTAATATTTTGTATTCATAATCATTTGATATTAACAATTATATTTTACTTACAGTATAATATCATTTACAAGAAGGAATTAGAATATGTAATATTAGATTCGCACGTCTATTTTTTAAGTTCAATTTGTTGTTATACGTAAAATGTAAATAAGAATATGTAAAAATGTAAGCAAATTGCTAATAAACGTACATTATGTTTGCGGAAAAGAACTAATAAGGCCATATTCGTTATGTATCAATCAAGAAAGCAACAATTTTGAACATCTCTGTTAGTTGGATATTTAAATATTTAAACAAAATAAAGACAAAAATTGAAATTACTCTTACATTTGCCAAATCTATCCCCACTTCCTGCGAATCATTTTTTTCCTAATTACTCTTGCTTTGTAATCAAACTGTTGTACTACTTTCAATAAAGGGTTCTAATAAATTCTTTATTCAACTAACACATTTTGTAAATAATTCGATCGCAAACCAATTTCTATTGCAAATTCAAAATATAATCATATTCAAATTTAATTGTTCCCAGCAATATTTCATCATGTTTATCTCAAGGAGAATTTCGTTGGCATTTACATCGCGATATTCAACACTTTCCGATACGAAGCGTTCATTTTTCATTGTAAGATTGCATGGTGCCATTACAACGACATCTGGCAGTTAAACTTTAATTATCACTTGACTTTAAGTGGAATTAAATCTTCCAAATGACGTAAGCCAGTATATCAAACGTTTTAGCGAAATGTGCGAACGGTTAGAAAAAATATCACTTGAAAACTATAAATGCTTTACTTAGTTGTATCGATCACGAAATATTGGAATTATTTTATCGCAAACTGGATGTATGTAAACGTTTATATTAAAAAGGATATTATGGATATTGTTATTATCTGAATGTATTGCATGAACGTAGATATCCACTTAAACTAGTACTTACACATATGTATTTTCTATGGTTGACTGATATAAATATTTACTTTTCTGTGTGTCTGAAATTGATGGTGCTTTATAAATTCTTGTTCTAATGTATAAATACTGTTAAAAATCTAATACATATACCGGTGTCCCAGCGTAGTGGTAAACTCCATTATTGGTATCTAATAATGTAGATAGCGATTAATTTTTAATACAAAAATTGTAGATAATCATAAGCTCTACAATTTAAAAATAGTTTCATTTATACAGAGTGTACGATAACGACGAACCAACACAAACTTATGTTTTTTTTAATGGAATGCTATGTATTTTTTTTTACATTTTATGATAGCCCTTGAAGAGCTGATTAAACTGACATTAACTTGTATTTGTCGATTTTCAACTGTTTCTGAGATAAGACAATTTTTCGTTAAAAATTGTACAACTTTTGAAAAGTTGCTATGAAATAACTATTGATGATGAAATACCTATTATGGGCTCAATTACTAGAGATATTTTTCTTCTTTTTTTTCTTCAGCTGAAAAAAATCTTCCTGTTGTCAGTGTGCTTAGTGGGAATCCTCCTTCGACGGTAGAGACACCTGTAGCTTCTTTAAACGCTAATCGCACAAAAATAACTTTCTATAGGGAGATATGTTAAACTTTACACCTTTAACACTTTGATCGTTGATCTTTATGTAAACAAAGAACCTACTTTATTACTTTTAAGCTTCAAACAACGACAATTTAATACATTAACAACCGTTATGTGTGGGTTGACTAACTTATTAATTAGAAGACCTTATTACTTTTAACGGTATACTTAAGCCGAGTTAATACACAGGTGACCGATGTCTTCGAAGGTCCTCAGTCGACTTTTTTCCCTCATTGGACTTTGCTTTTTCTCTGGGATCCCCATGTTCCCTTTCCTCCTCTTCCCATATATCGTAGTAATTAAAGTGTCACACGCCGATAACACAAAAACATCGCCACAAATCTTCACAAATCATTTGTTATCTAAATATTACTTAACTTATACATAGTGTATTAGTATGTTTTGCTCCAAGTTGGGCCAGCCAAAATGTATTGGTTATGTGTGTAGATATGATTTATTACACTCTGTATACCAATATTTAATAATTTAATATTCTGCTCAATATCAATTTCATACTACTATTTTTATTTAATATAAAACCTCGGCTAATACTCAAATTAAATAAATATTAATTTTTATTTCTCCTTGTTTAATTTATTGAACTGGTAGGACTATATTATTTGAGACCTATACCAATACATAATAAAAAAAATGAGGTGTGGCCACCACACGACTTTCTTATACGTATGAAAGTGTTACTTCCGGTCCGAATTTTGAAATTTCATTTATACAAAAAATATTCCAAATCCAACTCTAAATACTTTTGTACTCTTCATAAATATATATAGAATGCATAATTTACGACATATTTGCAAAAAATCGCTATTCGATAAGAGTAAAAATGGTACTTCCGGTCTGAATTTTGAAATTTTTTTTATACAAAAGATATTTAAAAGTACATTCTAAATACTTTTATACTCGTAATGTACCTGCCTAGAAAGCATGACTTGCGAGATATTCGCAAAAAACTGATTTTCGATAAGAATAAAAGACCTACTTCCGGTAGGAATTTCGAAAAACTTTATTAATACAATTTTTCTCAAATTTAATTTTGAGTACATTTGAATCCTTTATAAATTTGTTTAAACTTAGTAATTGACGACATATTTGCAAAATTCGATTTTTTCACTGAAGTAAACTACTACTTCCGGTCTGGCGATTTTGCTCAAAATCTAATCAGTTCTCAAGAGGGAGATTATATTCGTAAATACAAAAGTTGGAATTGATATCTACAGCGGTTTGACCGCTATCGTGGTCACACACACACACACACACACACACACACAGACACACACACACAGACACACACACACACAGACACACAGACATTTTTTAAAAACCACTTTTTTGGTATCAGGGGACCTCAAAACGTGGACATCTGCAAAAATCTCGAGGTCGAAAATTTTCATCATCACAATACTTCCTTATACTACGTATAAGAAAGTAAAAAATGGAAGGGATATTTCACATTAAATGTCAAGAAATTATAACCTAACTTATGAATCGTTTATTATCGATTAATTTGCAACGTGTTCTTTATAAAATACTTTTTATTTATCATCAGGGGTGTTTATGAAGTTCGCTGTGACTGATTATTCGCTTGTAAATTGTAGAACTACGACTATACATGTAAGTATTCCTTATTTTAGTTGGTCTTTTTCAGGTTAAATTAATTTAATATTTTTATTATTTTAGTGTTACACAACTCTTGTAAATCAGTTGCTCTATTTAAGAAAATACATAGATAAGGCTACAAATGAAAGAAAACAACCATCTCAGGCTAATAATGGTATAATAATGTGTTGATCAGATTCACAAATATAAATAAAGATTATTGAAAATTGTTTAACAACGATATACTTTCGTAGGTTAGAAAATATAAAAATAAACCATTAGGGACAATGATATAACTATAACGAGTAGGTTTGTTGAACGACAACTGGTATATTTTCTACAACTGACAAATAATGTTTTTCAATTTTAGTTGTAAATATTCAATTGTTGATGAGATTTCCACTGGATGAAATTTGTAATACTTCTACAAATAAGGTATTGCCTTTCTTATATTATTCTCTAATTTGTATTTAAATTCAAATAGCTATAACTTTTTCCTTCAACGTTTTTGTGAATATTAAATTCAATACATTCTGGTGTAAAAATGAATAACTTTTTTAAATATTAATATAAAATATATGTTTTTTTAAATCGAATAGTACCAATATAATTTATATTACTTCAAATATTAATTTATATTTACTTGTAGGTGCTGCTGCTACTATAATATGACCTGGATTTGATATCTAGATGATATTCTCCGATGTCCTCCAATCTTCGACGTCCTTCTTGTACTCCTTTATTTTGGACTCCTTTGGATATACACGTTCTGACTCAGAAAAATTCTCTTCGAAGTTCTCTGCACAATATAGTACTGCAACTCTAGAAGAAATGATTCCTACTTGTTCGGTCTCCTTTGGAAATACACGTTCGGACTCAGAAAAATTCTCTTCGTAAGCCTATCCACGATAAAATACTGCAACTCTAGAAGAAATGATTCCTACTCGATCGGTCTCCTTTGGAAATACTAGGAACTTCGTCTATGGTTAATCTTGAAACTTCTCCTGGAATTATGTCCTTGGATAATCTTGAAAATTCACTAGAATCCTCGTCTTTGGATAATCTTGAAAATTTATTATGAACTTCGTCGATGGATAATCTTCGATATATGTAACTACTTTTGCTAAATTATTATTAAACCTGTTTAAATAATCCTTTCTTTATCTATAAATTGTTTTGCTATGATTTATAGACATATAATAAATTATGTAAGAAGCACTTTTCACTTTAATCTGTAATAATCTCTATGACTTCGTTTAAATTAATCACTATTAATGCTTTTTAGCACAAAATTCAATAAATTTGAGACGTTATCGATGAATTTATTTAAATTCAGCGACAAATACGACCGCGTCGTGTGAAAATTATTTTTCATCTTTTATCTATTATTTTTTTCAAAACAATTTCCTTGGTAACCTTTTAAAACTTTTTCAAATTCTCCAATCAGAAATCTACACCTACCTTTATAATTCAAAATATCTCTTTACTATTTACTTTTGAATATTTACATCCCTATAATTTATTAATACGTATATTTATTATTCTTCTTACATTTTAAAAAAAACCTAATTGCAAAGCATTTCACACAATTGTCATTCAATTTAAAAATTCTCATTACAGGAACTGTCAAAATTATTCTTTCATTTACACCTGTTCAAATAATGGCGGGAAATTTAATTCAAATTAGTTTATACTCTAAATCAATTATTTACGTCTACAATACTCGTCATATCATCGTTAATTAAACAATTTTGTACATAAAACATAATACATCATATTTGACAACAATAATAATATTTTTTCATTTCTCTTCAACAGATTCTAAAAATACAAACATAGAAGAAAGAAAACCTTATTTTTCCTCTACGACAACCAGAACATCAAGAAAATCTCATCAACTAAAAAATATTCATTTATAATTTTAAGAATTGAAAACAATTACAAACTAAAATAAAGCATGGTTATTTAAACCATGTCAATAGATATACATTTAGGATAAACAGTTATAAGAAATATATCGTTGGTTTCACATAAACCTTGAAATATAATTCATATTCGTATATAAATTTATAAAAATATTAAACTAGGCTGTACCGTTACAACGTTCAATTATTTTTTCTGTTATCACTATCGTAATTTGCGGAAAAACACTACAATTTTCCTAATTTAACCGACTACGAAACTCCTACAATAACGGAGATAAAAATGGTGAACACTTAATTTGGATCACCCGGTATATATACAGTAGGGTGATAAAGTTTGTAACAAAATTCATAAAGCCTTCTCTATTGTTTTTAAGGAAATCACTCGGAGAGGTCAATTTTTGTTTTTAAATTATCGTTTTTTGACGAAATTTTCATCATCTTTTTAAAATGACAACTTTTAGTGCTTTTCTCTGTTTTTAATTGACCTTCTTACTGACATATTATTAAACGGTTATATGAAAAAGTGGTACCTTACTTTTTTTTTAATAAATGACGCATTTACTTCACAACTTCAATACTTATAATTTAGTGGAAATAATAATCAAAAAGCGAACATACAACAAATATTTAAAAAATTAATCAAGTAAACTTAACGCAAGTGTTCAAAGTGCCTCCTGCAACCATTTGGCATTGATCAGTACGACAGTAAACACTTTCTACAGTGCGCTCAATAATATCTGGCCTAATTTGTTGCATTGCGTCACGAATTCTCTATTGTAAATGTTGTTGGGTCTATTGAAATAAACTTTTGATTTTAAGTAACCACATAGATAAAAATCTAAGGGCTTTAGGTCAGGGCATCAGTCAGATTTCCTTAAAAAGTATGGTACCAAAACGCCGTCCAAACATTTAATTTGCCTTGATGTTGACTGTATAATTCCTGAATCCAGTGGTCCATGTTGTTATCCAAGTTGTCTTTTAGCCATATGATGATGTTCCTCTGCTTCAAGTCACACTTTTAATTTTGTCTCATCACTTATTCGTGGTCGACCTTCTCGAGACAATTCTTTTACACTTCCAGTCTCCGTAAACTTGGCGGCCAGTTTGCTTAATGTGATCCTGCAAGATGTGCTTGACTGAATAACTCACAAACTTCTGCATGAGTTCTTACCCTATCATCGCATCTAACCATTATTCAAATCTCTTTTATTTCCCTTTCAGTTAAATGTACCATTTTCGTTCTTAACTTGAAAATTCAGTTAAATGTGCGATTTTTTGTTCTTACTTCAAAATTCAATCAAATGTGCCATTTTTTGTTCTTAACTTCAAAATTCAGTTAAATGTGCCATTATTTGTTCTTAACTTCATAATTCAGTTTAATGTACCATTTTTTGTTCTTAACTTCTAAATTTAGTTAAATGTGCCATTTTTTGTTCTTCACTTCAAAATTCAGTAAATGTGCCATTATTTCTTCTTAACTTCATAATTCGGTTTAATGTACCATTTTTGTTCTTAACTTCAAAATTTAGTTAAATGTGCCATTTTTGTTCTTAACTTCAAAATTCAGTTAAATGTGCGATTTTTTGTTCTTACTTCAAAATTCAATCAAACGTGCCATTTTTTGTTCTTAACTTCAAAATTCCGTTAAATGTGCCATTTCTTGTTCTTAACTTCTAAATTTAGTTAAATGTGCCGTTTTTTTCCTAACTTCATAATTTAGTTTAATGTACCATTCTTTGTTCTTAACTTCAAAATTCAGTTAAATGTGCCATTTTTTGTTCTTAACATCAAAATTCATTTAAATGTACCATTTTTGTTCTTAACTTCAAAATTCAGTGAAATGTGCCATTTTTTGTTCTTAACATCAAAATTCATTTAAATGTACCATTTTTGTTCTTAACTTCTAAATTTAGTTAAATGTGCCATTTTTTGTTCTTCACTTCAAAATTCAGTTAAATGTGCTATTATTTGTTCTTAACTTCATAATTCAGTTTAATGTACCATTCTTTGTTCTTAACTTCAAAATTCAGTTAAATGCGCCATTTTTTGTTCTTAACCTCAAAATTCAGTTAAATGTGCGATTTTTTGTTCTTACTTCAAAATTCAATCAAACGTGCCATTTTTTGTTCTTAACTTCAAAATTCCGTTAAATGTGCCATTTCTTGTTCCTAACTTCTAAATTTAGTTAAATGTGCCCTTTTTTTCCTAACTTCATAATTTAGTTTAATGTACCATTCTTTGTTTAGTTTCAGTTAAATGTGCCATTTTTTGTTCTTAACATCAAAATTCAGTTAAATGTACCATTTTTGTTCTTAACTTCAAAATTCAGTGAAATGTACCATTTTTTGTTCTTAACTTCATAATTCAGTTTAATGTGCTACTTTTTGTTCCTAACATCAAAATTCAGTTAGATGTACCATCTTTGTTCTTAACTTCAAAATTCAGTTAGGATGTACCATCTTTGTTCTTAACTTCAAAATTCATTTAAATGTGCCATTTTTTGTTCTTAACTTCATAATTCAGTTTAATGTACCACTTTTTGTTCTTAACATCAAAATTCAGATTGGCTTTTTACAATTTAGATAACTGTCAAATTTTTCCCAGTTGAGTTGATTTGAAATAAGATTACTGTTAAAATAATTTTTACTTTGTAAATGTGCCAATTATTCAAATAAATTGTTATCTAAGGTACCAATGTTTCAACATCATCGTTTAAGCAGTAAGAAGGTCTATTAAAAACTGAAAAAAGTAGTAAAGATTGTCATTTAAAGAAATTATGATATCATTGTGTAAAAAGCAATGACGCCATTAAAAAATCATCAAAGATAGCCTTTTAAAAACATAAATTTACTTGTGCGAGCGATTTTCTTAAAAACACTACAGAACGCTTTTATGAAGCGTTTTAAGATGATGTAATTATTACTATCAAAGAAGTTATTAAAAGAAAAAGGATCTGAAATTTTTCTTCTTTTTGCGGTAATTCCTGATGGAATTTTATAAATTTAAAAGATCTAAGTAGTGCTATCTAAGTGCGAAATATTTTTGATTATGTACATAACTTGTCTAACATGATTCTAATTACTAAAGTAACTCTAAATTCCTATGATTCCAACTACTCACTCATCTTTGATAGACTAATATATTCAGATACTTACCATCTTGTTATTTTTCTATCGATTAGTTTCAATAAAGAAACTTCTACATACATACATAATATCGGGCATTATCAAATTAGCGAAGACGCTATGTCGCAAGTATGTTTATCTGTTCAATTTACGAAGTACAGCACTCAATTGGATCGGTATTAGAATTGTGATTTATTATACCTCTCTAAATCAGTTTTGTAAATATTACCGTTGCTATATTTAGTGGGAATTTATGACAACTACACCGTCTATTCAGTCATTTGTTATCGTCTTGCAGTAGAGGCGCATAAATAAATTAATCACTTGGGACAAGTTAATTAAGATATAGGTTGTGGTAAATTCCTGATATTCTGTCATGGAAGCGTGTGCGCTTGAAACATGCCGGGTACATAACCTATTGAATTATTAAAATTATATCAAGTCGAAATCCACACTGAGGGACGATAACCTAACTTAGTCATTGTCGACTGAAGATGTGTTTTTACATTTCTGTGACAAGGGTTTCAAGGAAACGTTTCGTTTGCATTAAATACGAGGATGGACTGAAAGAAAAGAATTCAAACTGATAACTATAGATACACAGTGTATGACAGTGATGAGTTAATATATGTTGTAATTTATCTCTGGGTTGTCTCATTAAAATAACACAAATTAATGGTGCAAAATATATACTTGTTGTTAATGTCTTATTCGTATAGAGGAGAGTGAATAAAACCTGTAATATTTCTAACAAGATATTTTTATTCTTTGAGATGAATTCTAGACTTTTGACAGGCAGTATATGAATCAGTAAACGAATATTGATTAAATCTATAGACACTGTACACTTCCGTAAGATTTGTTGTCTTTGAATTAAGTGCATCCTTGTAGATAGAAAACGTCCTTTCTACATCGCAACTAGTTATAGGTGCGTACTGGAAATATTCTTTTATTTCAGTGTATTTAGCATACACAATTGCCGCAATGTTATTAAATTTGGATTTCTATTAAAAACTGCGTCTAACTTTTGCCAAAGGCCACATCCGAAGTCACTTAGAATACTTTTGAAATTATTACTAGCCCACGTCCAATGTGGTTAATCCATCTTTTAATTTGAGATTTCGATTTTCAAAATATGTGATTAGTTTAGGCAAATTTACAAAGTGTTCCTGAAGGAATAACAACTGATTTTTTGAATTTGGAATTTGTGTTAGTTCCTTGCACTCAGAAATACTTCGAGCATCGTCATTTAAACATGTAACGAAATGTTGTACTATCGAAATTCTCTGCATAAAAACTATTTCTGTGTATGTTTTAGCAAAGCTAAGTGACAAACGTGCGATATTTTGGCATTCTGTAACGATATTTTACAGACTTTGTAATAAATTTCGGAATCACTGACAATTCATTTTTATATCAGAAAAAGTAACATAAACAACGTTCTAGATCTAAATAAATGATAACTAAAAATGTACGCGTATGTTATTGAAACTAAACGAAATCCAGTGCACACGTACGTCTAGATAATTGGGAGAAGTCGATTCAATAAACCGGTATTAAACAGACTATTACAAAAATTACGAAGTACGTAATTAAGAGTCAAAACTATTAAAAAACAAAACTAACGTAAGTATGATAACTTTATTTATCATGCGAAATATAAGGTAAATATAATAAATTTTAAAAACCCCTCACGCTCCTATCTACGCCGATTAAAAAAGGATTTTACTCATAAATTCCTTATTTTATGGGCATTTTTTGCTCTCATTCTTGGGCACTTCTCGGGCGTAAACAGATGTTGTAGTTCACCATATGAATTAGTGCTATTCAGTAAGCGTGTGTTGTTTACATTATTTCTTTGCTCCGTTGTAACTTCGTCGTAGTTTAAACCGGTCATGTCCGTGACCTATGTAATAATACAACGCTAATACCACTTAAAAAGTAACTGGTTCGGTACTTTAGTTTTATTTAAATTTATGGCGTAAAACTGTCTTTCGACAAATGCGCTTCTATGAGGCAAAGTAAATAATAAAAAAATTAACTTTGAAACTTGCGGGAATCTTAAAATTCCGTCTATTGGTTTAGAATTACACACAATTTTCTATATATCTGTATTAAATTATTGCATGTTTTCTATTTTTTTTTTATTTACCATAACAAAATAAGTTTTTCAAAAATCAACATGCCATTTTTTTAAAGTTTTTACCAAATCACCAGATGCCAAAAATCCACCAGATCTGGTGAAAAAAAAACGCTGGTTACAAATAAAGAAGGATATCATTCATGTGGCTGCCTCGACTGCTCTGGAATGATCTTATTCGTATAGCAAAAATTTCCATTATCTACCATAACTTGTTTTCACGGTAAGCTTGCAAAAATGGGAAGGAATATTTAGCGTATGTTCATTACCCACATTCATTTCGGTCTGCACAAACGTCTTTAAATAAACGTGACTAAATGTCCACCGGCAGTCTTGTCCGTATAAACTAATCATGACAGTTACGACAGGGGCGGAATTTTGTAGTATAGTAAGATACCGCCGCCCGACGGAAATTGACAAAACAAATAAACCCATTCCGCCATGTCTGCACAAAACACTGCCTTTGACGATAAACACTTTACTACAACCATAACTAGTCAAAGCGTTAAATAAAAAGCAAAGATAATAAACAAAACAGGCATCGACCATATTCGGCTAACAGCCCTTTCCTAGCCAAATTCACGAGCCATTTTACCATCTGTTATTGTGCTCTTTTAACATTCTCAAAACACATGTCTATAATATTTTTTTAATATGGAGTATGTGTTATAACGAAAATACTGAAGATAACCCGTCTTAACCCAATAACGCCTACCGTATGATTTATCATACGTAAGTCATGTGTCTTTTTGATTTCAAATGAGACACGGTGCGGACTTGCTATCTGTCTTCTATAAGCATAGTTTGGGGTGTAATAGTGCTATAAACATGTTATCAAGATTTTTAGAGGAACTTTTGTGAGATTGGAGGAGACTTTTGTGTATTGTTTTAGGCCTAGTTTCCAATAGGCGCAAAAATGAGTCTGAGGTGAGGTTATGTTTTTTTTTGTGATCCTGTCACTTTTTGCATTGATTTGACAATGAATCTTGATTTGATATGGTCAAGTGAGACTATCAAAGCCTAGCTAAATCATTGCAAACACATATTTGGATCTCTGGCGTCAAAAGAAAATGACGTGTGTTTTACCATACGGTATTCATATAAGAGGTGTGTCGTTTTTCTTTAGGAAGAACTTGTACAATCTATCAGATCCACGAGATGCAGAAGAACTTCTCAATTATTTGGAGACCCTTAATTCAGATGATGAAGATTATATTTTAGTGAGAGACTGCGACCGTATAGACTTGACAGTACTTCCCCCAAGAGATGGTCAAGATATCGATGTCGATAACAATCAGAATTCGTATCCAAGATGATGAGAACAGTAATAAACTGCCCATCAACGAACCTATTGATGTCGATATTCAGTTAAATGTATCATTTTTTAAATTTACCATCTATTGTTGTGCTCTTTTGTATATGTTATAACGAATATACTGAAGAAGACAATAAATACTGTCGAAACGTCTTAATATGATTTTGATTATTATTTTTAATTATAACAATTGAGTTGGCCGATACTTGCTGGACATCTATATTAATTAATAATAGTAGACGGAGTATATAGTAATATACTGGATTTATTGTAAATTGTGTTTTACTCCGTCTACTATTATTAACTTATTTTTATTTTATACAGTGTGGAAATAAAGTAACGAATAAGGGCATTAACTTTATTAATATTCACTTTTTGAAAAAAAAATGTCGAAATCTTTAGCGATTTTATCTAACTAACGCATTTTCAGTTTCTTACGTCATTTGTTTTTCATGTTAAGATGTCACAGATTTTTTTTTAAATGTCAACACATCATTTTTTAAATTGATTTCGATAGCACTTTCAATTCCCTATCCAGCGATATTAAAAGTGAATCTGTTTCATTTAAAATAAATTGAGAAAAATAGTCCTAAATTTCAAACATTAAAAATTAATTACATGAATCAAATACTTAAATTTGATGAAATGGTTGACGTTTTTATTATAAAATCATAAAAATATTGAAAAATCGAACTATAAATTTACTATCTGCTCCATTCAAAGATAATAATTACATTAAAACTAAATTGATAAACTAAAAAAAAACTCTAACAATAACATAAAACTCAAAAATAATCACAGAAATAACACTTTTTAAATTACATATACACTGAGTGTTCAGAATGACGACCTCTACCATCTGACAATACCCAAGACGATTATAAAACTCATTTCTCATATTCTGAATAGTTTAAGCCGATATTGATCCAATTTCATGTGCTTGCAGTTCTTCTAAATTATTAGGTCGATTACTATAAACTTTACTTATTAAGTACCCCCATAGAAAGAAGTCTAAAGACGTTAGATCTGGAGACCTCTTCTTTCTATCCATTTTCCTGGGAGAACTTGAACCAAGTAGCGTCCATCATGTTGCAACCGTATACTATTATTTGGTAGGTCAGGGCTGTTTGCATTAGGAAATAATGCAACTAATGTAGGCATCAATTCGAAGTGTAGAAATTGCAAATATCTATCTTCGGTCAAATTGTTAGCAAAAAAGATTGGACCTAAAATTCTGTCACCGATAATTCTTGCCCATACGTTAACTTTCCGATGATATTGTATATGAATTTACTGCATTCAATGGGGATTTTCCCTAGTTCAATATCTACAATTCTGTCTATTAACCGTTCCATTTCAATAAAATGTTGCCGCATCCGAAAATAAGATACGCTGTGAAAACAATGGATTGCGAAAACAAATTTCCATCATTTGTTCACAGAATTTTTGCCTATGATCATAGTCTATTTCTGCCAACTCGTGAACCAATTACAGCTTATAAGGGAGAAATTTTAAAAGTATCAACAGTTTCAGAACTGAAGTATATGGTTTCATTGTGATCCAAAGCAATGCTTCTACAAAATGAGTGTTTTCCATTTCTAGTAGCTCATCAAGTTGTGAAACTTCATTTAATGTCGCTAAATTTACCTAATTAATTACTCAGTGTAAAACAGAAACATCATATTGGATATTTCTACGCTGAGCAAAACCAATTTTAAAGTTATTTAAAATTACATACAATGCCTTCTTTTAGCGATATGTATATTAATTAGTTTTTTTTAAATTATTTCGGCTGTTTCTCTTGATTTTGTAACACTTGTCTGAGGATGTTTTTCTTTTTTAAAATGAACATTCATCACTGAGTGCTCTATCACTGTCGCAGAGACATGTTTATTTATCTCCTTATGAAATACTGACTGAATATGATGTTATTGAAAAATTATAAGTGTGATTTGACAAAATTGCAGAACCAGGTTTGAACACGACTTTGACCGCTTGTGCGGGGGTTTATATATAAGTTATCAATTATGCTGTTTATATAAATGGTTGATGTCAATATGCACTTGATTATTATATTTGCTCGCTGTGTTACATAAGTAAAAATTCACAAGGATATGTTAATTAAATGTTAAGGTTGTGATATTAAAATGTACATATAAGTTTATATTATCAGTATAGGTTGAAATAAGAGTGAAAATTTTATATTCTTGTAGCTTACTAAAAATTAATTTTCCTGTTTTTTTTTTTGTTTGAGAATATAATATTACCTATTGGTAATAGATATTTGGGTTGGCGATGTAGATGGCATAAATTTCTAATGTTAAGTTAAGTTTTTGTATAAATTTTTTTTTTAAAGTTATGTGTTTTCAAACAACAAAAGAATCAATGCTATATCGAAGGTGGTTTCCCTGTTCGGTGGTTCTTTCTGTTTAAGAACACGTTTGAAAAGACTTTTAGTCTATTTTTTACAATAAAAATGTTCAGTATCGACCAAAAATGGTAAATAGTACTTCATGTAGAGAATTATATAAACGTATACATCGGTTTGAACTGGTTCTGCGCTAATTTTTTTCTTTCAGAACGGAGCGTGTACCGATTTACATAGCGACAGAATCTGTGAATAAAACCGAGGCGCTCTGATAGAAACCGTGCATCGTCTAGCTCCACCTACTCGCACCCCATTGGGTCTATCGTCGCGCTAGTAATACAAGTTGCATAAGTTTCAATTCACCCGGATACAGTTGGTAAATGCCCCTCTTAAGTTAGAAATTTAATTCATATGGCAACTTATACTATATTATAGACTTTATCTCAGGTAAATATTTTTAGTAGTGACGAACTTTCACTTGTACCGGAAGTAGATACCAACTTTGTTATTTTAAACGGAATATCCTATGTATTAATGTGCATTTGAATTCTAACTTTAAACTGTACTATGTTCGGCATACATTGTGTCTAATTGACATTGTTTCGGAATTGATGTTTCTCGAAAAAAATTACATTTGCAACTTCTTTGAAATTTGGAAAAATCTCCGAAACTGTAAAAGTTAGAAATATGCGGTGTTCAGTATCCGCTTAAGCATGAAAGACTGCACGTTTTTTTAATTAGAAAATTGTTGCGTTTATATTACAGGTTTATTAAATAGGATCTGTAATTTTCGAACTTTAAAACACTGGATAACTTGATTTTTTTAAATAGAATAATATAGCAATTTTTACATAACTTGATGTATATATTTCGATTTTATACGGGTATCATTTTCTTCATCTCTAAGGGTTTTGAAGATATTCCCGATTTTTCAGTTTTTCACGATAGATACCTATTGCGAAGGACCGGCAACCATCCGATCGCATTCCACCAGGCTTGACACTGGCAGCAATATGGCGTGGATATGGCCATGCCATGGCCAACAAAACACTACAGTGCCACTTAGAACAAATCAACGAACTGTCTAGGAGATACTTAATATGTTTGGTAGATAAACGACATCTTTAAAGTAGGCTTGGAAAATTATATTTTAATTAACATTAGTAAACAAATTAGCACTTGAAAGGCCCTTTTCATCACATCCAAGTACGGCAGGTGTAATAGAAGCAAACGCGTCGACAATTCTTTGTTGCATGTTTTGTTTAGTGGCTGGAAGTTCCCTATAAACCTGTTTTTTTACATAGCCCCACGAAATAAATCCACTTTTGTTATGTCGGGCGACCTCGAAGACCGATGAACTGGTCCTCCTCTTCTAATAGAGCAATTTTGATACTGATTATTTAACAGGGTTCCGACTTATTGCTTAAAATTAGCCAGGGCTCCATCTTGCTGTAACCACATATTTTGAGCCTGGTAGTTTGCAGGTAAATTTTGAAGTATTATTGCTAACTTGTTTTCTTAAAATTCCAAATACATTTGACTGTTAAGGTGACCGTTAAAAACATGTGGGCCCACCACATGTTTTCCAACAATTTCTCTCCAAACGTTTATTGACCAGCGTTGACAATCTATTTGCCAAACTTATTTTTGGATATTCGACAAAATAATAATGAAAATTACGTCTATTGAGGCATCCAGTGTTGTGAAAAGTTGCTTCGTCAGAAGAAAAAAGCACGTTCTTAACTTGGAGGCGCAATTGTGTCCTCCCGCTGTAAGTCACTTTCATTCAGAACCTGGTACAACCGTGGTAAGCATAAAAATTATTCTTTTTTAATTCTTTGGGCAGACGTCTCACTTATTCCGACGTAGTGCAGCTAGTTAAAGGACATAAGAGATAGATACTGAGAAACTTTCGCCAGAAGAAATTGAAGAGGCAACAACAAGTATACAACTGAGAGAGATTACCGAAGCAGTGGAAAAGCTGAAACCAGGAGCGGCAGCCAAAATTGACAATGTAAAGCCAGAAATGTTGAAATACGTGGAAGTTAATGCTACACGGTCATTACTTAGAATAATAAACTTAGCATGGAAAAGAAAAACAATCCCCGATAACTGCATAATCGCAATTATCATCCCCTTACATAAAAAAAGTGACAATACGACATGTTCCAATTAAGCTTTTTCACACATAAAAGAGAAAGACAGGGCGAAATTCTGAGTTCCCTTCTCTTCATTACTGTTATGGACGATATCGCAAAAAATGTCAATTACCGAACAAAGGGTATTTATGTAGGGTCCATATATCCTCTCCAAGTAGTCAAGGAATTTTTGTATGCCGACGACGGGATAATTAAAGCTGCTAATAAAAGTGTCCTGCAAAGAAATATAGAAATATGGCATAACACTTTAAAGAACTTTGGAATGATTATTAATAAAGGAAAAACGGAAATATTGACAGTCTCCAAAGAAGAAGAAGAAATAAATTTCACAATAGATGATTATCCAATAAAAGTGACAGAAATCTTAAAAAATCTTGGATCAATAATAAACCACAAAGGAGATATAGAGGCAGATGTGAATAATTGAATAAAAATTATAAAAGGTTTATATCATGCATTGAAGTACATATTTTTAATAAGAGAGATGTCAGCAGAAAACGAAGACAAAGATTTACCAAGCAATATTTCTTCTGACTATGTTAGGTCAGGGGTATTTACTAAGAGATTGAAATCAAGAATAACAGTAGCTGAAATGAGGGCTTTAAGGAGAATATACACTATTAACCAGACTAGATGGAAATAGGAATGAGAAAATACGACAAAAACTAGGTGTGATATCAACAATAGAAAAATTCGTGGAAAAATAACTTAGTTGGTTTGGACACCTCATACCAATGAGCAACACGAACCTTGTAAAAGAGATATGGGAAGTCGGCTGGAGCATGAGAAAAAACAGAGGCAAACCAAGAAGAGTATGGAATCAGGAAATAACACAGCTGTTGACAAACCGGGGAAGCACCTAGAACGATTCCCAGAAGATATCCAATGATAAGCCAAGTTGGAGAAAATTCTGCGAAGCATGCTTTGCAGAATTTTTAAGATATGGATAAGTAAGTAAGTAAAGCCTCAAAAAATTATGTTGAGAAAATATTTAACGAGACGATTAATCCCAGTGTCCTTGTGTGTGATGATGCTTCAATCATTAAAAATGCTTTTGAGAATGTCTTTGGTGAAAAGGCAAAAATAAAGATGTGTTGGGCACATATAAAAAAAAATAAAAAGAAAGCAGAAGAGCTTATGAAATCTAAAGAAAATATAACAAAAATATTAAAATATATTGTTTTTCTGCAATTCAGCAAAAGCGAAGAAATTTTCAATAAAGCACCCAGTATGTTTATTTCCAAGTGGAATGGACAATATCAAGCATTTATGAAGTCATTTTCAACGAGAATAGCTTGAATACAGTAGAAACTGTTTTAAAGACGATGACAAGTTTAGTCCAAAAAAGAACAAATAATGCTTTAGAGGCTTTAAATCGTGTAATAAAATATGAGAAAACCCTAAAAGAAAGACTTCCACTCTCTCAGTTTGAAATAATTTTAAAGGAATACATATACATAACTGGTCAATTGGGTATACAGCAAGCACAGAGGAATGCCATTTAGAGCCAGTTGTAAATTTGGACTTGTAGACAAAAAAAATGATTTCAAGTAACAATTGTGGTAATCAAATTTATACAATCCCTTCAAAAGATGCTAGCGAGATCAACAGTTACAATTGGCAGAAATCGAATGAAATACATTTTCACAGTTTTGAAGATTACAACTTTGACATGTTGTGGACTGCAATCATTCCAGAAGATCACAACAAATGGATAGAAGAATGCGATTGTCCAGAATTTTTCAAACAAGAAGTTTGTAAACATATTGTGGACATAGCCAATCGACTCAAATATGCGATTGCTCCTCCTGAAGCGAAAGCAATACCCAATATGAGTGCCATATGATCGAATATATTTATCCTCTAGAAAGCACATATATGTTGAGAGGAAATAATTTCACAGCTTTCTAGACGCTAAAAATATTAAATCATATAATAATAATACATACCGTATTACTGTTTTGAATTTGGATGGCCTGTTTAATTTGAGCTGTCGATTTATTCAAATTTTATTTGCGTAAATGAAAGAAATTCTTGTTATACCTATTATAAATGTCTCTATTTTTCAATTTGCATTGTTCTTTTTTTTAGATTTAATGTTTTTATATCAACACCGAACAATTACTATTTTACTGGACGGTTAGTATTTTATTGAGCATTTGATTAAAATACTGGGAATCCGTACTTTACATCTGCATTTAATACGGAGCAATTAATTTGTTTCCAAATTTATTTAGTCCTTTAACTCTGTTTAAGCATAAATTACATTTGACAGTTATTCATGATATTTATACATTAATTCAGAACTCACTTTAATCTATGCTGCTATACATGTAATAAAATTGCGTAAATTTGTGGAGTACTAAAAGGTTCAATAACAAGGTAAATAAACAATACTAAATTATTCATTGCCAGTTGATAGCTTGTATATATATTCGTGGAAATTAAACATGGTTCTGGATAGATGTAGATGTACACAACTTTAGATGTACACAACTTTCCTTGGAATGTGAATATATAGAATAATAATAACATTCGTACTATTATTCTTCTTTTCTTTTACTTTTTTTTTGATTACTTTTTGAAAAACTTACCGGTAAAATAACTCTGAGGCTTCATCCGAGGCCACTTTAACTTACACCATACACACTAAGTTCGGCGGGTCTTGCGTTCGCGTCAAACTGAATTATCCCGTTTTAAAATCACAAGAAAAACGAAAATGAAACGTAACGACCCCTCATATGTAGTCGGAGGATGTCTGTCACTCTAGGAGTACACAGAAAAATAACACTGAAAATGTGTGTTATCGTTGTATTTTTTGGCGCCCAACTCGATTACTCTAAACCCGTATTCCTTGTGTACTCGTGTTTTCTTCTTTTATTTTTTTTTTTGTAAATATTAATGTATTTGTCCGTGTGTGAAGGGATCCGTGTGTATTGTAGTGTAAGCGCGAGGTGTTGTTTACGACGGACCCGATCCTAGTCCACAGCTGAATATCCGGGACGGGAATGGCCAGTTCGACGTTGCGGGCAGAAAAAGGACGGTGACGCGCGCGCGCATTCGCGCTCGCTCTATTCGACGCCCGCGTCCCGGCGCCCCACGGTCCCACTCCCAGGACAACAGCGCGGAGAATTATTGATCTAGCCGCGACTGTGCTACTCTGGATAAAGCGCGCAGCACGCAGAACCTACGCTTCTTCTTTCTTTTCTTCACCTTTCTTTTTCCTCTTTCTTTCTGTCAGTGTGAGAAAGGACGCGTCACTGGAAGCGTACCGACGACTGTCGTCCTGCGTTACCGGTCCGGTGTATGACGATTATCGCCATGATGCGCCTCTTTCTCATGCTATTTGCCACGGACAATCTCATAGATATATAATTAATTTGTTCGATATTACGTTAAACGGAAATTTACTGTTTTCGTCCTACGATGTTGTCATGGCATGAATAACGTGCAACAATTGACAGCCTCTAACCTGTCACTCACAAACACCATGCTCAGAGTCAGAGTTGATAAAGATGTCCTGACAACCCAGTTATGCCTTTTCAAACTTTTATTATAGGAAGGATTACAAGCGAAAAATAAATTGAGGACTTTCTCATAAGTTCTACACACTAAACAATATTATATTTATTAATTTAACAAAATTTATTTTGGGTTACTTAAGCTTTTGTGTTTATTTGCAATATTTCTTTCCAAAACGTAGTCCCAACTAACAATAATTCTACACATCATAACTAAATTGTTTTTTATTATACCTGAATCATAATCCGGGTATCTCGAATGCGAAACCGGGCCTTTAAAACACCTTAACACCTTAAAAATTTATTTTATAAATGCTTCTTAAAGTTCTAGTAAGGACTGAAACCATACGCTTATACAACTGTATTCATTCTTGTAAGGGGTTTCACTTTTTAAACGTTGTATAAGCACTTTTACATAGAATTAATGAAACATATACAGGGTGAGTCATTAGTAGCTGCTTCTTCGATTGCTCTTTTGTGTTTTAAATAAAAGAAAAAACAATTAGTGGAAGATCCATGGTTGCTTGTGGCGCATATTGTAAAAATATTTTAAGCTCTGGCGTACTTCCGGTTTCACCGGAAATGCATGAAACTTAATTTTTTTTAATGACTAACCCTAAATATTTTTGGATTTTCTTGTACTGTTTAAATTGTCTGTTCGACTGTTTTCTCTTTTTCAAAGTTGAGGCAATAGTTTTTGAGTTATTAATTTTTTTTGAAAATATTTGACCTAAACACGTGTTCAGAAAAAAAATCATTTTCACATTGTTTTTAAAAGCAAAAACATTAACTTTGGTGGTGCTTGTAGCCAAGAAAATTCTGCATCATTTGGTAAAGTTGCACTCGACAATATCTCAATAAACTTTGTTTTTTGAAAGCCTACTTCCTGAAATTTTCACATACCAAAAACTTATTTTTTTTAAATGGAACACCCAGTATTTTATTGAGGCATTTTGTTCCTTTTTTATTCTTTTTCATTTTTGTTAACAATGTCCTATACCTATCTTTTGTAATTTCTGAGATAATCACTATAGGAGCAATTAGCTGTCAATTCAAGAACTACGAGCGCTGTTGTTCTATGCATCAAAATATTCGTTCAACCAATGGAAGGCAGGGATGGCGCCCGACTTCCTTAGTCAACTGTCAAACAAAGTAAATGTTATATCCAACTATCCCAAAAGTAATAATTTTATAGAATGAAGAGCATCGCATGTCAATTTTTTAATTCCGGCAATGTCCAGATGCAGTATTTCATTTTTAATACTGTTGGTTAACATCGAAATAAAATAAAGGTTATGTTTACTGACATATTTGAAGATGTCTTCAAAAAGTTTTGAAAATCCGTTCGTAGATAGCGACGATACTCTCAACATTTTCATCAAAGAAATAAGGTCCAATTATATAACTACCCACTATTCCTCCCCACAGTTTTAATGACCAACGATTTTGAAAGTTTACAGGTGTGATAAAGTGGGGGAATTTATGTGTTATAATAACGGAAATTGTGACGATGAACGTATTCACTTGAATAGTAGGTTTCGTTGGTAAACAACAAAAAATTGAGAAAGCCAGGATAATTTATCTGCAGCCAATTGACAAAAATGTAAGCGATTCTGAAATTTCTTTCATCTAACCCTGTGTATGAATATGCTACGGGTGAATTTCGTATTTCCTAATTATTCTGGATTCTCAAATTTGACTTACATCTAACTGACGACTAATTTTCGTAGTACTAGTATGGGGGTGTTCAACTACACTCGCAAGTACCATAAACGTCTTATCCTCACCAGTTATTGCTTTTTCCGCTCTTTCTTTCATATTCAATGGTTTCTGTTTACTCAAACCGTCCACTTTATATTTTCGAAGGTTTCTGACTTCGGTTGACTTCTACCAGGGATCGATGCGCATAAAGTCTGGATGCTAGCAAAGAGTTTCTTTAAGATTCACCCAAAATGTCAATCATATCTATTAACTCTTCATAAGAATCATTCATTTGGATGATAACTAATAGCGATGCTTTTCTAAGTTTGACATAAATGTATACCGACTTTCTTTAACAGTTGACTCAGACAATCAGCCGCATTCCAGCCTTTATTGGTCCAATATTTGGGTGCATAGAACAGCGCTCATAGTTCTTTAATTGGCCGCTACTTGCTCATATAGTGATTATCTCAAAAATTAGAAAAGATAGGTATAGGATATTGTTAACAAAAATGAAAGAGAATAAAAAAAGGAACAAAATGACTTACTAAAATACTGGGTGTAAAAAAATAAGTTTTTGGTATGTGAAAATTTCAGGAAGTAGGCTTTGAAAAAACAAAGTATCTTGAGGTATTATCGAGTGAAACTTTACCAAATGATGCAGAATTTTCTTGGCTACAAACACCACCAAAATCAATGTTTTTACTTTTAAAAACAATGTGAAAATGATTTTTTTCTGAACACGTGCTTTGGTCAAATATTTTCAAAAAAAATTAATAACTCAAAAACTATTGGCTCAATTTAGAAAAAAGAAAAACAATTGAACAGGCAATTTAAACCAGTACAAGAAAATCGAAAAATATATAGGGTAAGTCATTTAAAAAAATTAAGTTCCGTGCATTTCCGGTGAAACCGGAAGTGCGCCAGAGCTTAAAATATTTTTAAAATATGCGCCACAAGCAACCATGGATCCCCACTAATTGCTTTTTCTTTTATTTAAAACACAAAAGAGCAATCGAAGAAGCGGCTACTAATGACTCACCCTGTATATAGCATTCATTATGGTTTTATTAAGCAGTGATAAAAGCGTTTTTGAGGCAAAAATAACACACATTTATGTTTTATAAGCTAATTGATTTCTATAAACTCTTTCAAAATGATAATTTATAACAGCTTTTTTTGAGACAGTAGAAGTAAATCTCTAAAAAGCTTATATAACACTACAAGGTTTCTTGTGCAGCGTTTGGACTATTCTCCTTACGATTATAAAATCCTTTTACACCGAAGAAAATTAATATATAAGCATATTTTCTTGAGTGTTCAAAAGTGTCTCATGAATTTTTTAAATTAATTCTTGATTATCTAAAATTCTCCTTTTTCAACTTCTGAAGCGTTATTACTAGGGCGCGGGCATGACTGGTTTAAACTACGACGAAGTTACAACGAAGCAAAGAAATAATGTAAACAACACACGCTTACTGAATAGCACTAATTCAGGGGTTTTTAAAATTTATTATATTTACCTTATATTTCGCAAAAGAAATAAAATTTTCATTCATGTTTACGTTAGTTTCGTTTTTTCATTGTTTTGACTGTTAATTACGTACTTCGTAATTTTTGTAAGTCTGTTTAATACCGGTTTATTGTATCGACTTCTCCCAATTATCTAGACGTAAGTGTGCACTGGATTTCGTTTAGTTTCAATAACATACGCGTACATTTTTAGTTATCATTTATTTAGATCTAGAACGTTGTTTATGTTACTTTTTCTGATATGAAAATGAATTGTCAGTGATTCCGAAATTTATTACAAAGTCTGTAAAATATCGTTACAGAATGCCAAAATATCGCACGTTCGTCACTTAGCTTTGCTAAAACATACACAGAAATAGTTTTTATGCAGAGAATTTCGATAGTTTACAAAATTTCGTTACATGTTTAAATGACGATGCTCGAAGTATTTCTGAGTGCAAGGAACTAACACAAATCCCAAGTTTAAAAAATCAGGTGTTTTTCCTTCAGGAACACTTTGGAAATTTGCCTAAATAAATCACATATTTTGAAAATCGAAATCTCTAGTTAAAAGTTGGATTAACCACATTAGATGTGGCTATTAATAATTTCAAAAGTATTCCAAGTGACTTCGGATGTGGCCTTCGGCAAAAGTTAGACGCAGTTTTTAATAGAAGTCCAGATTTAATAACATTGCGGCAATTGTGTATGCTAAATACGCTGAAATAAAAGAATATTTCCAGTACGCACCTATAACCAGTTGCGATGTAGAAAGGACGTTTTCTATCTACAAGGATTTACTTAATTCAAGGAGAACAAGTCTTACAGTAGAGAAAATGAACAAATAATAAGGTATTTTGTATTTTATAGATCACCAGCCACTTGTTATCCAATTATATAAATAAAATTAAAGCCTCTTTAAAAATACAACATTTCAATAGTGCGCCATGGGCGATGAGTCATCAACCGTACGTGCCCGCGCCCTAGTTATTACTAATTTGGAAAATTTCTAATGTGGGTGCTAATGGTGCCAGTACAAAGAGAGACTGCGACGAAGATGGGGTAGGAGATGGTTCAACTCATAAAATGGTGAATGAAGAAGAACTAACAAGTATTCTTATAGAATGAAAATTGCTACACACTGAGCCATCTAAGCCTAACCTAACAGTGCTTCTAGAAATAGGCGCGAATAAAACCTATTTCAGCAGCGTATCTGTGATACACATTTGGTGCATAAAGTGAACACAGTTGAGGGAGGAAAACCGAAAGGTTTTCCTCCCTAAACAGCCGCGGCGGCGCAAGGCAGACAAGACGATGATGTTTTCGAACATGTATTATAATAAATATACATAATACACAATGCTTGTTTAATATTTGCTGTTTTTTTATATCATGATTGATTTTATTGATTGAATTGCTTTACAAAATAGTGGATAACTCCCGCAACTTTCATTTTTTGTCAATAATCTATAATAATAATAATATCGTTTATTTGTTATAGATTCATACAGAACACGAGCAACTGTCAGAATAGAAATAAAATAAGAACAAAAATACAGATAAAATATACAGATAGAATTATATATATATATACAATAAACTAACTATATTAACTAACGAAACATACACAGTGATTACAATCAGTAAGTACATCAACGAACAGGGCAACAATGTTCATTATAAGAATAGAAGGCTTCCCCCAAAAGAAATTCTTTTAAAGTTTTTTTAAATGTATTCACATTAGAAGAAGACAGCAGCTTAACATTTGCTGGTAACGCGTTATACGCCTTAATTGCTCTATATCGAGGCCCATCCTCAAACGCTTTAGAGCGATGCAGTGGCACAACAAAGTCATCACAGCTCCTGGTTTGCATGGCACTATATATATCTTTATTTCTCAATGACACGTTCTCACCCCCAATCAAAAACATTACCAGTTCGTATATATATATGGACGCCAGGGTCATGATATTCAACTGGCGAAACAAGTCACGGCAAGGCGAGTTATAAGGGGCACCGCACTTCGATCTCACAATACGCTTTTGGAGAACAAAAATATTTGAAAAGCAAGGGGAAGATCCCCAGAATATAACTGCATATCTAAGCCGCGACTCCACATATGCAAAATAAAAAGATTTCAATGAGAAAACCGTGATACTTCGCCTCAGAACTCCCATCCCATACAACGCCGAGCCAAGTTTTTTAGAGAGCTCCGCACAGTGAGCACCCCAGGTCAATCGTCGATCCACAAGCAAGCCAAGGAAACCGCACCGCTCCGCGTCCGGAACCGAACCACCCGAAGACCCAACATATATACTGTAATCTCGATGGACACCCCTCGAAAAATGAATTAAGCCGGTTTTGCTATGGTACAATGTTAATTTATTATTGGCGCACCATACTGTCATGTCCCCAACTATACCGGTGACCGCTCCAGACAAGGCGGCCACCGACGCTTCAGCCACCACACAAGTGGTGTCGTCCGCATACTGGGATGTTACACAACCCTTCAGAGACCCACACAAATCGTTAACAAAGATTAAAAACAACGTGGGCCCCAAAATCGAGCCCTGTGGAACACCATTCACTATGGCCGATAACCCAGACAGATGCGTTTTCTTAGTGTCCTTCAATTTTCCGACTATGGAAGTAACCTGGTGTCTATTAGATAGATATGATCTAAATATTTCCAATGCAACACCACGCACCCCGTAATGTTCCATTTTCTTTAATAATATGTTATGATTGATGAACGCTTACTTTTTTTAAATAATTTCTTCTTTCAATATATGCAAAAATATACTACGTATTCCATTTAAAAAAAAAAGTAACTTTCGTAAATAGCGCAAAAATTAGTAGTTCAACTATCTTTTCGGTTCTGCCATCATTGATCACGATAAAAATACTACTACTTTGCTAATTTAACCGATACTGTAGCTTCATTAATAACAAAGTTAGCAATAGTGCCGACTAAATTTATAACACCCTGTATACTCGTACATGCCCTAAATCAAAGCACCCCTCTCCGAGATTGGCAAAATTCCATCGATATGATATGATATAGTGCACGATTTAACAAAGCTCATGCCGTCAGACCGCATCATCCTTTCAGTCCTGGCCCCGCATCAAACAGCTTGACATGTCCGATAAGCTCGACTAGTTTAGTTATCGCAGCTGGTTTGCCTAAGATTTTGCCATCATCCCAGTCGACTAGAATATAAAGGAAGAGATCTTTGAATTTTATAAAATTTGATTATTAGTTTAAATACGAGCGAGACAAGTATGAAGAATATTTAAATTACGCTAAAATGAATAGATATTTGAAGATAGAAAACAGGCAAAAAATCAGATATGAATTACATCAGTATTATTGCCACTGTCCATTAAGAGTCTACAATACGGACTGTTATCTCTTACGGCCGGGTCCAGACAGTTTTTTAAATCGTGACTCAGCCCGCAAGATGTCTCTTCGTTGGACATATACGGTCGATCGGTAAAACAGTTAGCGTATATACTTACCAAGTTGTTTTGCATTCTCGTCCATTTGTGTTGTATAGATTGTACAAGTCATATTTGTGTTCATCATTTATTGTTTTACCTTAATCAATTGTTGTATGTTGTTTTTCATTGCTTTTATCATAAAGTTAGATTTCACTGTTTGGCAGCTAATAAGGTACCTAAGTAATAATGGTTTTTTTATTGTTTCCGTTATGCCATAACAATGAAAGCATGAAAATGCCTATGTTTCCAATGGATGCAAATGTAAGTTATTAAATTAATAGAATTGTAAAATAACTTTTTTATTAAAAATAGTATAATATATTTTAGTTGTTCCAGCACATCAAATATATCAAAAATCAGTACTGAGTTTTCCAGCAAACAAACTAAATATTTTTGTTGACCTGTGTAATTAACGTACCCAAAAATACAGGAATATGTATGTAATGAAATTCAAAAGAATTTATATGCTACACCATGTTATTTGGACTTGTTTTGTCCAAAAACAGCTCCAATAATGGGTGGAGACTGTGGTTCATAATCTGAAACAAATCGCAAAAGGAAGAACCCCTTACTAAAAAAGTTAAAAAGATATAAAAAATCTATATACGTATTTTGGCAACTAAATTGCCATCTTCAAACAGATTGTTAAACATAGTGTTTTTTGGCTAAGACGTAAACATAGAATATTCTTCTATGTTTACATCTGGTCACTGGTGATGTGCATATCTGCACTTCACCAAATGACCAGTGGGATAATACTGTGTTAACACAGTGTTATCTTCACCAAATCACTGTCCCACTGAGCATATCTTCTATGGTTACACCTTAGCCAAAAACACTACGTCTGTTTTTCTACAGGTTTCCACTGAAGATGGCAACTTAGTTGCCGAAATACGTATACAGATTTTTTTATATCTTTTTAATTTTTGTGCTAAGGGATTTTTCCTTTTGCGATTTGTTTCACAAACAACTGACTAGCTACAGCTGTCTCATTTGTGTGTAGGAGCCAATGCCCCCCCCCTCTCTCTCTCTCTCTCTCTCGCTCTCTCTACAGTTCATCTAGTAGTTTTATATTATTATACAGGGTGAGTTTTTTTGAATGTTTAGCATTGGGATCTCAGAAACTACTGGAGATAGAAAAACGCTTAAATGGGGAAAGATGCGCAGTTTTACGAGTTTGATTTAAAACTGCTTTTGTTTCTCCGATAACTTTCATGGCTTATTAGATATTCAAAGAAAACTCAATTTTACGATTTTCTTTAAACATGCTTAGCATCGTTAATAGTAATTTTAGAGAAAAAGTATTCAGACAAAAGTTTTAGATAATTTTACGTCAAATAAAACTATGTAGCTAATATTTTTTTTTCGTTCACCATTATCGAGTTATGACACAAACTTGTGTTTTTTTAAATGGAAACCATAGTTGGTTTTGACATCATTAAAAAGCTTATTTTTTGCTGAATACAATGATATAAGGTTTGATATGGTTATTTTAAAAAATAAAGAGGATATAGACATTTCTATTATTGTTCACTTTATAAGATATAAACTTTTTAAAAAAAAAATTTTTGGTGTTTTGTAATTCAAAAAACAAAAAATCTGAGTTACAATAGTGTTCGTTGGAGCAGTCGAAATAAATATACTAACATTGCTTTCACGTTGAGTCACAGAAGTGAGAGCTGTTAATTTTTACTTTTAAGTCAGGTTAATTGTCAAACATTGACAATTAACTATTAATTAATTTAATTGTAACTTAACTATAATCGGTGCAAACGGCCGTTAATCATAAGTTTGCATTGGCTATGGAATTTTCTAACGTACAAGAATGTGATATGGTTGAATGTTACATTCAGTGCCAGAAAAATTCTGCTAGAGCTGCTGAAGTTTATTTTGAAAATTATTTGATCGACGTCAGCCGTCGCTATCTACTTTTAAGAGATTATGGAATAATTTAGCAGATTATGGTTCGTTCGCTAAACCAAAATCAAAAAAAGGGATGGATGAAGATAGAGAAATAAACATATTAGCATGTGTCGCTCAGAATCCATCTACATCGACCCGACAAATTTCAACAGAAATGGGCTCCTCTCAACGCACTATTGTCAGAGTGTTCAAGAAGCATACATTTCGTCCCTACAAATTATCAGTATCACAAACTTTACATGAAGGTGATAACATCAGACGAATAGCTTTTTGTAGATGGTTTAAAGATCAGTGTCAAAACGATCCACACTTTTCAATGAAAATATTATGGACTGATGAATCTCGTTTCACAAATTGTGGAATGTTTAAAAGGCACAATGAGCACATATGGTCTCAAACAAATCCTCACGTTGAACATAGGAGACCACAAATTAAATTTGGGTTTAATTTTTAGTGTGGTGTTATAGGATCAACTGTTCTTCCTCCTTTTATTTTTGATGGATCACTAACTGGCAATCGTTATCTTAATTTGTTACAACAAGATTTCGAGGAAGTGTTAGATAATTTAAATTTAAGAACCCGAGCAATGCTGCAATGGTTTCAACATGACGGAGCGCCTCCGCACAATCAACTGAATGTTAGAAATTATTTAAATTTGAACTTCCTTATCAATGGATAGGACGAAATGCACCCATTGAATGGCCGGCTAGATCCCCTGATTATCAGTTTTGGATTTTTTCTAGTGGGGTGTACTAAATGACACAGTATACAAAAGAACATATGAAACAATCGACGATTTAAGAGAAGGTGTCTTAGTTGCTTTTAATAACATCGATAGGAGTAAAGTACGCAATGCTACAAATTCTGTTGTGAAGAGATGCAATTTGTGTATTAATAATAATGGAGGTATCTTTGAACATTAATAATGTTGTGTGCCCTTAATAAAAGTTCTTATAGTTTTCATTTTATTACTACATAAGATTTCAAAATAAGTTTTCGTTTGGTTTGTATTTTATCAGTTCGAAATTCAATTGTTTTCCATAAAAACCATAAAAATGTCTATATCCTCTTTATTTTTTAAAATAACCCTATCAAACCTTATATCATTGTAATCAGCAAAAAATAAGCTTTTTAATGATGTCAAAACCAACTATGGTTTCCATTTAAAAAAACACAAGTTTGTGTCATAACTCGATAATGGTGAACGAAAAAAAAAAATTAGCTACATAGTTTTATTTGGCGTAAAATTATCTAAAACTTTTGTCTGAACACTTTTTCTCTAAAATTACTATTAATGATGCTAAGCATGTTTAAAGAAAATCGTAAAATATAGTTTTCTTTGAATATCAAATAAGCCATGTGTAACACTCAGTATAGTGTTATAAGTATTGTAAAACATTTAATAATACAAGTCAGCAGTTTGACTGAATGCGGAAGCTTACGACATGCATGCTTGCTATCCTAATATGGTAAAATGTATATAGTAATACATAGATAGGAATCTAGGTTGCCAATATCGCACATTCCTTTATTTGAGTCTATATATATATCTTGTACATATACGAACGAACAATTACAGTTACGATTATAATTAGATTTACGCAGTATCAAGTAAATAAAGACATATCGAACAATATGGTGTTATTAATTATATAAACGAACCAACAAAGTATTACATGGCGATCCATGCCAGTTAGTGCATTACAATTTTAGCACTAAGGCTTGAGAAGAAAAGCTTAGGTTGATGGAATTTAAATATTTAAAATGGAATAAGCTTAAATTTAAAAATTTTATCAAAACCATGTTCAAAGTTTATGGAACAAGAAGAATGTAATTTAACAGTGTAATGATATACACAGAAGAAAAAAAAAATGGGACAAACTAAATCCACGGCACAAGACCTGACCGAAACGGGAGTTGTAAACTCAAATTTTATAGTACAAGAGCCAGAATATAATATTACCAAGGATGTTAAAATTATCTTGTATGTGATGGTGGCAATAATGATTGCATCCTTTCTTCTGAAAGTCTCCAAGATGTATAGAAAAAATATGAAGAAAGCTATACACAGAAACTGGGCATCGTCAAGAATCAACGTAGAAGCATAAATCGTGATAATTTAAAATAGAGATAAAAATGTAAGTCGTTTTATGTTAAATTTAGTTAAATTGTAATAGCAAACACGCAACTTTGTACTAATATAGTGTTAATTGTAAATTAATGTGAATTTTAAATTTGTAACTTAATTTTAAGTAATTGCTAAGTCTATCTTTACTATTCATGACTACGTGGGAACAAATTAATTTAAATCTTTTAAAATACAAAGAGGAAATAGTAGGTCAATCCAAACGCGCGATAAAAAAGGATGTTCCCAAAGGAGAAACTACTAGACAAGAAATTCGAGATGCTCTTATCATATTATTTAATGATACTACTAGTTATATAAATACTTTTTGGCATAATTTAGATAACGAACAAAAAATTTCTGTTAAAAATATATTTAATTCAATTAGAGAAAAAGTTGTTAAATCCTTTATTTGCTTAAACGATGAGTACCTAGTTCCGACTACTTGTTTAGGGAAAATAGATTGTTTGTTGGTAGACGAAAGCTTCATTACAGAGAAAAAACCCGCAAATATGACGACACCAACGGAATTTTTTAATTTAGCAAGCAAAATCGTGCCCCACGAATTTGACGGTTCACTCGATAAATTGCAGTCCTTTATAGACGCGTTACATTTGTTAGACGCTAATTCCGAGAATCATGCAAGCAATGCAGTTGCCTACATTAAAACGCGCTTATCCGGTAAAGCTCGAAATATTATTACAACAGAAAATTCGTTGAAAGAAATTATTACTACTTTAAAATCCAAAATTAAAGGCGAAAGCTCGCAAGTATTAGTAAATAAACTACTTAATTGCAAGCAAAATTACAAAGATGTTTCAGTTTATTGCACAGAAGTTGAAAAATTAGCACAAAATTTAGAAAATGCGTTTATTAGTGAGGGTGTACCTCATGACGTTGCAAGCAAATATACCGCGGAATATGTCGTTCGATCTTTAAGTAATAATGCTAGTTCAGAAAAAACACGCTTGGTTATGGAAGCAGGTTCCTTTGATACTGTTCAAAATGCCATTACAAAATTTGCCAGTGTCAATCCCAGTAATTCTGTCGATACATCGAGTGTTCTGTATTTCAAACAGAACCGCAATTATAAATATTATAATAACAATAGAGGCAGGGCACAAAATTATAACATCAACAATAATTTCCGATCAAATAATAATATGCGTGGTAGAGATAATTATAGAGGTAATTATAGATTCAACTCAAATAATGGGAATAGATCGAACTCTTATAGAAACCGTTCGTACGCAGTCAGAGCCACGGGTGCAAACACTCCGTCGGGAAACGAGCAGGGTCCCCAACAAGTACAGTTGAGGGACAAAATGTAAATGTATTTACTTGCAATTTATCTTTTTCTAATTTCGTAATTTTGCCAACTGAAATGACAGGAACAGAAAATACGTATTTAGTCGATACGGGTGCTGATATATCCATCTTTAAAAGAACTAAAATTTTTCCTCAGCAAATGTACCTACCCATTCCCAGTGACATCAGAGGTGTGACAGATGGTGTAATAAAATCTCTAGGAACTACAGAAACTAAAATATTCGTAAATAATCATGCAATCACGCATAAATTTCACATTGTAAATTCAAATTTTCCAATTCCCGCAGACGCAATTTTAGGTAGAGACTTTCTGTCGAAATACAAATGTATTCTTAATTATTCAAATTGGACAATAAACATTAAAATTAATAACGAAAATGTAACCATTCCAATTCACAGTAGTCCAGAAGAACATTCACTAGTTCTTCCTCCTAGATGCGAAGTAATAAGACATCTGAAACATTTAAAACATCTTACGCAGGATTCGGTAGTACTTAACAAAGAAGTATATCCTGGTGTTTTCGTAGCTAGTACAATTATTTCTAAAAATTATCCATTAGTTAAAATTATTAACACTAATTGTGAAAATGTTATATTAAAGGATATTTCACTTGACACCATAAATCTGAATGAGTTTAATGTGTACAACATCGAATCGGAAAGTAACGATAGACATTTAACGTTGATGAAGCAATTAAATACTCATGAAATACCTGAATTTGTTAGAGATGATGTAGTTCAGTTGTGTGAAGAATTTTCAGATATTTTTGCTTTGAAAACAGATAAATTGTCAGTAAATAATTTCTACAAACAAGAATTAAAACTCGCAGATAATACCCCAGTTTATATAAAAAATTATAGAACACCTATAGTACACAAAGACGAAATAAATCGTCAAGTTCAAAAAATGCTAGAAGATGGAATTATTGAGCCATCCACTTCTGATTATAATAGCCCCGTTCTTTTAGTTCCCAAAAAATCTAAAAATGAAGAAAAACAATGGCGTCTAGTAATAGATTTCCGTCAAATAAATAAAAAACTTATTGCGGACAAATTCCCATTGCCACGGATTGATGACATTTTAGATCAACTAGGTAGAGCTAAATGGTTTTCAGTGATTGACTTAGCATCAGGTTTTCACCAAATACCGTTACAAGAGCATTCACGCAATATAACGTCGTTTAGTACTGAAACTGGTTCTTTCAGGTATACCAGGGTTCCATTTGGTTTGTCAGTGAGTCCTAATAGCTTTTCGCGAATGATGTCATTAGCATTCGCAGGAGTCACGCCCGAAAAAGCATTTCTTTATATAGATGATCTAATAGTAGTAGGCTGCTCTGAGAAGCATCATCTTAAGAATTTAGAAAAGGTATTCGAAACATGTAGGAAATTTAACTTAAAATTAAACCCCGAAAAATGTACATTCTTCAAAAAAGAAATCACATACCTTGGGCACAAAATTACAAGTAAAGGGATCTTACCGGATGAATCAAAGTATGATATTATAGACAAATACCCCGTCCCCCAAAACGCGGATCAAGTAAAACGCTTCGTCGCTTTCACCAATTATTATCGCAGATTTATACCGAATTTTGCTGAAATTACTGCCCCTTTAAATAAGTTAACTAGAAAGCATGCCACTTTTGTTTGGACAAGCGAATGTCAACATTCTTTCGAGAAGTTAAAAAGTAGTTTAATTTCCCCTCAGATATTGCAATACCCAGACTTTTCAAAACCATTCATTATAACAAGTGACGCATCTGGTGATGCATGCGGTGCTATACTCGCACAAAAATTCAATGGCGTTGAATTGCCAATTGCTTACGCTTCACGTTCTTTCACTAAAAGCGAAAAAAACAAACCCACCATTTTAAAAGAACTATTAGCAGTACATTGGGCTATAAAATATTTCCATTGTTACGTTTACGGTACCAAATTTTTGGTGAAAACAGATCACCGACCATTAGTACATTTATTCTCCATGAAAGACCCAACTTCAAAACTCACTAGAATGCGTTTAGAATTAGAAGAATACAATTTCGAAATTCAATACGTTAGAGGTCAAGACAATGTATGTGCAGATGCTCTTTCTAGAATAACAATTGATACACTTAAAGACATTACAAAGAATGTAAATCACGTGCTTGCAACTACCCGATCAATGTCAAAAATATCATGTAAACAACGCGAATTACCAATGATACAGTCGCAAACAAAACCAACGGTCTATGAAGCATTAGACAATTATGAAACTTTAAAATTGCCCATATTACAATTCAAAATATTATCTACATCACTTAGACTGATGATTAGGTATAAAAGAAAATTGAACGTTCAAAAAACATATCCAATCATTAACGGTACTATTGCATTAGAGCAAATACTACCTAAGCTAGAATCTATAGCTGATGATTGTAAGTTTAATGAATTAAGACTAAGCTTAGCCGACGATATTTTTAAACAGTATACTGTAAATGAATTTAAAGAATTAGGGCACAAATATCTTAATAAACTTACCATTCTACTTTGCAGTGAAAAAAAAGTGATCACTAATAAAAATGAAAAACTGCAATTAATACAAAAATTCCACAATAACCCTTTCCTAGGAGGTCATTGCGGTCAAAAACGGACTCTTAAAAAACTTAGAGCTTCTTTTAGATGGAAAAATATGTCACGTGATATTGCTAATTTCACTAAAAACTGTCATAAATGTCAGATAAATAAGACTAAGATTAAACCCCCCGAACCATTAATAATTACTCCCACTCCCCAAAAACCCTTTGATATCGTTTCTATCGATACAATTGGCAAACTACCCAGATCGGTTGAAGGTTACGAATACGCTGTAACAATACAATGCGAACTAACTAAATATATAGTAATAATTCCTATAGAAAATAAGGAAGCAAATACTGTTGCAGATTGCATAGTCAAAAATTTCATTCTTATATACGGACCCATGAAGGAAGTACGAACAGATATGGGCACCGAATATAAGAACGAAGTATTCAAAAATATAGCAAAATTGTTAAGAATCGAACATAAAACTTCAACCGCATATCACAGCCAGTCGATAGGTGGATGTGAAAGAAACCACCGAGTCTTAAACGAATATCTACGTATGTACATAAATGATACAAAATCTGATTGGCCAACATGGAGTCAATATTACGCATTTTGTTATAATACTACCCCAAATACTTATCATAATTACACACCATTCGAATTAGTGTTCGGTAGAAAATCAAACATTCCTGAGTCGTTACTAGGCACACAAATTGATCCCCTGTATAACATTGATGCATATGAGCAAGAATTCAGATATAGAATGCAACTCGCACAGCGAAGGGCGAGAGAGCAACTCGAAAAATCAAAATTTGATCGTAAAAACTATTTAGATAGTAAAGCTAGTAAAATTGATTTGAAACCAGGTGATCTAGTTACAGTAACTAACGAGGCTCGACACAAATTCGATTCTTGGTACAATGGTCCTTTTGAAATTGTCAATACTCACGAGGCAAATTGTACAATTAAGGATAATAAGGGTAGACTTTCCACAGTACACAAAAATCGTGTACGCAAATATAATAATCAAGATTGTAAATAATAACTAAATATAAGATAAAATAAATGCAATGTTCTAGTATTACTTAGATATAAGATTTTATTGGTAGTTAAATAAGTTTAAAATAAGCAGTAAGGAATAACAGGTATGCATGTCTTACTTCAAAATCATATTTAATTACTTTTGAAAATAGAACACCCATGTTCCTGTTAATGCCTCTTGCAAGTGGCCATAGCAAGGGTCATTCTCCTAAAAATGGGTGGTGTAACACTCAGTATAGTGTTATAAGTATTGTAAAACATTTAATAATACAAGTCAGCAGTTTGACTGAATGCGGAAGCTTACGACATGCATGCTTGCTATCCTAATATGGTAAAATGTATATAGTAATACATAGATAGGAATCTAGGTTGCCAATATCGCACATTCCTTTATTTGAGTCTATATATATATCTTGTACATATACGAACGAACAATTACAGTTACGATTATAATTAGATTTACGCAGTATCAAGTAAATAAAGACATATCGAACAATATGGTGTTATTAATTATATTAACGAACCAACAAAGTATTACACATGAAAGTTATCGGAGAAACAAAAGCAGTTTTAAATCAAACTCGTAAAACTGCGCATCTTTCCCCATTTAAGCGTTTTTCTATCTCCAGTAGTTTCTGAGATCCCAATGCTAAACATTCAAAAAAACTCACCCTGTATATTGCGTTGGTTTGCAGTGGTTTTCAGCGTGTACCACTATCCCCTCCCAAAGTTGAGATTGCGCTCTTTCCTATGAGACGTCGCGCAGTGTTAGTTTTGGATACTTTGTTGTCAGTTGTAGTTTGAATTCATGCGATCTAATTTTGAGGTTAGTTTTTTAAAGCAGTGAATTGCCCAACAGTATTTGTTGTTATTTTGCAAATCTGGCTGTTACCGTTAAGTGATTTTGATTGTTTATATTGTAGCCAACTTCTAGTTAGTATTATATAATAAGGCAATCAATATTGATAGTCCTTTTTTTCCAATTTTACAAGTGTTTTCAAATTGTACCACCGCGCACAATCGTAATTGAGTATGTGACTTTTTTTAACAGATATGAGAAAATGTCTCGGAAAGTAAAAGAAATTTCACTGAAATTAGTAGACATTACTGAAGAAGAACCTTATATGCTAATGATGATGTGGACTATGAAACCATTCCGTCTGATGCAGAGTCGATTGTAAGTGATGATTCTGAAAACAAGGCAGATAATGAATCTGAACCAGATGAAATACAAGTTGAAGAATGATATCATTCAGAGCAGGAGCAAGAAAACCAAGAAAATGAAGATAATGAAAGAGAAGTTGTTGAAAATATCGTAGCAGAAATAGGAGAACAAATGGACAGTGACAGCGAAATGAATACAGGGTGTCCCAGAAATAAAAAGACGGAGTAGCAAAAATCGGAAGCTAGATTGTGTAAAAACGTACCCTCAAAATATCAAGTCTTTATTCGTGCGCAGACGGCAGAAAAAAAATAATAAAGAATTCAATTGGCCTTACGCCGACTCTGGTCGACTTGCAGTATAGAATTGCACACATGCATGCATTGGCGGCTAGTCGGTAATAAAATCGCGCGGCACACGACAAAAACGTATGTATTTTTGTAAATAACATCCATTGTCAAACAGCACAATGGATGTTATTTAAAAAAAAACATAAGTCTTTGTTGTGTGGCCCGCGATTTCATTACCGACCAGCCGCCAATGCATGCATGTGCAAGGGCGATAGATACATAGATGTTCAGTTTGTTATTAGCCGCCGATGTGAGTTGACACATAGTTATCGACATGGCTTTTACGACGCAAGAATTATGGGATATGGTGTATCTCTATGGTGAAGTAGGTGGAAATGGAAGAGCTGTTGAACGTTTATACGCCGAACGTTTTCCTAATCGCAGGCGTCCGTCGTATCAAGTGATTATGGACACGGTGTTTAGGTTACGCGAACAAGGCACACTACTCCCACGCTACGAAGGCAGGGGTCGTGAAAGAACACGGAGAGTTTTACATGCGGAAGAGCATCTCCTGGATGTGGTAGATAGGAATCCAGGTATAAGCACGCGATCTGCAGCAAGACAAGTCGGAGTGTCCCGATCGACAATTCATCGACTACTCCTCGAGAACTTGCTGTACCCATACCACCTCCAATGGGTTCAAGCTCTAGCACAACAGGACCGTCCCGCACGTGTTAGATTCTGTACCTGATTTCGACGAAAACAAGCTAGAGATGTGGATTTTTGTGCCAGCATACTGTTCGGCAACTGTCGGTGATAGTCTGCTTGGACCGTACATACTACCTGCACGACTGACCGGAGAGAGTTATTTAAAGTTTTTGCAGAATACGTTGCCGGAATATCTCGACGATGTGCCTCTGCAACTTAGAGGACAACTCCGGTTCATGCACGATGGCGCGCCTCCATACATTTCATTGGCAGTGCGCAATTATCTCAATGTTTCATATCATCGATGGATTGGACGTGGAGGACATACACCATGGCTGGCGCTCAGTCCGGATTTAAATCCATTAGATTTTTTTTTATGGAGGTATATGAAAACATTGGTGTATGATGGGGATGAGATTGCCACAGAAGAAAATCTTCGGCAACGTATTTTTACAGCTGCGAGGCGTATACGTGGGGAACCAGGTACCTTCCAACGAGTGCGTGGTAATCTTCTCCGACGGATTGACGCCTGTCTTCGTGCGCACGGCGGACACATAGAGCACCTTCTATTAATATCCACCTGCTTCACTTACACAATCGGTTCTTTTCAGGACCACCATATTACTTGTGTTAAAAAAAAGGAGGAGGAATAGATACTTCATAATAAATATCACACCATTAATTACTTTTTACACCTGCTAGAAAAAAATAATTACATTTTGATATTTACTACGATTTATTGAATATTCTAAAATAATAATAATCAGCTGTTTCCGACTACAAACACATTAAAGGGCAACAACCGTCCTATTTTAAAAATAAAAACAAGTTTTTATTGTCTGCAATAAAAACACAATTCTCAAAAAAAGGTAAAATTGCCAAAAACAAGCGACAAAAGCCAGTGCCAGATATCACTTGGAGCAAGGCAAGCGTTCCCTCACAGGTACACATTCCTCTCATAGGAGACTCGGGTGTTGCCCAATTTATAATTAATATGGCCGATCCGTCTCCTGGCGAATTATTTAATCAATATTTTACAGAAGATTTTTGGGATTCAATTGTATTTCATACGAATTTGTATGCTAATCAACGATATGATTGCGCAATTGCCTACTGATAAGAAAGAAATAAAAACTTTTATAGGGATAAATTTATTGATGGGAATCAAAAGACTACCTAGTTATAGAGATTACTGGTCTACGGATAAACATTTACATGATAACTTTATTTCTTCTCTAATGCCTGTCAAACGTTTCAGCTGGCTTTTATCCAACATTCATTTGAACAACAATTTGTATATGCCACCTCGTACAGACCCAATGTATGACAAATTGTACAAAATACGACCCTTGATAACACAATTGCAGACCAGATTTCTCGAATGTTTCTTACCATCTCGAGATGTTGCTATAGATGAATCCATGATAAGATTCAAAGGAATATCGTCGTTAAAGCAATATATGCCGAAGAAACCAATAAAAAGAGCTTACAAGTTATGGATGTTAGCAGATAAAAACGGGTATTGCTTAAAGTTTGATATCTATACGGGAAAAAAGGGAGATGTTGTTGAAGCAGGTCTGGGACGTCGCGTCGTGCCGTACTCGATTTGTGTGAGGACTTAGAAAATAAGGGTCATCACGTTTATTTCGACAGCTTTCTTACCTCACCGATGATAATGAAAGAGCCTCAGCAGAAACATCTCTATGCATGTGGAACTGTAAATATTACTATTAGGGGAAGATAGGGTAATTGTGCGCATTTATATTTAAGCTACTATATATTCCGTAATTTTGTTAATAGATCATCTGGATTTGATTCTACTGGAACATTAGGGAGTACTTTAACCTTTCGTAAATATATTACTGCTAAAAAGTTTTAAAATTTTGGAAAAAAATTTTTTTGTAAACTTCTGCATTGCGTACACTTACCCGACACCGATGGGTAACTGTACGCGCTGATTGGGGTAATTGGACTTATGGGAAATAACGTTATGTACGATTTAAAAAAATCAATAAACGAAATGATAAGCATTAATGTATTAAAATAAAAAAATATAAGACATATTTTAATTTTTAACTGCAGAGTTGATGGGCCCATCTTCCACAAACAGTACATCTGTACCAGGTTTCATTCTTTCGTGAATAGTCGCCACAGATCAAACAAGTTTCTTCTTGTGTATCAGATAAGTCGTCTAATTCGTCATCGTCACATAATTTTTTTGGATCAACATCATCGTCAGAATCATCGCTGCTGCTATACAATTTTCTTTTTGGTGCTCTCTTTTTTACTGCTTTTTTTTGGGTTTTCTTAACTAATTTCTTCTCCAGATTAGCTTTACGTTCTGCTCTCTTCCGTTCCATTTCTTCTAGGTCATCTTTATATGGCGTGCTGGTTAGAATTGTTGATTTCTGTTTTTGTCTATTATTAGTTTTCCTTGTATTTATTCCACTAACTCCAGGAAGTGGGAACAACGAATCCGCTGTGACATGGTCAGCATCTTGAGCGTTATTTTCATCTTCTTCTTCTTTTTCTTCTTCTATATTACTTTTTTCCTTATGTGAAATTGAGGATTCTTGATGAGTTTCGTCTGGTTCATCAACTATTACAGGATTAAAGTGAGCTGCTGGAGCAAAATCTTCTGCGGTAAATTTATCTGGTTGAAATGGATATATGCCGGTAGTGTCAAAACCAGAAATCCCTTTTTCCATTGTAGCTACCTTAACATAAGTTTTCGCAAAGATCTCTGATATTTCAAAGGTTGTTATTCGTTCATGCTGTCTTAAAAAATTCTCACACTCAATGTTGTATTTTTTTTAGTGGCCCAAAGAATGTTACATCTAAAGGTTGTAACCTGTGTGAAGTGTGAGGAAGAAGTGTAAGTAAAGCTATACCATTACTTTTACAAAAGTTGTATATTTGGAGACTAATGTGACTTGTGTGGTTGTCCAAGATCAGCAAAACTGGTTCATCTTGAGTAGGTTTAACTTTTTTTTTGAAATGTTGCAACCAATCTAAAAAAAAGGGCGTCGTTACACCACCCTGTAGGTGAACATGAGTAAATTGCCCCTACAGGACCGTTTTTTTCTAGGTTACTTGCCAATCTTCGTCTGGGAAAGATAAACATTGGCGCAACGTATTTCCCACTTGCACTCATGCAGCATATTACTGTCACATTTTTACCCCGTTCATTTGAAGTTTTGCAACCTAATTGTTTAATTCCCTTAGGGCTTAATACTTTAGACGGCTTCTGGACGGTAGTAATACCGCTCTCATCTACATTATAGATGTTTTCAGGGGCAAATTTATATTTGTCAAAAAGTTTACCCAAATTTTCGTAAAACAACTTAACGTCATTTTCATTGAAAGTTTTGATTCCATTGATGCTGGTGCCTTCGGGCTTTCTTAAGCTTATTTGGGGATGACGTTTCAAAAAGCCATAATAAAAATCGGGTCCGGCCATTTGGGTACTTGTATTGAAGTTATGTTTGACATTATTGGCTTCAGCATAATTAAAAGCTAACTGCCGAAACTGCAGTCTACTAAGCCCGTGAAACATTTTTGCCATAGTAATTACATGATTCGCCAGTTCATTTTCTTGAACATCAGCAAAAGTTGTTGGTTTTCCTAAATGTGGTGTCTTCGTTATGTCCGCACCTTGTTTCATTTTTTTTTTCGAAGTGTACACTCTGGAATACCATATTCCCTTCCCGCTGCTCTGATTGACATAACGTCCCTAATTGCAGATATTGCATTTTGTAGTTGTTGAGGTGTCCAACAACCTTTATTCGTTTTTCTTGTATATGTTCTTGGCATCTAAGACGAAAAAAAAACTTTTAGGTATTGCTTTTAAACAAAGGGGTAATTGTACGCGCGTCTGATTACCCCTACAAATTTGCGTGCAGTTACCCCACTTGCTTTCACCGAAACAAAAAATAAAAAACAAAAAATACAATCAATTGTTGTCGTGTTCGATAGTTTCACACGTTTCCTTACATTCTACGGATGCTTACAAACAATATTCACTTGGGTTAGTAACAAAACAGGATACTTACAGCTTATTTTTAAACACCAGAAACTTATATGCACACAACGAATAATGTTTTCCATTGAATACGACTGTGATCATAAAGCAGGTTTCCAATTTTGAGCGGTAGGTTAACATTTGGAGTTCAAACACAGATGGCAACAGAAGTATGACATTTTTAAATATTGTCAGTTTTAAGAAGAGCTGATGCGTACACTTACCCAATGCGTACAATTACCCTACTTTCCCCTAGACAATTTATGCCCACATTGACTCCAGACAAAGGCTTGAAAAGAGGGGATTTTGACTTCAGCGTTAGTAATAAGGGATCGGTAGCTGTTAAATGGAAGGATAAACGAAGTGTACATTTATTATCTAGTTATCACCATCATGAGGTGGTTCTGGAGGTAAAGAGGGGGAAAAAAGATGAAACTGCCGAAATGATTCCTTGTCATAGTTCATAAATTGTCTTAAGTGTGCAGTGGCACATTTTGTAAACTACCTTTTTTTTTTCAAAAATTTTTATAAATTTTCAAAAAATTGGCTTTTGTTTCTGGTAAATTACATAACAGTCTACACATAATCCAAAGAAAACCGACAAAAAATGTATAACAAATATTATGCCCACTTGGGGTTATTTTATTTTTTAAAGTCTGTCTCTCAAAGAGTTAAGAAGGGGCAGACAAAATTATTATTATACTTGTTATAAACGAAGTATTACCCTGGAAGAGTAGATTAATTACAATAATAACGAATAAATTTCATATTTTTCCAGTTTTAATTTCCTGTATTTGAAAAATTATTATTAAAAACTCTTTGTACAGCGCCGTTTGCTAAAAAACACAAACGCCAAGGTATTCTTTGACATTTTATGTAGGTAAACATAAAATAGAAGATAAAAAACGATGAAAAGCTATTCATTGCAAAAGAAGACCACTCTCGCGCTATGATTAATTTAGACGATGAGCGAGACGGTATAGAAAACTTTAAAACTTCCACCCTACTCGCTTGAAAGAGATAAATCGATCCGGTGAATTTTTAATAATCCGACGACATTCGAGGACGTCATTTTTAATCTTTCATCAGGACCCAGGGACGTCTTCCGTCAGTTCATGATCAGCAGTTCGAATTTAATCATGCTACACGGTAGAACTGCACCATTATACTTTTGATTATTTTTCTTGCATTTCTTTTCAACAGATAAGCCGATTTCAATTTCTATGTCAATTCAGAATTTTATAATGTAATGATTTCTCGTAGATCTGGAGAGATAACAGTATTTCGGTTCTATTAAGAGAACCTCGACGACTTATTGAAATGTCTGTCATTATTGAATAGTGAATAGTTATATAATGAATATTGTGAATTTAACTCGAGATCTCAAGAAGGTTTAAATGAAAAAATGTACCTATACGTATATTAGGTTAAATTAGAAATCATTTTCATTTCCTTGCCAGGTTTCAGTTGAAAATCATAATAGACAAGCTTTTACACATACTATTGACAAATTAATTGCAACCTTGTCTTTGCACACATCTTTCGTTCATGAGAGGCCCACTTCAAGACTCTGTAGGGTCCGTAAGTTCTAAGGTTAGTTCACCAGCTCATAAAACGAGGTGTCCACTGTATCATGGTAAAAACGGCACATGCACATGTATATGTCGTGCTTTGTTGTAGTTGAATGGACAATATTTTTGAATTTCCTATAGAGTCGTGTATTACTGAAGCAGGATAACGAATCTTTTCGGATATGTGTGTAGGGCGGGGACACACCAATTATATAAAATGGTTGACATTTGACGAGGCATAAAACACACAACATTATGTTGTACACATATTAAACAAAATACCTCTAAAACTGAATTATGCATTAATCTGATACTAAAATCAAATAAATCTATTAACACATTATTAATTAAAATGTTCCAAAAATGTGTTTAGAATGTTTGTCCGTCATTTTGTTTGATTGGTGTGCATTGCCTTCAAACCACTTCAAACCTACGAGTAAAAAATAGAACAGGAGATAGTCTCCTTAAAAATAATATTTGTCCAAAGTGGTAACTCAATATGGCCGCCTTAATGCATAGGCGTGCATAAATATTTTGTATAGGGTATATGTACACTTCCTGTGTTCTCGATAATCATTTAAAATAGGTTGTTAGTCCAAAAGTAATTAAAGAAATATCGTGAGTGTATTATGTTTTCAATTCTTTTCTTCTTTTTAATATATTATAAACGGGTTTAAAGGAAATCTGTGTCAAAAATATACCAAATATTAAATGACTTGGATATGTATGTTACGCCTCTGAACACATAATCAGACATCTCAGATATATGATAAGTTATTTAAAATACAAACTTTTTTAAATTATTATTGCCTATGTTGAATGCCAATGAAATAACTTACCGGTGAAGAGAAAAAGTGATATTCTACGTTCTTGCCGTTTTAGAACGACCACAAGCCGCACAATTCACCATTATAGAAACACTAAATCATCATTTTTGACATAACAGAATATAACTGACCTCCCTTAAAGTAGTAACTTCTGTCTAAAACATGAGGTGTGGCCACCACACGACTTTCTTATACGTATGAGCGTTTCAAACTATACAATTTTAAGAATTTTTTTATACAAAACTTATTCAAAATCCTATTCTAAGTACTTTCATTCTCTTAATAAATCTCTATAGAATGCATACTTTGCAAGATATTCGAAAAAATGAGGTGTGGCCACCACACGACTTTCTTATACGTATGAGCGTTTCAAACTGTACAATTTTAAGAATTTTTTTAATACAAAACTTATTCAAAATCCTATTCTAAGTACTTTCATTGTCTTCATAAATCCCTATAGAATGCATACTTTGCAAGATATTATCAAAAAAGTGCTCCTCGCTAAGAGTAAAAGTGCTACTTCGGGTCCGAATTTTGAAATTTCATATATACAAAAAATATTGCAAATCCAGTTTTAAATACTTTTGTACTCTTGATAATTATATAGAATGCATAACTTACGACATATTTGCAAAAAATCGCTATTCGATAAGAGTAAAAGGGGTACTTCCGGTCTGAATTTTGAAATTTTTTTTATACAAAAGATACTTAAAATTATCATTTAAATACATTTATACTCGTAACGTACTTGTCTAAAAAGCATGACTTGCGAAATATTCGCAAAAAACTAATTTTCGATAAGAGTAAAAGACCTACTTCCGGTAGGAATTTCGAAAAACTTTTTAAATAAAATTATTCTCAATTTTAATTTTAAGTATATATGAATTCTTTATAAATTTGTTTAAAGTTAGTACTTGACGAAATATTGGCAAAATTCGATTTTTTCGCTGAAGTAAACTGCTACTTCCAGTCTACCGATTTTACTGAAAAACTAATCAGATCTCAAGAGGGAGATTATACACGTAAATACAAAATTTGGAATTGATATCTACGGCGGTTTGGCCGCTATCGTGGTCACACACACACAGACACAGACACACGAACAGACATACACACAGAGAGACATTTTTTAAAAACCACTTTTTCGGTATCAGGAGACTTCAAAACGTGGACATCTGCAAAAATCTCGAGGTCGAAAATTTTCATCATCACAATACTTCCTTATACTACGTATAAGAAAGTAAAAAAATGAGGTGTGGCCACCACACGACTTTCTTATACGTATGAGCGTTTCAAACTATACAATTTTAAGAATTTTTTTATACAAAACTTATTCAAAATCCTATTCTAAGTACTTTCATTCTCTTAATAAATCGCTATAGAATGCATACTTTGCAAGATATTCGAAAAAAAGTGCTACTCGCTAAGAATAAAAGTGCTACTTCCGGTCCGAATTTTGAAATTTCATGTATACATAAAATATTGCAAATCTAATTCTAAATACTTTTGTACTCTTAATAAATATATATAGAATGCATAATTTACGACATATGTATTTGCAAAAAATCGTTATTCGGTAAGAGTAAAAGTAATACTTCCGGTCCGAATTTTGAAATTTTTTTTATACAAAAGATATTGGAAATTAAGTTCTAAATACTTTTATATTCGTAGCGTACCTGTCTAAAAAGCATGACTTGCAAAATATTGGCAAAAAACTGATTTTCGATAAGAGTAAAAGACCTACTTCCGGTAGGAATTTCGAAAAACTTTTTAAATAAAATGGCTCTCAATTTTAATTCTAAGTACATATGAATTCTCTATAAATTTGTTTAAACTTAGTATTTGACGAAATATTTGCAAAATTCGATTTTTTCACCGAAGTAAAGTACTACTTCCGGTCTACCGATTTTACTGAAAAACTAATCAGATCTCAAGAGGCAGATTATACACGTAAATACAAAATTTGGAATTGATATCTACAGCGGTTTGACCGCCATCGTGGTCACACACACAGAGAGAGACAGACAGACACACAGACATTTTTTAAAAACCACTTTTTTGGTATCAGGGGACTTCAAAACGTGGACATCTGCAAAAATCTCGAGGTCGAAAATTTTCGTCATCACAATACTTCCTTATACTTCGTATAAGAAAGTAAAAGTGCTGCTCGCTAAGAGTAAAAGTGCTACTTCCAGTCCGAATTTTTAAATTTAATATATACAAAAAATATTGCAAATCTAACTGTAAATACTTTTGTACTCTTAATAAATATAGGTATATAGAATGCATAATTTACGACATATTTGCAAAAAATCGCTATTCGGTAAGAGTAAAACTGTTACTTCCGGTCCGAATTTTGAAATTTTTTTTATACAAAAGTTATTGAAAAGTATGTTTTAAATACTTTTATATCCGTAACGTACGTGCCTAAAAAGCTTGACTTGCGAAATATTCGCAAAAAAACCGATTTTCGATAAGAGTAAAAGACCTACTTCCGGTAGGAATTTCGAAAAACTTTTTAAATAAAATTGTTCTCAATTTTAATTTTAAGTACATATGAATTCTTTATAAATTTGTTTAAACTTAGTATTTGACGAAATATTGGCAAAATTCGATTTTTCACTGAAGTAAACTGCTACTTCCGGTCTACCGATTTTACTGAAAAGCTAATCAGATCTCAAGAGGGAGATTATACACGTAAATACAAAATTTGGAATTGATATCTACAGCGGTTTGACCGCTATCGTGGTCACACACAGAGAGACAGACACACAGGGAGAGAGAGAGAGAGAGAGAGAGAGAGAGAGAGAGAGAGAGAGAGAGAGAGAGAGAGAGATTTTATAAAAACCACTTTTTCGGTATCAGGGGACTTCAAAACGTGGACATCTGCAAAAATCTCGAGGTCGAAAATGTTCGTCATCACAATACTTCCTTATACTACGTATAAGAAAGTAAAATACCTATTCCCCCACCACGTTATTATCTCTCCTGTTCTATTCTTTACTCGTAGCTTCAAACCCTCCCATTCGATAAATGACGTAATACGAGAATTTTGATTGACAAACAATTTTTTTTGTATAATTGATGTGCATCCAGTCTAACGTACTATAATCAGTGAAAATTTCTGTCGGGTATGTATAGGTAGGTACCTATATCAAGAAAGAGTATATAATATATCGAAACATAGGCGTTATCGAAAGAGAAAGAAAATTGGTTTTTAATTTTTTGAAAAAATTAAATTATTATTTGTTTGAATAATAATCTCTAAATATACTTTCTTTGTTGCATCTCTTGTAACCTATTTAAACACCAATGAGCACAATAAGTAATGCTGGAAACTTAGTTTTTCAAATATTAGAAATTTTAATTATTAATTCTATCATGCCAACCCAGGAATAAAGAGAATCTTTTTTATTACTTATCAGGAAAAAAGTCGACAGTCTCATCTTTTTATCTCTTTGCTTTTATTATTTCCTTACAACTGGATTTTAGTTCTTATTTTTGACCGATAAATACCCGGCAATACTGAACCACGTGACACTTCCGAAATTGATCCTGATATGCGTTTATGACAGTCATTGAATAGGTAATTAAATGAAGTGATGGAAATCTCTTGGTGAAACATGTCGAAATATAAGCAAGTAATAACAAAAATAATTTATAATTATAAAAATAATTTATAATTATATTTATTTGTGAAACAATACCAAGTGTGTTTTTTGTTATTACTTGCTTATGCTTATACATTGAATAGGTGTTGAATAGTCAAAGTGTTTGTTTGTAACACAGAGATTTTCCGCAAAATATTGAATTGCTAATTCTTTCTTCGCTACATTATCTTTACAGGTAGGTACCTACAACACAATTCAGGTACCTATCTCCAGGTAATACTCCTGTCATGGAGATGGCAAGACGGTAGATGTATTAAATAATAATATATTACATACCGAGGTGGAAAGTGTTTCATGCTTTCATTCAGCAGACACAACAGTTGCGCAACTGTTCAGTGATCATGTCAAGTAGACGAGCGCTCACTATGAACATGTTCAGGAGCGGTCGCCATTTTTGTGAGCGGAAAAATTCTATGCTCACGTAGCGAGCGTATTCTGTACGCATGCGCCATTGATTCATTCCAAGACCAACCTAATACATACTTCTGAAGAAAGTTACTAGAAAAGTAAGATACAGCAAATTAAAGTTATTGTGCAGTATTAAATGTATTATAATATTGGAGTTCACTCAGTATTTTATTCGGGGTTGGAAAAACCAGTCCTTCCACTAAAAACTACGTCAAACCTTAATGCAGAAAAACAATTTATTATTATTGTTTATTCGGTTTAATCTCTATAATTTTAACATATGGCAGCAATGAAAAGTACCTGATGACCAGTGCTGCCAATTGCGGGTATTTTACCCGAAATGCGGGTATTTTAGTCAGACTGTCGGGTAAAATTGTGAAGCGGGTAAAATCGGGTATTTTCACATAAAACAATTAAAATCTCCTTTTCTTAACTCGATTTAGTCAACATCAGATATCAATATGTATTTTATTGTCTTTTAAATCTAAACGCTACAGAAAGATTGTTGATGCATTTATGCAGCAATTCTATCAATTTCAGTGACTTGAAAGAGAAAAATGTTTTAACTGTTGACCACACAAATATTCGCTTGTTTGTTCCATTTCTGTCTGTTAAAAGAACAAAAGCTACTTGTCTTGTTAAGGAAAGTTTAGGATGTACACTTTGCAAAAATCTGTTTGAAATATTGAAGGAACCTAGATGTTTTTTTCCTTAATCCTGGACGAGACGGCGGACTTGAGTGCAATAAAACAATGTGCAATTACTGTTATATACTATTCAAAAACAAATGATGTCAAAGTAACTTTTTTGATGTGGTTAAAACTGCATCTGGAAAAGCCAATGGTTTGTTCAACTCTTTGAAAAAATTCACGAAAATTTATTTAGAATTTATGTCATATACATTGGGACTTGTAACAGATTTTAACCTTATATTTCAATCAGAATCGCCACTCATTCATAAATTGAAACCTGAAACACAAAGATTGTTGATGCATTTATGCAGCAATTTAATTATCAATGTGAGTGACTTGAAAGGGAAAAATGTTTTTGCTGTTGACCACACAAATATTCGCTTATTTATGCCACTTTGCAAAATTTATTTAGGTATATGCCACTGAATCTTTTGAAATGTTGAAACATTATGCATCCCAAACTGAAATTGACCAGTTTCTCAAAAGTTGTTTAAATTTTTATGTAGAGCCTGTCCCTGACATTAAAACGCGATTTGATTTTTCTGATCCAATTTTTAACATTTTAAGAATTCTTGAACCAAAAACGGTCCAATCCTATAAAATAAAATCGCTGCAAAAAATTGTACAAAGATTTCCAATAAATAAAGAATTTACAAATCTGCTAATTTTGGACATGCAATGGAAGCAGCATGGTTTTTTTTAAATCATTTGGAGTATGGTTTAGATTGTGAACTAAGTTGTGAAGTTTATTGGAAAATGGTGTTTGAATTGAAAAATGCTGCAGATGTTCTTCTTTTCCCCAATATGAAAGTAGTGCTTTCCTTACTTTTTATTCTGCCTTTTTCAAACGCATTTGTTGAAAGAATGTTCAGTGATTTGAAAAATATCAAGACAGACCACAGAAATGCGTTAGGCACCGCAACGCTAACGTCTTTAATGGCGACAAAAAGAGGCATTAAAGATATGGGAGGTTGAAGATCTTACATACATTCGAATTATTTTAGACCACTTTTAAATTTGGCGCTTTCTATTTGAAATGTCGGGTAAAAGCGGGTATTTTTCATTCGCTATGCGGGTAAGGCAGACGTATGGCTCCGGCAGCACTGCTGATGACAGACGATGACATAAAGGTGAGCGGTCCTGTCCAGCGAACACGCAACTGTTGTGAAGTGAACGGTTGGAGCGGGATCGGTTCCCGATCCGCCTGCTGAATGAAAGCATTATTGTCGAGAGACAGGAATGAAACTTTTTACCGAGGTTTGTATACTATTTTATTTACAACCATAATTATTATATTTATTTGTGATAAAAATTCCTGTAAAAGTTTTGACATATTGAGTTGTCAGATTTGTGATGTTCTAGCGTAAACGTCAAATAAATATACGTCGTTTTTTCGGTGAATAGATTATAAAAGAAATGATCACTATTTCACGTGCTATTTCATAATATCAGCAATAGCAGGGCGACCTATCTACATGGATTCAAGCTTCCAATAATTCTGATGTAACAATTAATTTTATTTACAACCATACAATTAATAATTATTTGTGATAAAAATTCCGATAAGGTTTTGACATATGGAGTTGACAGTTTTGTGATTGACATTGAGGTTGGGAAATGCGGGCAGTAATAGCGGGCGGGAAGTAAATGTGGGCAGTAATAGAGGCAATAGAGGGCGGGAAGTAAACGTGAACAAAGTCACACTTCCAAAACTTTTAAAAAGTCAGAAATGCCAACATTACGCGTATGGTTGTTAATAAATATAATTACCGTTACATTACTATTCTATTTGAATGAAGAAAACTATATAGGACATATAATAAAAAAGAAACAAATACCTAAAATTTTAATTTTTAAAAATATGGCTCTATCTCGCCATATCACAAATTTTACACATTTGAATTTCTGAAAATGAACCTATACTCTCTATACTTTCATTACATCCGTGTATCTGTGCCGTGTATGCTTTCGCATCGGAATTTTATAAAAGACATTAGAAAAATAGCAATGCCCGTAATCTTTGTTTATAGTTCTTATACATTTCCATCTACTCTATGCATATATTGTATACTCATCCCTGACGACCTATTCAAACAAATCATAGTTTAATCAAGTATCTGAGGTTGGCAATATTTCCCTTAAATTCTGAATTTAACGGTTGACAACTGACAAGGTAGAAAAGTTTGAGTAATAAATAAGCTATTTTCATGTTGTTTAGTTGGGGCGTGAATCAATGAATTAATTAGTCATTCTTTTAAGTTCAGTCATACTTATAAAATGTTACCATCATATTTTAGGAAGCTACATTATTTTCTCTTTCTTTGTATTATAATTTGCAGTGAGTACTTTTATTAAATCCTTTAAAATACCTTACACCTAACTACTGTGTAATTTAAATTTTAGTATCTGAATGCAATGCTGATTGTGAAGTACCAGTGATTTTACGTGGAAGGTGGTTTTCTTGGGAGAAAAGAAATACTATAAGCGAATTGGATGTAAATTCTATTTATCGGAAAGGCATGAAAGGCTATTGTGTAGATATTAAAGATGATTACCATCAGAATTACACTATAGTATTTAAGCATGATACGTGTTATAGGTGTATAAAGTTCTTAGTAAGAACTGTGAATTTAGTAGAGTTAATTGAAAGTAATTAGCTATTTTAGGTAATTATTTATTATATTTAACAAATTACTTTTTCAGCAACATGCATTGATTTAGAAGAAAATGAATCACCTACTGTAGAAACAGTTTGTAAACGTTTGCGACCAGATGCAAGTTTACTAACTTTATTTTTGGAAAATTACACACCTGTAAATTGTAGATCATCTATAGAAGGTGTATTTACATTTGGCTATATGAACACATTCACAGATAGAGGAGAATGCAGACATCCAGATGCTTTAATAAAATCTTGTCAAGCACCTGGCTCACAATTTTTAATAAATAATCAAAAATTTAATATAACTTACAAAGCTTGTGAAGGAATGAAAAAAACATTTGATGCAGGTATTTATCAAATATATATAAATATTCAATATTTTATTAACTTAATTTCTTTTTAGTGGTTGAATATGTATGCTTAGGAGATTGGATAGTTGGCAAAAACCATTATTTTGGTGTTGCTAATACTAAGGAATCTAGGCAGGATGAGAAATATAGATGTTTCTTGAAAAATAGAGATGATGATCTATATTTGGGTGTTTCTATAACAGCAGAATGCAACACATTAAAAACTGTAGAAAGAAGTCCTGAGAGGCTTCATGTAACACCAGGTAGAATTTTTTAAAATAATGTGTCATACAAAATATTAATGAACATGATGATATGCTTAAAAATATATAAAGTTTGACTTTAGAATAAACTCACTATTTTATATTTCAGTTAAGTCAGAAGTTGTTGAGCCTGGATGTCGATTACCACAAAATTTCACTGGAGATTGGATAAATACTGCCAATATTGATGCAGATGTTGTAATAAATGAAACTCACATCGTAGAAACCTCTTATCCAGATGAAGGTCGTTATCGAAGAACAATATACATTTGTCAAGAACAAAGAGATACTAGAGTTATGTTTGCAAGATTGACTGTGGAAGGATGGTAATTTATATTGAATTAATAAAATAAAATAACCGTTCAATTTATTTACTTACTATAATTTCAGTCAAAAGGATTTTGTATGCTTTGATTTCGTGCCACGCCATCATAATATTATTAGATACAGGAAAGGTGTTCCAGTAATAATTGACGATTTTTCAACGGTTTGCTCGTGGGTACAATTTAAGAACAGAATCAAGTGGAATTACAGTTTGTTCTTAGCGAAGAATCCTGTTCCAGTTAGGTGTCCTGTCGCTGGAAAATTCAATTTTACACAAAGAGGAGAGGTGCCATTTGAAACAAGGTAAATGCTTTAACTTTCAATCCATTTTGGAATAGTGCATGCATTCAACTTAATCACTACTTATTTTTATGATAATAGTGATAAGATACATAAATATGTATTTGATACCTTGTTAAAATTGACTCTATGTATTTAAAAAAGATTGCACATGTCACAAATCCCAATTTAAGGAATTCAACATTCTGAAATTTGAAACTGCTTCTATTCACTTCTAATTATTAGGATTAACAGAATTTTTTCATGGGTATGAGATTTTCAGTACTTACACATATATTAAAATAGTGTACCAATTACCCTTATTTGCTCCTACTAAAATGAACATTTATAACAAATGCTTTTTTCCTTTTGAAATTAGTATTATTGATAATTGTTATAAAATTTCTTATTGGTGTTTACATTCAAAATTAATTTTGGATGATCCATTAATATCTTTAAAATGCCAATATTTCTTAGACATTGATATATACAGGCTGATTCATTTTCGGCCCTCACCATGAGGATCTCGCTTATTATTAGATGTAGAGTATAGGCTTAAATTTGGCGAAGACCTGTGACAAATGACGTTCGTTTAAAAAAAGAACTCGAAAAATGTACTACATGTTGACAAAAGTTTTTGATATTAAAGAATACATTTTAAGATTAAATTAGGTAGCCATGACATTTCAATCCGTCGAACATTTCATTTATCGTTCATTAGTAATACAAAAATGAAGAGAAACGAGATATGTTAGGTATTTCTTATTCTTCGAAACGAAATTCAACAGTAGTGAGTACAAGATATTTATAATTGTATCCAGAACGACAACAGCATCATCGTACCATTTTTCTAGATCTTGATAGAAATTTGGCCGAGAATGGATCGTTTACTAACCCGCGTAATGTTTATGTCAACAGGAATGAAAATCGACAGGATATTTTACAAATGGTAAATTTAAGGCGTGTTTTCGCAAAGTTAATATATATTAAATTAAAAATTATATATATATGTATTTTTTTTAAACGAACATCACAGGTCCATTTTCTTTACAGATTCATAACAAGCAGAAAATTTAACGACTTCGCCCAATTTAATCCTATACTCTATATTCAATAATAAGCGAGATCCCCATGGTGAGAACCGAAAATGAATCAGCCTGTATAGATAACATATTTCATTTTGAAGTGATAATTCTTTTGAGTTTTTATACACCTGCGTAATTTAACTTTAAAGAAGTAAGTTTTTTCGTCAATATACATTTATAAAGTTAACGGTTGTTTCATTTTTATTAGAATATTAGGTGGCGTTACTATCAGTCCCAGGCCAAATGTTTACTGTAAACAAAATATATCCGACTTTTCCGTCTGTGATACTGAACAAAAGGAAATCGCCATTGACGAAAACTATTGTCTATCTGTGGACCATTTAGGAAGACCAGTTGACATATACAGTATGTACTATATTTTATCAGTTTATTTCGACTTAAATAATCATTTTTCAACAAAACTTTGATGAGTTCCCTAAAGCAATTAGAATTTTGTATTGCACGCCATTTTAAACCTATCAAACTTGGCACCGCCATATTTGATAGTTGTTTCACCAACCAATTTTAATAAAGAACGCCTACATAAATTGACTTTTTTAGTAATAGGTATGATGTGCGTAATATGTTCTAATGATTTACTATAGTTTAACACAGAAAATACTTGTATTTTCAGGTTTATAATAGTGATTGGCAAAATAGGAGAATACGACTTCTTTTCAATGCGACTAGACAGACTCGTGGTTTGTCGGCTATCGAGCAACATCGTGTTGCCTACCGGTTTCCACGAGAGTCGACAAAACGTGAGTCTGTCTAATCTCATTGAAAAAGTCTTCGTATTCCCCTAACTTTCCCAACACTTAATTTATAGACAATACAACATTGTGTTTACCACAAACTATGCCTGTTTTTTAAGGAAAATATTATTTATACCTACCTAGTAAGTAATTTAAACTTTTCACATTTAGATTTTTCAAAAAAAAACATGAAATTATAATTATCAAAGAATTTTGCTGAACTTGTATACGCAAAACATTTATTAAAATAACTTTCTATGGTGGATACAATTTAAATATTGTTTCCTTCTTGAAGTATATTGCTTTGTATTATTGACATAGTTAAACTTGCAGGTTCATAAAGATTTTCAACAGAATAATGAAGAAAAAACAGTCATTGTTTATTGTAAACACAAAGATATATTGTCCATAAATCTAAAAATACAAGTATTTTATCTGTTAAACTATAATGAATCGATAGAATACATTTTAAATAACATGCCTAACATCAACAAATGTCAATCTATGTACACCACTCTTATAAAAATTACTTTGAAATAGTCACTTCTTCAACTCCACATACTTTACACGCGTTAAAAAAAGTACATCGGATAATATTGACGTCAACAGAAAATACCCGCATTGCTGTATAATTAATGTATCATACATTATTTAAATATTAAACATGATTTTAGGTGATCCTGATTATAGGATGAAATGCATCGGTTACTGGAGAGAAAACATTAAATCTTACATGATAACTTACGACGAACGCGATCCCTATTCAAAATATAGGTGTTGGGTCTACATGAGAGCTGACTTAAATCGAATCTTTATGTCTCAAGGTTAGTTGTTCAGTTAGTTTACATTTCTATGACAATAAATGAATATTTGATATTCAGTTTTCATATTTCGCAGCTATTGGACCATACTGTGATCTAGATCAAGAAGTGGACTCGTGGAATCACACCCATGGCGCTGCAGTCGCACTGGATTTGGTTGAATATGAAAGAGAACGTAAGTCTTTACCAAAACTTATTGATTTCACCACTGAAATAAAGTTAATCTTAACTATCAGTAATCTTGGCTTGGACTTGTTAAGCCTGTTTTACATTTGTCAATTAATTCATGAATTAATCCATGAATTTATATAGGTACAAATAAATTGATGATGTTGAATCATTTTACACTTAACAATAAATTCATGAATTTGTTGTTCATGAATATCATGATGACCAGTTGTAACAGTAAATTTTAAGTCAAAATTGTGCTGATTGGTCAATGCAACCAGTTGGTATCTAACATGTAAAATATAAAAATTACTAAAACTTACTAGAAAATTGACGATATTTTAGAGCATGTATTGTTATAAAGAGTGCCTACATAAATTGACTTTTATAATGATAGGTATGATGTGTGAAATGAAGGGGTTAGAGCAAAAAGGGTATAAGTGACATTTTCAACTATTTTGATATAAGTACCGAAAGTAACACTGATGAATGTGTTCTTTCACTGCAAAATAGATATAAGTGTATTTAGTGACTACTAGCCCCATCTATGAATAAGGGAATAACTCTACTTAACAAACGTCAAACATTTGTTGGTGCACAACAGGTATAAAAGCACTTGTACCGATTTTGCACTCAACAATTTTCAGTGGGTAATAATCGCCAAGGCAGTTGTCTCACACTCACTGTATTATCCTTTGGTATTTGTGTCGTTGTAAGTTGTTTTATCTGTATTTTTGGATGAGTTTTTTTGTTGGTGTTGTGTGTTGAAATTTTGAGACAAATTTAGTTTTATTGAAAATGGTCAGCAATAAAGGTAAGACTAAAAATAAAAACCGCTATTTTTTGAGGTTATTGTTTTGTTTTTTCATAGACCACGATTCTGAATCAGATCCTTACGATACGGATGAAGATAACGAGTATGAACCAGGGGGCGATTCATCAGATTCGTCGAAAAATCCACATCAATCAGAACCCAATGAAGAGCACGAAATTCAACACGTTACGCCGAAAAGAACAAGAAAACGAAGACAGAATGTTAGTACAGTAGAACGTCGTTTATCCGCACGTCAATCATCCGCAACGTCAATTATCCGCACACCTCAAAACAAAAAACACTGTTCCCGCCACCAAGCGTCATCGTGCGTAGAGTGAGTTTCCTCGCTGCAAGTCATAAGTTGTTCAGTTGTTACGTCGAGATAGTAGCGTATACGTACAGTACCTACAGTACATATCTTTTTCACAGTAGAATACTGAGTGAATGTGTATAAAGACTGCATGATATTAAATTTTATGATTGGTGTGTAGTTTTTCTGTACAGTCAAACTGTGATTTCGTACATTAGTAAGCATGGCTTCGACGAGTGGTGATCAAGGTAAACGAAATCGGAAAGTTGTATCGATCGAGAAAAAGGTAGAGATTATCAGAAGACTCGATAAAGGTGAGAGTGTCGACGCCTTAGTAGCATGTTATAAGATCGGAAAAAGAACGGTATATGATATTAAAGCCCGAAAAGAAGAAATTTTGAATTATGCATCGAAGTTAGATAGCGAAGAAGGGTCTAAAAGAAGAAAAACTATGAGAACGGCACCGAATGACAAGCTAGAGGAAGCTGTGTTTCTGTGGTTTGTGCAGAAAAGGAATAAGGGAGATCCTATTTCTGGACCTGTGCTATGCGAGCAAGCGTTGTTAATGAATGAAAAACTGGGTGGTTCTCGCGATTTTAAAGCAAGTACGGGGTGGCTGAAGAATTTTAAAGCACGCCATGGTATTCGTGAGTTGGAGGTTCAAGGTGAACGTTTATCGAGTGATTCGGGAGCCGCTGAAAATTTCAAAATCAATTTTTTGGCTTATCTGGAAAAAGAAAATGTATCCTTGATGACGTCTATAATGCGGACGAGACAGGTTTAAATTGGAGATCCTTACCTCGCAAGTCACTCGTATCACAGCGGGAAAAATCCGCTCCTGGTTTTAAAGTAAGTAAAGAACGTGTGACAGTTATGGTATGTGCAAATGCGAGCGGTACTCATAGACTGCCTCTTTTAATGATTGGTAAATCTAAGAATCCACGATGTTTTAAAAATGTAAAGAACCTTCCTGTACGTTACAAGTCTCAAGCAAGTGCTTGGATGAACACTGATGTGTTTTATGACTGGTACAAAAATGATTTTATTCCAGAAGTGACGAAATTTAAAGCAAAGGAGGGAAAACCCGGAAAAGTAATCCTCTTACTTGATAACGCGCCGTCCCATCCAAATTTGGAGCTATTGAATGCCATTAACGAGAATTTTGAAGTGAGATACTTGCCTCCAAATGTTACAGCTCTGATTCAGCCAATGGATCAAGGAGTAATAGTGAAGGTCAAGAGAATTTACAGAAAAGACATGTTGCGTCGTTTACTACAGTCTGTAGATGATGAAGAAAGTGTGATTTCTTATGCAAAGAAACTCAACTTCAAGGACTGTTGCTATATGATAGCGGATGCTTGGACCTCTTTGACGAAGGAAAATCTGCGAAGCGCGTGGAATAAGTTGTTGGCAAGAAGAGAAGAAGGTTCTGAGAACGAACGCGATACTTTTGAGCAGGACTTGAACGAAGTGATGGATGAGTTATTCCCCGCAATTCCTGGATTTTCTGATTGTGATAGAGAAGACGCACGGATTTGGTTGGAGAGTGAGGATGATGCTGGTTTTCAAGTTTTGAGTGATGATGAAATGATAGCCGTAGTGCAAGAAGAGAATAAGGCTGAAGAAGATGAACACTCAGATCATGAAGAAGAAAGAGGACCAAGTCACCAAGAAGCCTTCACTGCATTAGAAACTGCACTATTGTGGTATGAAAAACAGGCGGAAAGGTGCCCGACACAACTTCTTTTATTAAAGAGGATGAGAGATTTGGCGGCAAAAAAAAGACGTGGTTATCTCGTCCAAAAACAAATTTCAGACTACTTTGTGACACTGTAATTGTCAAAAATAAAATACATACTGTTTGTACTGTACGTGTTTTTCTGCATTAAATTAAACGCATGTTCAATTATCCGCAAAAATCGTTATCCGCACAACCCTTGGTCCCAATTAATGCGGATAAACGACGTTCTACTGTAAATGGAAAAGAAATGAAAAGAAGAAATTAAGAACAGAAGGAAAAGCGTACGTAGGTCACAGGGGCATAGTGCATGCAAGTAAGCAGTTAATTGCTTTTAATCATTCGTGCAGATACAAATGTAACGAGACGATTTCTGAAGCAGATAGACAAACATTATTTGACAAATTTTATAAACTACCTAGTTACGATTTACAGACAGCTTACTTATCGTCGTGTATTAAAAAAGTTGATGTTTGTAGAAGGAAGCAGGGATCTCGAAATAGTCGAAAATTTGCCACAGAAATAATATTAATGAACAAGCGTGTATGTAAGCCTTTTTTTCTTAAAACGTTTGACATTACTAATAGACGCCTTACTACTGTGTGTGTAAAAACTGATATATTTGGTATATGCGAGACTGATAAACGCGGAAAAATACCGAGTAAAAATAAAATTGACGAAAATACTAGAAATTCTGTAATTTCTCATATAAAGATGTTTCCAAAGTATATAAGTCACTATTCTCGAAAAGACAATAGCAACACGAAATACTTATCCCCAGAACTGAATGTAACAAAAATGTATTCCTTGTATAAAGAATACTGTAATGAAAACAATCAACCTATCGTCAAACTGTCTTATTATCGCAACATTTTTAACACTGAGTTTAATCTACGATTTCACAAACCCCATAGCGACACTTGCTTGAAGTGTGATAACTTAAATAATATTGTAAAAAACTCACATAATCAAATGAGTATGGAGGCTGCTAAAGTGTCTTTGGAACTACATCAAAGAAAAGCGCAAAAAGCATGTGACTTGAAAAAATTGGATATAGAAAGCAACAGACAGTCTGCGGACACTATGGTCATATGTTTTGACCTACAGCAAACACTACCTACACCGCTGCTGACTACATCAAAAGTTTTTTATTTGAGACAGCTTTGGACCTATAATTTTGGTATACATAATTTAGTTACTGGGGAGGCTCATATGTACACATGGGATGAGACTGTATCTGGTAGGGCATCACAGGAGATAGGCTCCTGTCTGCTGCATTTTTTCAAGTCGTTGCCATCGAGTGTCACTAAAATTATTGCATATAGTGACTCATGTGGGGGGCAGAATAAAAATAAAAATATTTGCAAACTATTTATGTTTTTAGTAAAAGCCACTAACTTAGAAGAAATTCAACACAAATTTCTCGAGCCTGGCCACACATACATGGAGTGTGATAGGGATTTTGCAAAGATTGAAAAGTGCAAAAAAAAAGAATCCCCAAGTTTATATTCCTAAACATTGGAGAGAAGTGATTGCTGCTTCATGCAAAAAATTTACAGTGCATGATATGACCAAAGAAATGTTCTACTCATTTGAAAAATTAAATAACTTGGTCCAAGATCCCAGAAAAGATACAGAAGGAAGAGCTATTAAATTTAGAGAAATAGCCCTATTTCGATATGGGAAAGACTTAGAATCATTTTCTTTTCAATTTAAATCAGTCTTGGATGACTTCTATCAATTTCAGCAATGTATATGTGGATCACACTCCACTGGACGCCCATCTTTTTCGCTTAATAAGACATTCACACAGCTTCGTACAGATTCCGTCTCAATTAAACTGGAGAAATGGAAAAATCTACAGACCCTTTTAGATTATGTGCCTCCAGTGTTCCATTCATTTTACAAAGACATGAACCATGAAGATGCCAAAAAGAAAGGAAAAAAAACAACATTGCAACCTGGACCCAGCACAGCTCCAGTTCCAGAAGATCAACCTCTTGACGAATCCGACGCCGAAATCGATGACGATGACAACGTAACATCTGATTATGAACCTTAATTTTTGGCAAGAAGTTGCCTATTGGCTGGGGTTTTTGTTATATTTTATTCTTTTATTATTTTACCTCATATTATTATTACCTTATGGTAATACGTTTTTTGTAGTTTCATGTGTTTTAATAAAATAGTAAGTTTTTATTATTTGACTCAATTAAACGAAATAATTAATCATGTTTATGTAAAAACGGTATAACTACATAAAATTCAGTTTTTTTACTTAAACGTACATTTTTCGATTATAATAACTTTACTAATAAAATTATGTGTTTAATTATATTTGGATTAGTTATTCTAAAATCTTGTGTCGGTTTTCCAGAATTTTGAAAAAGCAATAAACTTTGGAGGTAAATATCTCAAAACTCATTGGGGTGGATTTGTACCCTTTTTGCTCTAGCCCCTTCAAATGTGTTTGTTCTAATGATTTACTATAGTTTAACACACAAAATACTTGTATTTTCAGATTTATAGACAATAAGACATTGTGTTTACAACAAACTACGGCTGTGTTTGTTGAAAGATTTTATTTATACCTACCTAGTAAGTAATTTAATCTTTTCACATATAGATTCTTCAAAAAGACATGAAAAACAATCACTGTTTGTTGTAAATACAGAGATATATTGTCTATGAATCTAAAAATACAAGTATTTTATGTGTTAAACTATAATGAATTGTTAGAATACATTTCAAATATCCTACCTAACACCAAAAAAAGTCAATCTATGTACACAACTTTTATAAAAATTAGTTTGAAATAGTCTCTTCTTTAACTGCATATAATTTACACGTGATAAAAAGAAGTATTCGGTTTGTTTGGATCGTGAACTCAATCAGGTCCTTCGAAAGATAAAGTAGATTAAATGTTTTCTTGGGACATGGTGTTATACGATTTAATATTACTAATTTTTCTTAATTGTGCACCTATCATCGCACATTTTGGATTGTGTTCGCCTTCATAAATTCATAATTCAAAAGTATTATTTCTTTAGGTGATCAATGTCCGATGCACTTCGATGACGGCACGAATCCCTGGAGGCATTCAGGAGAATCAGTAAATGTGATCGTTTTCGACTTCTTAAATCGCGACGCTTCATCATCATCATCTACATATTCTCTTAAGAGCCTAATAATTGGTACGCTCTTAATATGCATGCTACAATTCTTAAGCTGGAGTAGTAACCATTAACTTGGTGCCAAAATCAGTATGTTTTCGAATATATTTTTGAACGATAGAAATCTCAATTAGTATTTGACTGAAAGTCTTAAAAATTCTCGTATCCTCATAAGCACATATTTTGTAAATATAATTGTAGAAATCATACACTCATCACTTTTAATCATCTTCGACAATTAGTTGTGACTAGCAGTTTATTTTGTTGTTTTCCTTTTTGGTGTTAAATTTTTAAATTATAGCGAATGATATAAAAACGTTACATTCCGTTATTATTAAGATCAAATTATTATATTCCCTAATGTTTTATTTTAAAAAAGAAACTTTGAATTAATTTTAATCTCGCGTACTAACTATTTTAATTTAGTCTAAATAATTCCAAGAATATTCACTATAATAAAATAATAATAACCATAGCAGATCTGCATTATTTTCAAAGCAACCTACTATAGATAAGTTACGACAAACAAAGAAGTTATAGTTCGTAAATTACTTTATACCACCAATGAATTTTACTTTATCCGTCCATTTTAGTGAAGCTTTTATGCATTTTCGATTAATTTTTTACTGCCATATTTTAGATATATACTTGTATTATAATGTATTTGTTTTTGTTGCATTGTATTTGTTTAAATGTATGTTTACGTAGTAACTCGTAAGTAAATATTTTAATTTTGAACATTATTATTATTATTATTATTAATAATGACTGTGTATTATAAATTTGATTCGAAATAGAGCCACTTCTAGTAACAAATACATAACGGATAGGAAAGTTGGTACCCTTTGATTTCTCTACATAATCTATAAGTTTGTAAAGCATAGTCGTTAAGTGCTCTGTATATTGTTAATTGCTTCATACAGTCCTAGTTATATCTTCAACATTTTTTTTTAATCGAAATATATTGAATAATACAGAACTAAGAAAACGTACACATTAAACGTAATATTTGTTAAAACTTCAGTATACATCGTCAATGTTTAAGTGTTCACCATTGTTAACTTTATTATTGGAGTTATGAAGTTGGTATAATTAGCAATAAAATACTTTTTTTTTTTGATTGACACAGTGGAGAAAAACAAAAGTAATGAATGTTTCATTTCCGAGATATTCACGTAAGACATTTTTTCAAAAAACTAGCATATATGTTTTTATATATTCTGAAAAAAACTTTAATACTTTATTACTACAAGGCTATAAATATACAAATAAAATGTACATATGTTAAATTGTTCAAACGAAGAAAAATAATAAATTATGTTAAGGGTGTTGTATAGGTACATTTTCAAATATTTACAGATTACAGGCTATCTTTAAACTTTATGCAAAAATGATTTAGATGAAATATTCTTATAATGTTTATCTACACGTCCCTAGGCATTTTGTTTTTTCAATTTTTTATTAATTGTTATAAAAAATTAAATATAAATAGATAATCGAAAAATAAAATGCGTACCGACGTATAACATATTATTGTGAACATTAATTTCTAGCAAAATTTTTTCGTATTTATTAAGATAAATGTGTAATTTGATAAGAACGAAATGCATTTTTGGCACTGCTTTAATACGCCACCTGCAGTCAAATATTTGATATATCCTTGCAATCCAAGACAGGGCGGAGTTACTTTGTTTAGGTGGGGATTCACTTTACGAGCGATATTCGGAATACAGAAATCGTTGTTACGGTTTTGAGTAGGTGTTTGATTAAACATTTTTTTATATTATTTTACATTTCATAAAATTGAAAACATTATCTAGTAACCTTGGTTTAACTTTATAAAATTAATGTATATTTTCTTTTTGTAAAATTTACTTATATTATATTGTATTATATTTCATAAAATTGTACATAATCTCTGGCAGGCTTTTATAACTTTTACATAAATACAAACTTAAACAAACTCATTACATATGATTCATAAATAATACTAGCTTTTTTAGTTCTTCCACTATTTTACATTTATCAAGATAAAATACTACTGACATTTATAAGTGAGTTAAAAATAATGTAAAACTAATATAGAAAATGAGATGGATATAGATGGTGCCTACCTCCTCTGTACAGATCGTCAGATATGATACTGGTAGACGTTCAAAAGAGTAATTTACGACCTAGCAAAAAATTACTCTCAAACGATTCAGTGTTCGGACAGTTATAAAAAGATTTGAAGTAAACCAGAAATTGCTAGGAAAGGATATCTTTTATTTTAAAAATTTAACTACATTACTCTTCGTGTTATGGTAAATAAAGAACAGACATAAATAGGACTTATTATTTTACAGATGTAGTTACATAATAATAATGAATAAACATTAAACTTTAAATAATTTATATATAATAATAAAACAATGAGATTTCATTCAATACATGATATTATAAGTACAGTCATTCTGCATCTTTTTTGGAAAAAAATATGCGAGACTATTTTATTTGATAAATCGTTAGTTCGACGAACAAGTCTGTCGAACAAAACCGCAGTGTGTGGGCCCCTTTAGTCATTGAATTCATGTACGAGGTTTCTCGGATACCTTGCCGGCCACCTTGTATTATAATAGTACCTATAGATATAAATAATTATCCTGTGATTTGCAATACGGCCAATGGAAAAGATAATCAAGACGATGACATTAGTGCCTTTCAACAAAATATTATTATTATTATATAGTATTCATAGGCACTAAGTAATATTTCTTTTAATCAGAATTCCATCTTACATACATATTAACTTATTGAACACATGTCAGACTAAAAAACTTACAATCTACATTCCTGTGGCGCCTAGACACCAGACTAAATAAATCATACAAAATATTACTAGCACCTACGTTACGTAGAGTATGTGTAGCCTGAAAAGAGACAGTTAGCACTTAACGCATCAGACGTATGTCATTTCGAATGCATCGCTCCATAAGGGCGTTACTTATAAACTGGGAACTATACAATTTAGATTTTTACTATAGCATTTAGCAAAACAGTACGTGGTAGTGGGGTATTGGCAAGCTCCACCCCTGACTAGAACCCCCCCTATACCCGCAGTGAAGACGTCGAAATTTTTAGTTTGCTATACAACACCCTTAATATGCACCTTATTTGCTTATTTATGATTTTAGGGTAGTAATGTATTTTCTTCCTAAATATGTAAAATTGTACTGGCAACACTTTCAGTTATTTTTCTGAGTTCACCATCTCAACAGAAACAGAAAGTACCACCATCTTGTTAATTTAACTAGCTTTAATTTACAATTTGTCAAAAAAATATTAGTGGACATTTTGAAGACTTAATCGATTAGAATTGACATTATGTAATATATATGTAGTTATACTCAAAAATCAGCAAAATTTGTGAAAGCGATTTTATATAGAAATAAGACTGGTTTTGGCAAATTTTGACGTTTTTCATTTAGCATTTTTATACCATTTTGATAAAGATTCTTTATATAAAAGCCATTTTAATTAAAGGATAATTTTTATTTTTTATAGTAATAAATGACGTGACAACGAATTGAATAAAAGATTATAATTATTTTTGTAAGTACTTTAAAGTTACATATGCTTAAAAATCTATTAAATCCGTTTATTGTTACAATAAAATTAATACCAAATTAGTCAATATAACAGTTTTTATATATAGAACTCAACTGTAGTATTTAATAAAACTTTTTTTTGATATTTACACCATATGTTAGCATCTCTTTTATACAGTTCTGTCAAATTTGGAAGACAAATTAAACATCCTTGTGATCTGAATTTTAAAATATCCTTCAAAACGAATTGATGTTTATTGTTCAAATGACTTTTAATAAAACCGCAAAATATAATCGTGCAGCACAAAAGCTTCTTCTATAGTAGTCTATCGGCACTTAATTAAATTATCTACTACAGATTACAGTTAACCCTATGTAACATTGGTTGTCCATTTAAATGTATTGTTTAAATTGTAGTATATACTTTTAAGTACTCATCAGTCTGTATCAACATGATTTAAATGTAAGAAGAATCTTATTTAAGTTTCAATTTCATATTTTTATTTAAATTATGTTGGTGGGTTATTTTATACTATCCATGAATTTAACATTGTCCGTCCATTTTTGTACGACTTATACTTTTTTATTTTATATAAAACGTTATAATAAAATGTTGTGTTTATATATTATTGATATTTGTTTATTTTCCCTTCTCTAGTATATATATATTGTTTACGTAAATGTTTTAACACGAAATCGTATAAACGTTTCAGATTACAATACAGTAGAATAGCGTTATAGTCGGAACAAGTTTTGACGTTATAACCGAGTGACGCTATTCACGAGATAGGCGAGCTTCGAAAAATTAATTTAACAAATTTTTGCATAACTTGTTCGATAGGTAACATGCTTTTACCTACTTTACATTACAACAAACGCAAAACTGCACAAAAATCGCATCAAGCATTTCTTTGGCAGCGGTTTATGAATCGCACATTCAATCCGGTTATGAATCGCGTATTCATTCAAACTGTAAGTTAAATAGTACTGTATTGTTAGATGGTTTACGAATTCTAATAAATGAAATTGTTATTTTCTACAAAGTACCTCTATAAATACGTAAATTCCTAGTAGTTCCAGGGACCAAGACTATTATGATGCTATATCCGGGTTGACGCTATAACCGATGACATAAACGCTGTGCTGTATTTGCAATTATTAAAGCGTGCAACATCCAAATCCATTGACAGCATTCATGATTTTTTTTAAAGAAGTTCCTAAATGGGTTTTCTACCTTTCTAAAAAAAATCGACAAGAGAAACTGTGCTGTAGAAATTGTTAAAAAATTATTAAATAAAATCAGAGGCATTAAAACTAAAATCTCAAAAACAATGAGACTTGTATCGATTTAGAAAAAAAATAAATAAAAAACCATTAAAATTGTTAATTAATGTCATTAAATGTTGCATATTTTTAAATATTTTTTTTTTATCAGATATTTATTTTTGAAATATATAGGATGATTTACAAGCAGGTTTTTTGCACGTTCTCTTTCTCAGTAAAAATTAAGTTCAAATCTTTTTGTACTCACCACCTAGAAAGTGACATTTCGTGCATGCGTTGCTCGACCAGCAAGAAATACTTCTAAAAGTTAGGAAAATAGGAGTAATTGCTAAAAATGTTTCCAACAAATTTATTGGCGCCGTCTATTTGATGATTTCTCAAGTAACTGACTGTTAATTGTAATCAAAACCAACACGCGATGAATTCACGATAAATATAGGAATAAATACGTCATGTGTAAGAATTTAATGGAAATGTGAGTAATACGTACGTACATGAAATGCTTAAATTAAATAGATAATCTATTTGAGGTTATGTGTAATACTGATCACGTTAGTCAACAATATTTTTAATTTAATGTTCGTATAAAAAATATTGTACAAACCAAACATCTTCCACGCATTCGCCCAATCAAATGCACTCGCTTCTTTAAGTCGCTCGTGCTTGTAAAATGCGCTCATGCGGAAACAGCTTTCCTGAACTTGGTTCGTAAATAACCATTTTGTACTCACTGGCTCATCAAAAGCCAGGGAAATGGGCGTACTTCCTAAAGATTTCTCCATAAAATTTGTAAGTGCCATCTATTCGACGATCTCTCAAGCAACATTCACATTGACAGTTAATTGTAATCAAACCCAAAAAGCGATAAATCCAATATAAATATTAGAATAAAAATGTCATATGCAACAATATAATAAACTTAATAGAAATGTGAGTAGTAGGTACGTACCTACACGAAATGCTTAAATTAATTAGGTAATCTATTTTAGGTTAGGTATGATCCTAATCTCTTCCTTCGGTCGCTCGTGCAGAAATTTGGGAAGCTATGCCTCAAGAGTCTATCCAAGAAGTCGTAAGAGGTATGAATGGAAGACTGATGAGTAGTAATAAGAGCAAGAGGAGGAAACACGTATTATTAGTGATATATGTGATTTTTAGTTCTACAGTTATATCTTATGTTTGTGATATTATGCATTGTAGCAAGAACTGAAATAAAGCATATTATTATTATTATTATTATTAAAAAGTCGAATAATCAATTATTCTCCTTTCAAAGGATAATTTAAAAAAAAACACAACCTTCTAAGTCTATTTAATTAAAACAGCATGTTTTGATCTTAATTTGCTACAAAATAACTATCCAGTAATGGTTGGAGACTGCGGCTCAAAATCTGAAACAAAATGCAAAAGGAAAAATCCCTTACCACAAAACTAAAAAAATAAAAAAAAATCAATATATGTACGTATTTCAGCAACTAATTTGCCATCTTCAGTAGGAACCTGTAGAAAAACAGAAAAGTGTGTTAAACGTAGTGTTTTTGGCTGACTTCTTAACAAACAACATTCCTTTATATACTTAAACCCAGTGGCGGCTCGGGGCGTGAGCAGCCACACAGACAAGACCGACTCGCCCATTACTTAAACCTACACTTACAATAATTCCTACAAATTAAACTCGGGTATTGGTCCATTGTCAGAATTCACTAACTTACATTTATTTCTATGTATATAAATGCTTTCGTAACTATCACAAGTATACATACAGGCTGCCCCACCGAAAACGACACAGATTGAATATCTCGAATGAGAAAACTTTTTTGAAAAAAAGCAAAAACAGATCGATTTTTGATCCAATACATCATATCTACAACTGTGTTACGTCATTCCCCTCCCGTCCATCACTCTAACCATTACAATTTAAATAGGGAAAGTACTAAATACGATACATCATTGAAAAGGTAATTGTACGGAGAATTCAGCAGTGATTGTTGGTTGCGCTATTTTTGATTTTAGCGCCCTCTATCGGGATAAAAAACGGTTACGTATTCTTAAATGTGACACATCATTGCAAAGCTAATTTTATTAGCAATTTAATGCACAATTGAAAAAAATATTAACTTACATAATTGAAAAACCTTGCAGAGCTCTAATATTAGAAACTACGAACTTAATTAGTTTACAATAGACGTTGACAGTCTTTACTTGACAATGATGACAAATAAATGTCAAAAATATTACGTATTACGTGGTTGCATCAAAAATCAACCTGTTTTTGCGTTTTTCAAAAAAGTTTTCTCCTTCGAGATATTCAATCTCTGTTTCGTTTTCGGTGGGACACTCTGTATATACATTTATACGTAAACGTATATGCACATATGTACGAGTTGGGATACACAGCATACACTTATGTGTCCATTACCTTTCGTAACTGTCTAATGGCATACCGTGGCCTGTGTCGAAAATATGTAGAGCAACGATTGATTTTTCCGGTCTGTTGTATCTGAAATGTGCAATGTGTTCTTTGTAACGACCTTAAATTGAACTCCTAGTTTGCATAACATATTTTTGATTACAATCTTTACAGGTTATTTCATAAATACCAGATTTTTAATCTACCTCAATTTTATCTTTAGCGTTCCTGTTCTTTAAAAATGCTGTTCAAATTTCGTGTGACGGAATGATACGGCAAAGAAACAAACTTATTAGGTACCAAGAGTTTTTTGAGGGAGCAAACATGTAGTATCCTGAATTTGTTTCTTAAATTTATGTTTCGTAATAAAAATAAGCTTAGTTACTATTTCTGAATCAAAACCATTGTACTTCGCGATCTTTTTAATGAAACTAAGTTCTTTTTCATATCTATCTGTTGTAAGCGGAAAACTTAACAACCGATGGATAAGAAAATTTAAAGAAGCCATCTTTTGTGAAAACTATGATTTGAATCCGCTTGTTGACGTTGGTTTCTTTTCGGAAGATATCTATTTTTATGTTATTGTTATTTTTTATAACCAAAACATCTAAAAATGGTAGTTGTTTTCCCTTTCTAGTGTGAAATTAATTGTAGTGAATTTCGAGTTTAATTCAAATAAGAAATCATCCAAATCACAAAAGTTAGTATTAAAAATCGCGAAAATATTGTCAACGTACCTAATCCATACTTTAGGGAAATACTTAGTTTCTTTTAAATTCGGTTTCAAAGTGACTCATGAACAAATTCGCTATAAATGAAGACAAGCTGTTTGCTCATTGCTAATATACCATGTCGCTATTTGTAGAAGTTGCCACACGAAAGTTGAACTGCACTTAACGAACAGGAACCTCAAATCGCGTTTAAATCGGACAATTCAATAAAATCACTCTCAGGGAACGCTAAAGATAAAATTGAGGTAGATCAAAAATCTGGGATTTATGAAATAACGTGTAAAGATTATAATTAAAAATATGTTGAGCAAAGTAGGCTTTCAATTTCAACTCGTCACAAGGAACACATTGCACATTTCAGATACAACAGACGGGATAAATCAAGCGTTGCCGCTCGACATATTTTCGACACAGGCCAAGGCATGCAAGATAGTCTTAGATTAGTTAAAATTGTAAATAATTTAAGAAAATTAGACAGTTACGAAAGTATTTATACACATAGAAATAGATGTAAATTAATGAATTCTGACATTAGACCAATACCCGAGTCCAGTTTGTACGAATTATTGTAAGTTTAGGTGTTATCCCACTGGTGATTTGGTGAAAGCATATCTTCTAGGGTTACACCTTAGCCAAAAACACTACGTGTTAACACTTTTTTCTGTTTTTCTGCAGGTTTATACTGAAGATGGTGACTTAGTTGACGAAATAATTATATAGATTTTTTTTATATCTTTTTAATTTTTATGGTAAGGGATTTTTCCTTTTGCATTTTGTTACACAAAATAACTAAGTTTCCTAAAAGCTAGTGTTCTAATGTTTTTTCGAGGCAGGCTCTATGTATACATCTGGCGTCATATTATCATCTGAATCAAGGGCATCCTGTCTAGAGAGATGTATGGAACCTTGCGATATCCTACTGTAAATATTGCTTTCGCCTATTGACGTAGTCACGAAGCCTACTGCATCCATACATTCGGACATAGTTCTAGGTCGAGGCTTATTAACTGGAGAACGCAAATCAGTAACAGATTCTGGGCCGGAGAAATTACCGAGCGAGGCAGTTCTTTGTGCGTCATCAGCATCTGGACTGGGATTTTCTTGGTCAGGCGTTAAGCTCTGCACTGAAAGGGGCGAAAGAGGTATACTGCTAGAAGTTTTCGTAGAAGAAGAGACCAACGGTGTGCTTTCATTATCACTGGCATTTTCATTCAGATCGGGACTGGAATGTAGGAATTTTTCCTTTAACTTATCAGTAAAACTCCCACTCAACTGCCGGGTGGCGATGCGTTTTTGAGGATTATCGATGGATTTTGAGCGGGTTCGTGTTTTGTTTGCTCTTTCGGCTTTTAAATGAAGTGTAGAAGGTCTTCCTTGTGATCCGGACTGTTTGTGTTCTTGAAGCAGTGCTGTTTTCGTTGACGGTTTTGGATCATAATAGACGACCGTTTTCAATTTGTTAGAATCGAACCCATCTGTTCTTATTACGACGTGTTTTTGTTTCCGACTGAAATCGCATAGGTCTTGATGTGACGACAGTGGAGACATTTTAATGCTATTTGTTCTAGAACGCTGCAGAACTGAAACAAATGAGATATGACAATCTTAAAACGGCTTTTTACGTTTATATTACTTAATAATGGGTGGAGACTGTGGCTAAAAATCTGAAATAAAATGCAAAAGGAAAAAATCCCTTATCACAAAAAAAGTATAAAAAAATCTATATACGTATTTCGGCAACTAAGTTGCCATCTTCAGTAGAAATCTGTATAAAACAAAAAAGAGTGTTAAACGTAGTATTTTTGGCTAAGGTGTAACCTTAAAAGATATGCTCCCGCCAAATCACCAGTGGGATAACACTGATTTCTTAAGACATCCCTATATATACTACCTAAATCTAACGATACATAACGGTAATTTTAGGAAATTATTCTGTCACGCTTAAGGTACCGTTATGGTCCCGTTAGATTTAGGTAGTATATATAGGGATGTCGTGTGTTAAGAAATCAATGTTATCCCACCGGTGATTTGGTGAAGCGCATATCTTCTAAGGTTACACCTTAGCCAAAAATACTACATTTAACACTCTTTTTTGTTTTATACAGATTTCTACTGAAGATGACAACTAAGTTGCCGAAATACGTATATAGGTTTTTTATATATATTTTGTGATAAGGGATTTTTTTCTTTTGCATTTTATTTCAGTTATATTACTTGAAAGATAAAATTTTGCAACATTTCAAATTCTACGCCATTTTAATTTATTGGGACGTGTCTGTTGCTAAAACCATTCCACTATATTTTAAATAATTGACGAATTTACAAAGACGTCCGTTGGGCACATTGCAATTATTTTTTATATATTTACTTTGTTATTTACATTTGAAACATGTATCCCTTTGAACATATAGAATAAAAATGATTTATCTAACGTCCGGTAATATAAATTGCTTCATTATGCTTTACACAAAAGAACAAAAAGAAAAACGATATAAGCTACGCCCATGTCATGACAACTGTGTAAGAATTATAAATTTTTAGACATTTCATTCACCGATAAAATAAGAATTTTTTTTATAAAAATGCAGCACAAATCTAAATTACGTCATATATCAATACGGTGGCATACATAATCTCATTTTATCTACTGAATAATTCCACGTTTTTTTAAATGTTTACTTTAGTTACTCAGAGAAAGTAGTACTGAATATTTTAGATTTAAAAATGCTTTCTAGCCTAGCGTACTAAATATCAGTTGATTAATCTATAGGCATGTAAGCTGCGTAATAAAAAAGATAGGTAGAACGTTATTGACAAGTGCCATCGAGTGATGTAAGCTGCCAACTTTAATGGAGCTATCGACACATGGAAGCTTAATAATATTGCCTCAAAAAAAAATCCACATGGTCGGCGCAGTCAGTTGGTTGTAAGCCTACGTATGTTTTAATGTGTGTCTTTATACGTTTTATTCAGTTACATTGATAGAGCGAACTAAAGTACGAGTAGTTATTATTTTTACAACTCAACCTACCTGGAGAATATTGAGGAGTACTGCATATTGAACTTTGCTCACTTAAACTCTCGGTAGTCCCTTGAACCGAAATGCCGACAGGTTGCCAACTTCCTACAGGTGAAGATTGTAAGATCACGAAGTCAGTTTCACCAATACCAGTCGTACTATTTGTTCTTGATCTAGTTGATCGTATATCTGGAATTTTTTAATAATAAAACATTATATAGTGCATACCGATTGTGGCGCTACCTATATTTTTAAAATGAATTGACTAATTATTGGTTTTCAGTTTTTTGGTTGGTGATCACTGGAAAAATATTTTAAAAGTTTCATATCATATTCACTCATCACAAATCCCAGATTTAATTTGTACAAGTTTTGTATGTTCAAGGCATTAGTAATATTATTTGTAATTTATACACCTTATACCAAAAAGAGAGAGAGACGAAATTCTGAACAGACCACCCAGTCCAAATTACAACCTGTAACTAGTGAAATCAATTTTAGGCGGTAAAATTAAATTTAAGTATGTGTCTGAAATATGAAATCTGTACCAAACTTAAATTGTATATAGATTCTTTAGAGATACATCCACAGTTAAGGCAATAGGCACAATAATTACAACACATGAAAGTAAATAAATTTGTCTAAAAAACAAAGTCAAAGATGTCAAAATATTTGACAACTGATAGCAAAAATGTCGTATGGTGTTATTTCGCCTTGTTGTTAACCAATAAGAAATAACTCTCACTTGGTTTTGTTCAGAATTTCATTACTCTCTTTTTGGAATAAGGTATAGTTTAATAAGATTCGTGAATATCGAAAAAACACAGTGTATGGTGGAAACGCATTACATTCAGTTGCACGTCATACTAGATCCATGACGACTCGCCTTGCCGAATCTATTTTTATTTCTGTCAGTGACATATGATATAACCAAAGAAAAAAATTATTCACAATACAATAACTATAACGTAATATATTTAGTAATTGAAATGCTCTAAGACTTTCTCAACTTTTTATTATATTGATTTAGATTGTCGAAAAACCTTAAATGTTTCATCACGTATCCATAATATACAGTCGAAACCAAAAAAAAGTAGACAAGAAATCTCGTACTTCGTAAACCTGGCTTTATTTACTTGTCATTAGTGTCAAGTCATTATTCTATGGCAAATCAAATAATTATCAAAACGTCTTCTATCTGATTAATACAAATCAAAATAATAATTAAAAAACATCATGATGAAATATATGCTTTAATATCTGGTTATAGACCAGTTTTTGTTTAAAACTTCTTGCAATCTATTTGGAATAGAGTTATAAAGGTTGGTACAAATATTTTGATTTACATTCTTCCATGCTGTGTGAACTATTTCTACCAGTTCTTGTCTATTTTAAGGTCTTCGATTTAATTTCTTTGTTTCTTTGATCATCAGACACATTTTCGATAATATTTAAATCAGGACTTCTTGGCGGAAAATCAACACGTTGATGTTATTTTCTCTGAACCATGTTTTCACTCTGTCCGATGGATGGGGCAGTTATCCTGTTGAATTATAAAATTGCGATTTGGAAAAAATAGCTCCACTGAAGGCAACATCACATTACATACTTAGAATGTTGATATAAGTCTCTGAATTTAAGTTTCCTTCTATTTCCCATAACATATTATTTCCTTTCCACAATTTCACGTATTTTGAAACCGTTACTCAAATCTGCAATAACACTGACTTTATTATCTTCATTTATGGAAGGCATTTTGATAATAGTTTAATATCAACTGTAAGGTTGTCAATTTTGATAGATAACCAAATTTTGACAAGTAACTTTGAAGTCGCTATCACACTAATCATTTTGAGAAAGTCTATAACAGAAACCTGTATTTTTGTCTACTTTTTTTTTGCTTTCGACTGTAATTTAAAATAAGCAATAAGTACCGCGCGATCATTTAAATTCTAAATTAGAGCAGGCTGTGAAATTTAAATTAAGTTGGTATATAAGTACTAATTTACAATTTGAATTGTCAAAGTGATGTTTCATAATGTTAATTAATCAATAATTGACATTCTGGACAACCTAATAAAAAAAATCCCGCCTGCTATAATTTAGAATTTAAATGATCGCGTGGTACTTACGCTATTCACATTAAATTTAACACATGATTATAGAAAAGTTTGTAAAAAGCCTCGACTGTTTACAGAAACCTTTCGCATTATATTCAATGGACGCAAATAAATAATAAATACATTTCTAAGAAGTACTGTTTTTAAACAATTTATATCAAAGCAAAAATAAACATGATAAATTTGACAGGAAGAATATGCACAACGCACGTCTTTTTGACAGATATGATTTATCTGTCAACACCGAATTGAACTATTAGTCTATTAAAAATATGTAATAAAGAAATTTAATATTGAAACGGAAATTATGTGTTTATTTGCCATGAATGCGTATATTACGATCAATTTATAAATCTTGTATTTAAGCTAATGAAATAAATGCCCTCAAGTATAATTTAACAAAGTAACTTTTTTAGTTTCTCTAATACACTTATGACAACATTTAAACGTCATCGATGACGTGCAATTGAACTTAACGCGTCTCCAGTATATGCTTTTTTATAACAAAAAAAAAAGATTAATATCTCAAGGTTTACCATGGCTGACTCAGAAATTAATTTGGTTAGCAGTTGTAGTTGTAGGTTGCTCGGAGTCAGTGTCGATGAGGGTTTAAAGTGGTCGGAACACATAGATCAGTTGTGTTTTAGACTCGCCAAATCGTGCTACGCTCTGTTTCAATTGAGCAAGTCTTGTAATTTGTTCAAACCAACCAGTTTTTACTATTCTGACTTCTATTCAAGAATGCGTTACGGAATAGTGCACTGAGGCATGAGTAGTGACGTTTCTCGCTTTTTTATTTTATAAAAGAGGGCTATTAGAACTATTTTTAATCTCCGACAGGGCGACTAGTGTAGGAATGTGTCAATAAGACTTTTACATTTTATGATGCATACATTTTTGAGGTTATGTATATATGAAACCCACCATTATGATCCTGTATATAAAATGACTTCCTTTCAGAAGATCTGGGGCTTTGTGGGTTGTAAATTATTTAGTGTTTTGCCAAATAAAATCGCAGCATTACGAGTTTTTAAAATAAAATTGAAGGACTATTTTGCTCAAATAGTGAACGGGATTTTATTAATTATATTAAATAACTTTATATTATATGTGACGTATTTCTTTTACTTTTGCTGTAGTTTGCTACGTTGTATGAAGTATTAAGAAATAAAATGAATTATTATTATTATTATTAATTATTGTAGATTTTGAATAATAGGACTATGTTCGAATTGGAGACATTTTTGCAACAAACTGGGCACTCGGGGTAACCTAATTTGAATGGTGCCAACCATTTTTAAAAGTTAGCTCGAGTTTTCAAACAATTTCAATTTTAAAATGTCAGGCTCAAAGCCACCAAAAAAAAAAGTGATTTTCATAATTTTTTTACCATTTATTTTATTTAAATCGATGGAAATTGAATCGACGAATTCACACATTGAATAAATATTACATGAATAAAATTGAATCGTATCATTCAATTTGTCATAATTTTTTTGCAAAAAAATGTTTTGATTCTTTCATTTTCCATTCTCTGATTGTCTAGGGTTTTGTGTACCATCATCTTCTTCTTTATGTAAATTCCAACAAATTTCACTCAAAACATAACCACAAAAACTTCCGACAAATGTATTTCTCAATATGGTCGTTTGCTTGTCTGTTTTTCTTCATTTGTTTATGTGAAGTTTAAATGTTTTTCCAAATTAAACAAAGCATAATTATTAATTTCCAAGAAGTTTGTCGATCGTTAAACTATTTATGCTTGTGACAATTTAAAAACTTTAATTAGATATTATCTATGTGATAAACAGACCTAAAATGAAAAAATTGTTGCGCACGCTCAGTTTTGACTATGTGACTAAACACGACATAGTTTACATAGTACTATGTTTCCAATTTCACTATATTGTTGGAGAGTGAAGTTTTCTTGTCTACACACAATATACTAGAATTATACATGATTGTAAGCCTTATTTAATTTAATTTGCTTTCCTCTCATATATGAAGAAGTGATATGATATGGTCACTCTAATTGTTTAAAAGATAATTTTATTTAACTATTACCTTTCTAAGTGAAAATGTGTGTTCGTCATTGCTACTGTTATTAAACCTTCTCGTATTACTGATGATACACCACCTCCCTATTCAGCTACTGAATTCACCAAATAGTCCTTCTATATAATAATGTTTTCAAATAAAAGCATCACACTTTTTAAAATATTTTATTTAATAAATAAAATATACAAATTATAAATAATTCACATTCAAATTATAACAGGAAGACAAACATCAATAGTGAAAAAAAAAAGTATGGCACTAAGAAGAAAAGGTACATAAAAGTGAATTCAATATCTGAAAAAGAACATCTCTTGGCGGTTTGACTTTGGTAGAGGAATAGCAGTAGTAAGACGACACAATACACAATGAGAACATAAATAGAAATTAAAAATGACGTGAGTTTATGGCATGTCCATTTTATGATCGGTGGATGGTGATACACTTAAAGAAAGATTACTGCTACTACTGACTGTTTGCGGCTCTAAAATTATGATTGTAGGTTCGATGTAAGTCACTTTACTCGCTTCTATCTTCCTATTTTTCGCGTGACTTGAGGAAGTTTCATTAGAACGATCCGGAATCTGTGGTAAAGAATCACCTTGCATATTATCTGGACTCGGAGGTACGACAAATGTTACTGGCACGTCATTTTCTCCACCTTGGCCTTCCTTAGTTTCTTCTATTATATCCTCGCAAGCTTCTTCATTCAATGTCTGTAGCGCTCCACAAATCATTTGATCTTCTAAGGTAACCTAACAGAATATCATACAATATAAGTATTATTGTTATTATACTGTGTGGAAACTACTTATGGAATAAATTCAGTAACTTATAAACTAATGACATTTGTCCAAAACGCTGAAACAGGTCAATTTTTATTTTAAATTGCGCACGTTTAAAATCACTGCACCTATTAGTGACGTCATCTTCTTTAGAGCTGTGACGTCATACGCATTTTTTTTTAATAGAATGTTATATTTTTTTATAAATTCGTAGATAGTACTATTAAATACCTTTTCAATGAACTAACACAAGTTAACTTTATTTTCAACAATTTTTGAGATTTTTACATTGATCAAAGCAAAATTACTATCTTTCTTGTATTCTACTACCGTCAGGTGCTATCAATTTCATCACACAGTTCTTTCGTGTTGTTCTTCTTTTTTTATTATTATTTTTTTTTTTAATGTAAAAATCTCAAAAACTGTTGAAAATAAAGCTAACTTGTGTTAGTTCATTGAAAAGGTATTTAATAGTACTATCTACGAATTTATAAAAAAATATAGCATTCTATTTAAAAAAAATGCGTATGACGTCACAGCTCTAAAGAAGATGACGTCACTAATAGGTGCAGTGATTTAAAACCAGCGCAATTTAAAATAAAAATTGACCTGTTTCAGCGTTTTCGACAAACGTCATTAGTTTGTCAGTTACTAAATTTATTCCATAAGTGGTTTCCACACTGTATAATAAATACCATATCTTTTATACTCAGAAATGCAATGATTTTTCGATTACTAAGTTTGTTTTATAAATGAGTGAAATGAGAGTGATCTTCGTCACTTTTTGTTTTCAACAATAAAACTTTTAAATATATTTTTCTTACTTCTGTGAGTGTTACGATGGTAAGGTTAAAAATTCTCGGCCTGACAATGAAACACTGCGATTTTCAGTTAAAAAATGAATTTATTTTTCTACATAATCTCCCTTAACTTCAACACACTTGATCCAGCATTTCTCCAACATCACTATTCCTTTCCGGAAGTGAGTGTCGCTTCCCAGAAACAAATTTTTCCCATTGCCAACGCACTTTTGTGAGCAGGTGCGTTGCCCTGGTAAAACATGATATTTTTCTTCTTCGAGCCGTCCCCGTAAACTTTTATCAACATGGGATGAATCTCCTTAGGGGTTAATCCATCCAAAACGAAGAATTTTATGACCGCACGATATTCAAGTTTATCCATTTTAACGAAAAACACGGAAGACGTCTACTGCGAAAATTCGTGTGAACAAACTACTTGACAAAACAATTTGAAACTTGTCATACGGGAATCAAAATTTTGCGCCGATTGGAACGCCATATCTGTGTCAGGCCGAGAATTTTTCACCTTACCCTTACTTCAAAATTTCCAGTTTTTCTGTGCCACCTGTATGAAAACGATATGTAACAGCTATATAATGTAAACCTGATGCTTACCTGATACTAAAATTAACCCAATAAGCAGCAAGAAGAGTATAGGACTTAGTGAAAATACTAATTTTTAATACTAAACATGTATGCAAATATTGAAACTAATGAAGCAGGTGAAATGAAACGAAGGCTTACAAAACGAACAAAATCAATCATCAATTAATTTACATTATAACACCACGTACGGTAATAGAGTTAGTAGTTGATAGACGTGATCTATCCATACAGAATCATATTTTACAAGATGTTAATACTTACATTGCAGCTTTCGATATACATTTTCAAAATGTACAAAATGGGTGTTTGTAATTGACTTACGCCTTGCGATTTTAGACATTTTCATCTTATTAAATCGGCAAATTAAAAATGCCTTCTTTTATTTATTCTACTGCCAGTATCGTACCTAAATATTCAAATCTCTTAAAGTTCATTAGTTTATGTAGATAAGTTTCAAAGTCACTGCTGGAAGATCCTTTAAAATGCGCTTATGGGATTCTTTTGTAAAATTTGACAATTACATTGAAATCAAATATGGCAGAAATTGTAAAACGTAAAATTCATTAACATGCAAATGATCGATCAGTAAATCAATTACAAACACATTATACTGTATACATAGTATACTGGAACTTAATCTATCTGCTACAGTGGAAAATCTGAGACACATGGTGTTTTATATTTCTTATTTGGACATGTCCAAATCTAACTAGTCATGTCATAAGTTCTGAGTTTAATTAATAGCATAAGAATGTAATAGGGCGTTAAAAAAAGTCGCATAGCACTATTTACTCGTATGAGGGAGAGGAGGGGGGGGGTATCTAGCAAAATGATCGGGATATAAGTCGTATTTAGATGAACTTAACAACATTTTAGAAATTATACTAAGTATCTTTCTTAAATAAGAACTTAATTTGTTAGATATAATGGTTGAAAAGTTTGATTTATGAACCGACCACCCTTGCTGAATGTAATTAAATGCTGTATCGGTGACAATAGTTTAATTTCAGATTTAAAAAACATTTCGTCGCGAAAAAAATCATATCCGCTCTTTCGAAACAATTAGGACATATGCAGCCTCAGTAGTTCCGTACCAAAGACAGACGAACGCATAGGCAACATTTAAATGAAGAAGATATTGCTTTACAGAAAGTGTTAACAAAGTACTCGTACATAGTTTATTTCTGATTCTAATTCTGAAAAACTTACCTATATAACATTTGCAAAGAAAGCATAAGTTCACACAAATCAGCAAAACCCGTGTGTACGACAGCAGTACAGTTTACCGCATTCGTAAGAACAAGAAATAAACATCAGATCGACAAACTTTTATCGGATGGAATTATTGAAGAATCACACTGTAAGCCAGAGGCCGAACCTTATAAAATAGTGCATTTTTTCTCATTTTGTGTAAATAAAAAAATTATAAAATAAATGTTGGGTATAGTCGAGTCGTTTTGGCAAGCGACACGGCCAAAGTACGAACTAAAGACGACAATTCAATACCACTACAAATTTCGATCGGCCGGAACAATTTCAAAACAATAAAATTAACTAATAAATTAATATTTCAGGATATATACCTTCCCATAGTAAAATACTATTACATGAAAGCCAGTTACAAATTAAATATTATAAATAAAGTTATTAAATATTATTTTCTCTACGCCTATATTTTATATAACATTTGGCTATACTGTTTAGGAGGCAAACATTGTTGACAAATTTAAAATGTTTAACTGACAAAAAACAATTATGACAAATGTCAGAAGGTGTATGTATAAATATTTCCTGAAATGGCTTTTGTAGGTTATATTACTTGACAGGTAAAATTTTGCAACATCTCAAACTTGTCGCCATTTTAACTTAGTGGCGCATGTCGGTTGCGAGAACGACTCAACTATACCGATAGGTCCAGCCCGCGACGGGCCATACATAGGCAACAATATACGTATGGAACGTGCTATGTGGCAACGTGTGTACGATACCACTCCGCGTGCTCCTATTTTGAGTGACTTTCTTAAAATTTGAATTTATTTTGTAGAATTATTGATTTTTTTACTTTTATCTTTTAGAAAACGTTATTGTTTTTTTATTACTTAAAATTACTTTTCCGTAGCAGCTAAGAATACAATAATAATAATAAATTGGACCTTATTATGTCTGAAACAAATGGGCAAATTACGTATACAGAACGAATATGCAAACGACTATATCCTTGCGCGGTTTAAGTCTTACTAAATTCTTAACTGCAATGTGCTGCTGCTGCGGCTAGAGGGGTTTCGGTGTTGCCACTCATTGCTGACTATGGCCCGTTCCGAGCTGGACCTATCGGTATACAACTTTTATTGTCTATAGTCCGTCTCAACCCCATTATGCAGTACAGGTTTAATAGGGATATTGCATCTCTTATTATCTTTAGTAGTCTCTTAATAACGACATCTTTATATCCGGTTGCCTTGTTGCAAGTTCTATTATGCAAAGTATATGGGTATATGAGTAATCGTTGCTGTCAATTGTCAGTTTTTGCCGTAGTGTGTAAACTTTTATATTGTCTTTAATTTATCTATATATAATTTCTGCTAAATCGTTCTTTTTAGCAAACATATTATCTTTTTCAAGCATTTAAAAGTAAGTATGCATACCTAGATCTATAATTCTGATTAACGTGATAACCTATATACATATACATATACTTTTTACAGATTGCTACATCATATGGGTTTTGAATTTTAAAAAGTGGGACGAAAGAGTATTCTTATTGAAAGAGATGACATCATTAGGTGGAGACATAAATACTTATGAGACATCAGAAAATTCAGAGACGAAGGTATAGTTTGTGATTTAATTTGTTATACTTTTATGTTCATTACGCAATTTATTATTTGCTTCTGTTTGATTGTGATTGTTTTATTTTTAGGTAGAACTATAATATATACTGAGGATTATGAGTGAATGCAGGACACTCGGTAAATAAAAAGTGGACTGACGTTACTGTTCAAAGCAGTCGACAATCTTTTACATAAGGACTCAGCACTGGTTTAAAATCACCAAGTGGTCTTGAGCCTCGATTGCCATTAATTCATGCTGGAGGCGAGCAAGGTTTTGTTGTTGGTGCTGAATGTACATTTCTTTGTAAGCAAAATACTGGTGGTGTTCATAGCGAAACGGATGCAGATACATATGGAGATTGGTTCAAAAATAAATTGCTTCCAAATATACCAGAGAACTCGGTTGTTGGTCTCGACAATGCCTCATATCACACGAGAAAATTAGAAAAGTTTCCAGCAGTAGCATGGAGAAGACCAAATTATTGAATGGCTCACTGAGAGGAATATTCCACTTGATAATGACATTTAAAAAGAGATTTACTGGCTTGTGTGTCAGAGGTTAGGTCTCAGAATGAGAGAAACAAAATTGATGAATTTGCAAAGAATAAAGGGCCATTATGTTCTTCGGCTTTCACCTTATCATTGTGAATTAAACCCAATTGAAATGGTGTGGGCACAAGTTAAGCACTACGTTGAAATGCACAATACGACATTCAAACAAAGAGATATTGAACAATTAATAGTGGAAGGTTATCAGAATGTAACAGTGAACAACTGGCAGAATTACATTGGCCACCTTGCCAACTTGCAAGACGATGTTAAAGAGTTTATAATTAACGTCACACATTCATCATCAGATCAAGATTCTTTAAGTGATGAAGAAAAATAAAACAATATGTGTACCTACTCCTTTGTATGGTCATGGTTAGTTTTTTTCATAAATGTTATCATGTATTATTAACTTGTTCTTATAAATGGGAAAATATGTTTTTGCAAAATGAATTTGTGAGGAATTTGTGTCTTTAGATGTGTATAACGGAATGTAGATTAACATAATATTCAATAAGACTATATAAATCATGTAACATATTAAAAAATAAAAGTACATGTGTATGTGTGGTTATTATTATTCCTTTCATAAATATGTATTATTTAAGTTGTTTTTATAAATAGAAAAGTTTTTTATGAAAAATAAACTTGTGATTAACTTTGTCTAGGTCTGAATTTATAGTGGATAGTTGATTAAGATGTCAATATTCAGTAACGAAGAAAATTGTATACCTTAAGTGTTTCTTTGAAATATTAATTCATTTACTCTGGCTTACTATTTTCAGTTAGATTTTAAATAATTTTTTACAGAACAATCCCAAAGGATTATATTATTACAAATATTTTAACTAATCCATCTTCCCATATATTCTTCCCTTTTTAGTGTTTCAAATTACTATTAATTTTTTGTATGCAGTATGCACATGACAAACAGTCGTATAGGTTATGTTTTGATTACAAAAAATGTCAGATATTGAACCGGAACTGTAACGACATTATACAATGAGACGATTTGGCAACCATGAAATCAATTGCCATAAGACCTGTACTGCATAATAAGGTTGAGACGGACTATAACAAAACTTATGACATAACCAGGTATGTATTTCATTGGTTCAAAAAAAAATGTATTGTGCTGTAACTAACGGGTGTTCAGAAAAATTCGAAGTCAAAGGAATCCTTGAAAATTTGAAGTTATGTCTGAGATAGAGTAATTATTATGTCAATTACTGACAGACAACAATTGACATTTAATATTTAATACAAATCATAGATTTAAGTTAGAATATATGATATTTTGTACAACACCTACTTGACATCGAATTTTTCTGAACACCAAAAACAAGGTTTTTGTATTGTTTTCTACGGTTTCGTTGGGAAAGTGCAAATTGAATCATCAAATCAATTAAAAAATATATAATCTTATGTATTATGTAACTTCATAAGTTAAAAAAAGTGCTTCAATCTAAGTAAGTAATCAAAAAGTAAGATAAAATGAGCAAGTCTATATATACATTAGCAAGAAATAGTTAAAAAAAATAAGACCATGCTACAAATTCCGTCCAAAAAATTTCAAATATTACCTATTTACTTACTTGTTTTTCTATCACACTTTGCTTGGTTCTACTCAGATTTGATGATTCACTTTGTATTTTTCCACCGTCTGATTCCGAGTTCCCGGGTTTTATGCTACCTACAAAGTAATACATATCGTACATATCCAATAGTTTCTGATAAATATGAACTATATGAATAGAAATTTCTTATTATTGAATTTTACCTCTTTTCTCCTTAGAAGGAACAGCCGCTGGAGCTTTATTAACAGAAAATCTAACTGTACTACTCTTCATTTCATCCTGTCGCATCACACTGGTCATTTCGTGTTCCCTCAGTGACACGATTAATACCCTGAACATTTCCCAGTCACCGAAGCTCATACATAACAATTTCTTTAATTCATCTAAATCACAGTGTAACAGAACCCTGCCGTTAATGTTGTTTGCTTTTAATACTGTTTTGTAATTTATCGCCGCTGTCGAAGACATATCGTCGATGCTGTCCAATAGCTTACACACGCCATCTACATTTAGACTAGATAACTTCGTATCAAATATTTCCGGCTGTAAGTTAAATTTTAAAAAGGAACGTTTTATTATAGTATATGGTAAGAGATAACTCACAGATAAAGCAGATACTGGAGCTAAAGGATATTGTGATGGAGGTGGCGCTGCCATAGCCATCGGATCGCCCCATGGCTGCGGCCATGGTAATACCCCAGCAGCCGTCTGGGGATAAACAACGGCCGTAGGACCAGGTGTTGATCTATTGAATGTTCTGGCTCTTCTAGTTATTCCAGGTCTTGGTGTGCTCCACTCGGGTGCAGCACCAGGCCAATTTGCATTAAGATTAGCCGGTGTTATGTTGATTGGCCTTTGTGGGCCACCAAATATAAATGCATCTTCTTCGAAATTTTGAGTTTCTTCTAAAAATACATCATATATTCGATTACGGAAGCAAAATTACAACTTGATTCGTAAATGCACAATAGAGAATAATACCAGGAATCTGGTAATTAGTAACTATTTGATTCATGAGTGCACCACCAGAAAGGTGAACGTACGATCACGTAAACGTACAGATCTGCAAGTCATTTTACTTTGAAAATACCTCGACTTATACAGGGAATAACAGCATAAATAACAATTTAAAAATGGAATTTTTTGACAATAAGCATGCGCTGATGACGTGACCGAACCATGCTTAAAGTTACGTTGTAATTACAATTTATATAAATAAAAAAAATCACATATATTAGCGGAGACTTATTTGTATAAAAATGTCGAATTTATTAAGGCCAAAATGAACAATAGCACTTACATAATACAATCATTACAATTCTACTGTATTATATAATTATAGGGAGACCTTATAAAATACAATAATTGTATTATTAGATATGCTGAACCTGTACTTTAATGATGTCCATTAAGATACAGATTTTTCATTAAGATACAAGTTTACATCCAATAGGAATGCGACATTCCAATATTCAATCAATATTCAATACGGTCATGACTACATATCTGACAGATATAAAATTAATTGAATTTGAGAGCTCTCTGCAAATTACTAGTAAGTAGTTAAAATTTGTGCTTTTTTTTCGTATTTTTCGTATTCATTTCGACACTCGTCTTCGGCTAGTATCGTAATTTTCATACTCGTGTCTTAATAGCCATCATTAAATGCTCATTACATAATATACTATTATTATCCACTACTATGGCTAGTTCTTTTCTGTGATTTAAATTAAACTTTGAATTCAATGTATTAGCAAACACCATTTATGATTATAATAATTCTGTTGTTGTCAAAAGTTATGTACGAGGGATATTTGAAATGTTGTCGGTCTCACCGACATAATGTAATTGTAGGAAAAACATTCTCTCGCCGTCCGATAGATGGCGTCGACATATGTAAACTGCAAGTCATACTAATCACTGGTTTGTCTATGGTACGCATCTAAAGTTGTAAGTTCACATAGTGGTTCAACAATGGAGAAACTTGAGTATTTGCGCAGAGATAAAATTCCTTCATTTGAAAGAAAAAAGACTCAGAAAATAAAAGATGGGTTAGAGTGTGTATACAGTGAGGCCTCCCATTTATTTACAACGATAAAACATTGGGTCGTACGAGCATTTTAGACGAGAAACTGCTGTAACTGACGAAATGGTCGATTTAGTGCATCAAACTGTGATGGAAGATCAACGATTGACTGTTATAGATATAGCTAAAGCTTGTGGTATATCATCTGAGCGGGTGCACAAGATTTTACATCAAGATTTAGATATGAGAAAATTATCCGCACGATGGGTGCCGCGTTTATTCACGATCGACCAAAACCAATCAAAAAAATCCGGCGGAATTTTTGTGGCGATTCATAGCCGTCGATGAAACCTGGGTATACCACCATACACGCCCGAGACCAAACAGCAGTCATTGCAGTGGAGTGCTGTGGGCGACAGTTTTTGAGCTAGATCTAGCTCCCAACGACTTTTTTCTATTCCCGAATTTAAAAAAATATCTCGGTGAAAAAAAAATTGGATCAAATGCTGAAGTTGAAAACGTTGTAGATCAGTATTTTTCAGGACTGGATAATCAATTTTTTTTCTGAGGGTTTGAAGAGGTGAGAAAAACGCTGGACAAAATGTACGTTGAAAAATAAATTTTGTTTTACTTCGAAATATGTGTTTTTGTTAAAAAGGCCGGACATATTTCAAATAACTGTCATACATAATGTTCAAATTGAGAAAAATGAATTTGAAAATATGAACTTTACGATTTCAAAAACATCAACTTCTCTTTTTGATTTATTTGTACCTTTGGATTATATTGGATGTACGTAGAATGTTAACATATAAAAGAGAACCAGGGGTTCTCGTAATTGTTGTTATCAAAAAGAACATAGAACTTTGTTGCAAGTTTCTTTTTTAATGTGTATCATACACCTTTAGAACTAGATTTTTTTTCACGTAGTGTTATTCGGTATACGCTACTGTGTATAAACAATCAGTGCTACTGAAGATGACAACATATTTGTCGAAATACGTATTTTGTTGTTTTGCTTTAGTGTGGTAAATATGTTTTTGTTTAGGAATATGTAAGGCTTCAATTAAAAGAGCAGTAAATAAAAATATTGTTATTGCACGCGATCAAATCTAATATGGCGGGTTGTTTGGATTTAGAACATTGGCATGAACTGTATGCATACCTTTTATTACTTTTTTTAAGTACGGGTCCAGGTTTATTGTGAACGGCAAAAATATCTTCAGATCACTCACTAACAGACTAGATTTATGGAAAGTTAAGAATATGTCCAATTTGTGCTCATCTCTATCTAATTCCAGCAGTGGTTCGGTATCCTTCAAGTTAGGTATATGTGGTCGCACCCTTAAACAGAAACGGGAATAAATGTCAATTTTGCATCAAAGAAATTTGATTCAACTGAGATGAAGCCTGACAGAACAAACAATTATTGTTTTTATGGTTACAGAGAACGTTGTCAAAATAATATACGAGTACATCCGCTAGATGTCGGCGCAGTATGCTTGATTAAAGGCCAACTGTATCTCGTTATCACTGCGCGATACACGGCCCTCACATAACGAGATTTTTCTGATTCTGGTAACCTCAAAATATCTATCCTTAAGTGTCGCTATCTATCCAAAGCATTATAAACTACTTGGAAATCGCTGAGCATTTTTAAAATCACGTGCTAAAAATATGCAATATGATTGGATTATATCAAACCTAATAAAAATTCAGAAATTATTTCTTTTAGATACTACTAGATGGCGTTACATTAAGGATCAATATTTTGAGGTTACCAGAATCAAATTCATCAATGTTAATCGAAGTTATGTGAGACAGTAAAGTACTATGTCACAAAGGGGCATAAATTCTGCCCAAACAATAAAGTATTAAAAGATAGGGAACGAGGTAAAGTTGTAATTCTACTAACGTTCTGTGATTTCGTGCAACCGTAAAACATGCTTTTACAAGACATATAAATAATACATCTTTATTTTCGTTTACATATCTTTTTTTTATATCCTATACCTACTTAAGACGAGAAAAATAAAACTCTTACTTATCATAAAGCGATTTCAAAGATGTATTATCATCTAACGTATCTTCATACAAATCATAGTGATATATAATCCAAGAAGTACGGAACGGCCACTGCTCTGTAATATTAATCCAGGACGCTAAACGGTACCAATTAAAATCAATCTGAAAGGCCTTCAACAAGCGACCAGTTATATAAACCACATTCATCAGGCGACGCATCGATCTGGGATTGACATCACTGAAGTAATCATCGGTTAAGAGCATTTTAGTTAGATCTTGAGCGCCACCGATTTTATTCAAATTCGAACCAATGGAACTGGCAACTGAATCGGATAATTTTAGTTTCCTCGAACCTTTGCGGCTGTTGAATTTTAATTTTTCGTTACTGGACATTAATACGTTCTCCGTAGATAACTTTCTGGATGACATCTGAAGCAAAAGTAGTAGAATTTATTTATTTGAATTTCGTGATTACTCATACTAACGTACAGAGCGACCTGTAACGCTAAGCCCTTCGTCGTTAGACGCTGAATTGTAGACGTTCTTCTTGTGATTTAGAGACAGAGCAGTTTGCTGGGCAATTTTTACCTTTCTTAATCCCGAATTTTGTAAGTAGAACGGCAGGTGCACCATATTATTTAAGTAACTGTGGCCGCCAATGTTGCTTTCGTTAAATAATCGCCTAGTATTCATTTCTACTGTCTGTAAAGTACACAAAAAAATAATGTTCAGAAAAAGAGTTTAATTCAGTGTAATCTGAAATGTTATATGTTGAACAGAGAGAATAAAGAAATTTCTTTTTACATTCGTTACTTGAAATTTTCGTAATTTGTTCTTTTTTCCTGTGGTGCGTCCGATCATGAGTCTTAAGCTTAAGTAAGCTTGTTAAGAGTATCGAAGTCATTCTATGACTTTTCTACATCACTTCGACGGCATTAGAGAAATGCAATTGTCACGCTTTTGTCAAAGTTTTGTCAAACTGATAACTTTTTAAAAGATCCAATATGAGTGGAATTTATCACGTAACATTGATCGTTTAAAATTCGTACTATATTTGAACTCTTGTGTACCATTACATCAATATATTTAATTTATAGTTAATTAGTCATCATATTTTATTCTATTAAAAATTTGAAATATGTTTTCATAAGATATTTACATCCCTTTTGATAGTTTATTATTATTTATATGAGTATCAATTGACACTAATGACACATAAAATTGATTAACACGGTAGAAATCAACGACAGATTCATGAAAAACATGATTTTCCTATAAACAACTTACAGGTAAGTATTTTTGATTGATAGTATACCTTGTCTCAGAATAAGAAGTGTTTCAAATATTGCGCCGAAATGGTATATATTTCAATGAGATTTCATTGGTTCTTCATTTTATAACACAACCAAACCATAATCTGTGAACGTGCTCTTACATTTTTGTTTTGGTTTATTATATTTTTCTGGGTTATCAAACAAAATCTGTACTTTTAAATACAACACGAACATAGGTAATTAGCCAGGACCGAGGAAACCATTGGTTTCACCACCCAAACAGCCCCAAGACATGGCGAAAAAATATCTAAAATGTTAACGCTACAGACTCCATAAATTAGAGCAACAGTAATTGTAATAAACATCTCGAAAACACTAAGTAAGATATTTAAGTTAACGAATAAAAAGATACATTAAAAATAAAGAATGGTAACATTTTTGAAGAATAGTTTCAACAAATATTGCCTTAGCTGTCAGATAATGTTGTAATAGTCATGGACAATGCAACATATATCAGAATGGAAAGGCTAACTACTCAACAAAAATAATATGGGACGAATTAATAGATTATATCACAGAAGCATTTGTTGTTTGTGTTGGAAGTGGTAATAGGGAAAGGGAATCTTTCCCTATAATCAATTTTACAGTTGCTTATTTTATTATAGCAATAATTTACAGCAAGTTCAGAGTGAGAGAAGCTCACTTGAAGTGAGCAGACACATTCACTCACTTTAGCTCAAATCTCTACCAAAAGGAGAGCGCCTAATCCTAATTCAAGTTATGTACAATCATTCCTTTAATGTAAATACTGACAAATAATGATTGTTGACAAATTACTACATTCTCAGCCGCTTACATGTCATTGCATTTGGCGGAACAATTGAATCACTCCTTATTCTGATACAGGCTAATAGATATTGCATTCATAAATTTAATGAAAGAGTTTAGCTTATACAAACCAATTAAAAATATTAAGTTTCCATATATTTCTAATTAGTTTAAAAACAATCTGGATGAGACACAAGAAGTTCAAACAAATATATGAGTTGTTTTAAGACAAACAGCTATTGTCAGGGTTATTCTGAGAATTACGAGATTATTTGCTGAAAAGCTAGTTTATCTTGAAAGTACTGACAACAGAAATAGTCCAAATAATATAACAAAATTGTGTATAGTACAGAAAATCTATTAATCTATACCTATTATTTACTGACAACAGATATGATTGCAGTATATACTGATGTTAAACGTAAATAAACCTTAAATATTAATTTCAAAGCAGATATATACAGCAAGTAACCAGAAAACTATTACAAAATTCAAATGCAAGTATAACATTGGATTTTTGCAATAGACGTTTTGTCGAGATGCCATTATATGCAACAGCAGAATATCAATTACAGGTTTGTATTCTTAATCAAATAAGAATATACCCAACATTAACACTATTATCTACACAAAACTGTCTCCAAATCTAACACTCCAAGCGTTTAATTTACAGTTCGAATTTCAATATTTTCGATTGCTAAGCAGACACACCGCACGACTTCATAGTGCAACTGTTTGCAGCAGAATATTTGATGACAGGTTGATTTGAATATTTTTAATGCAGTGCAGTATTTGAAACTAACATCATCAATTGTACTACCATATACTTTCTATTACATAAAGATTTATCCTACACTTCATTCACTCTAAGAAGGGAGCGTTGTGAAAGGTAGGGCTTAATTAAAATAATGTTTTATGATTGGTTGAAATAGTGCTTGAATATACACTGCAACATATTTAATTTCATTCGGCTTGTTCGACAAAAATTTGTTTACTGTAAGTTATGCCGATTTGTGTTTTATTCAGTTATTTATTGTTCTATTTAGTATTAATATGCATTAAAAAATACTTCTTTTCTTTGATGTTCTTTGTAATTATTGGTAAGTCGTCATTTTGAAGTTGATGAATGACTCCTTTTGGATTATGGCTGCGTTTGATAAGGTTTTGGCGGGAGAGAAATGTACCCAAAAAATACCATTTTTACGGGCGTTAAAAATCAAAACATGTAAATTTTATACATTAAGGATGAAGATAAAAGTTAAACGAAGTGAACGGTAATACATTTTCTTCAAATTAAGTTAATATATAAGCCGTAAATAAAATGGGAAATCAGTGGTTTTGCAAGTACTACAAAAAATGCCTACATTTAAAAATTACACAGTTGATTTATATGTAATATAGCACTGGGTGTATTTATATTCGTGCGGTTACTAATTATAAAATTTAAAATGTTACGAGTTATTTAAAAATACCTACTAGACAATGAGCAGTTGGTATCACAGGTTGGCACCATAAACCATAAAAAGTAACTACATAGTTTAATTTGTGATTTTAATCAAATTGTAATATTTTAAAATATGTTTTCTGTTATCTTTAATTGAAAGATGCCTATCCTTTTACTAGAGAGATCAATTATGCAAATCAATTAAACTTGGCTTTTTAATGCCGATAAAAGCCTAATAGCTGTTTTATATTTACGAAGTTGGCGAAGAAATTGTTGACTAAGAACGTTCAATAATTTTCATGAAAGTTTTTTTTGCAGATTGTGTTTAATAAGTAAAATATAATAAATCCAAACAAAAATGCAAGAGAATGTTCATAGCTTCACAGGTGATGGCTAGGTTATGTTATAAAATATGGCATGATTTGTTGCGCGGTTTTGGCGCATCAATAATATATGATTAATTCAATTTTAAAAATATTAATTCATGTCCCTCTACGTAGATTAGCAATTACTAAATTATTTGAGAATTTCAATTTAATTCAAATATCATTCTTTAGACTCAGACTGTACGTTGATTAATGTTTTCTATACGTTAAAAATACTCCAAATTTAAAACTACATACGTTGCAATTTATATTTACTTTTTGACTGCGTAGTTATTTCGTTAAAATGATTCTTTGTTCAATATTATTTTGTCAGCCGCATAGACGAAGAACCTATTTCTTATTTGTATATGTCGATACCGTTTTTTGTGTACGTCTCAAACCCCTGTGGAAATAAGTGCTTGAATAATATCAAGTTGTTGTGCGCCGTGTGCAAAGTTTCTTCTTAGAAGGACGCTGGAGTGTTCTGGAAGGTTGGAAGTGACGTATTACCTTCCGGTCCCCACCGCTAACTAGGCGGACAATAAAAGAAGAAGGACTCCAAAATTATTATTATTATTTCGTCTCCAGTCCAAAAAGTAGCACGATTATTTCATCACATAGTGTCCATCAGTCTCATTGTTTTATTAGAATATCGTCTGCTAAATTCCCGTAATTATCATGTTAGACCAGTTAGTTTATTAGTGCCACATCCAAGTGTCATATCTCGTCGAGATGTTTTATCGGTAAAAGACCGGGTGCAGAAGAATTGCTAGTCCTTATCGGAAGTTGTCATGGGACGCCCGCTGTAGGGGATTTATTCCGAATAAGGCAAGAAATGCCTGACATCGCCAACTTGTGTTTGGGGGTCGAGCTTGCGGACAAGGTCCGGATGTAATGGCAACTCTGTCACCATACCGCCGGTCAGTCGTCGTCTTCAAAGGCCGAATAAAACCTATCACCGTTTGCCGTCGGAACTCTTCGAGGAACCTTTTCAATTTCTTTCTGGGCCGGACACGAGTAATAATCAGGTACACATGCGTGAATCAGTCAATCCATTAGTTTTTGCTGTTAAAATCTGTTTGAATTAGGCTTGCGTCGATTAATTACTAAATTATTACTGTTTATATTTATTTGGAGCGAAATCACGTCATATAACTTATTGATTTGGGGTAAATTAATGTTAATGAAATGTCTTTCGTAATGTTTTGAGAATTATTAGTCACTATTTGTTGTAAACGAAAATGAAAAGTGTGAACACATGGATGTTAAAACTAACATCAAGCAGTAAATAATTACTGTGACTTACATATATACCTTTATACGTAAAACGTATATGCATATATGCATGTGTTTGAGATACACACATACATTAAGTGCTATTGTCGACAATCGAACGCACAGACACCGGTGTTTCGACCTATGAGGTCTCATCGAGAATCTCCACGCACACTGATGAGACCTCATAGGTCGAAACACCGGTGTCTGTGCGTTCGATTGTCGACAATAGCACTTAATGTATGTGTGTATCTCAAACACATGCATATATGCATATACGTTTTACGTATAAAGGTATATATGTAAGTCACAGTAACTATTTGTTGTGTTTATTAAGTTAGTGTAATGTTTATATGGTAAAACCTTAACGGTTTCTCTGTTTTTGAGATATTATGACGTAAGGAACAAACTGTAATAATATTCATTCCAGATTTTTTATATTTGTAGCATGTAATAATTATCCTGTCTTTGAAATGTTTATTTAATGAACTTTCAATAGTTATTTTCATGAGTTTTGGCTATCTTTTCAATTGTTGAAAAAGTGTAATGTGTTTATTGTCAATTTAATTAGTTATCTGGCCTGGTTAAAGTTTGAATTAAACTAGTTTATTTTATCTAGTTGTGATTATGATTCAATCAGGTTATTTTGCGTGGGTTGTTATCAAATTTGGGTTCAGTATCTTTAAGCCTTTGTCGAAATTTATTGATTTAATGATTGTATTGTATCAAACATTGTTTACTTTTGTTTATTAACATATGTAAATTTTATTACTAGCTATTTCTTTTATTGAATAAATTGTTTTTGTTATTATTCACCTGTTTTCTTTGGAGAAGGCTTTCATAATCAATTATACTAAGTTCTCATTTAATTAGTGTAATTTTAAATACACAGTGGCACTCATATTTTAAATGAGTGGCGCATTCGGACAAAATAGTAAATCACCATCTAAATATTTCATGCTCTTTAAAGCTGAGTTGAACTTAAAGTGAGTCACCAATTACCAACTTAACACTTCTCCAGGGACCGCGTGATGGGATTTGTTTCTAAGGGTGAATCATTAGCGATTATCCCTTATGAGGTAAGTGAATGTTCGGTCACACACACACAGTAATTTTAGTCACAAGCACCCTGGTTTCTTTGATCATTAGCTTTAGCTTTTGAATTAATTATTTAACAATTAATCAAATTAGGAATTCAAAAAGCAACAATATCCAACATATATCGCATACTTATATTTGCTTAGGCAGGAACCAATACAGTCGTTAAAATAGTACCGTTTTGGCGCGATATTTGAATTGGAAAATTATAATATGAAGTAACAGTATGATTAAAAGATAAAATAATGACGGACATAGCCTTTACTAATTGCATGTCATTGGTAATCTCATTGCGCTTTCAACGTACCTATGACCAAATAATGCCTTAAAATATGTAGAATTTCTCTTATTCAACCTTACAAAAAGAATCCATTCTAAAAACTGTCCAGCAGCCAAAATATAAAATAGAAATAAAACAAAAACTCTAAATTCAAACTACATATCAAATCAAGCGTATTTTTAGCTGGTAAAACATATTTATTAGAATGTTAAACTAATGGGTACGTTATGAATACAATAATATGACTAAGTATATTTCTGTTTTGCATATTATTATTATTAGACATAATCAACAAAGATATGATATCGCATAGATGTAGTAGCCTGTACGAGACGAATTAAGTAACAGAAAATGTTTTATTTTGCATAACACAAACACACTGCTGTTTATTTATTGTATATAGTTTTGTATGAAATAAGAAAGTCCAATGGATAAGTATCACTTGTCTTTAGCATTTAAAAATATGTTTAAGGATAACTAAATTTATAAATAAAATAAATTCAAATGAATGCTCAATATGAAAGTTGACAAGTAAGTATCGATTAGATTCATACGTACAAAATCAAATTGCAAAGAACGCCGGCCAGACCAAATTTTCGTTTGTGGCCGTAGAAATTTTAAGAAGCAGGTAAAATGACCTTGAAATGCTTTGCGGTCATTGTTATTTAATTTTAGAATGCATATCGTGGCGCCATCCAATTATTACTAGTAGTACTTAAGATAAAGGAAAAATCTTAGTTCCGAACCGAAATGGAATTGCCAAGATTGAAACGCACCCTTAATCACTATCAATTTTATGTTCAAACGACAACAAACTTTAAAAGCCTCTTATTGATATATTTTGGTGCTATTTAACCAAGTAGGAATAGTTAATTCTATCGACCGAAGACGAAGAACTTAAAAACCTACCACCTGACGAATTCAGGCGAAGGGTCAAAGGGCTGTTAATGGAGGAGGAGTTCTACGGCGTCGAAAATTTTTTGGCAGTTAACCTAAACTTATGAATTATGTGACATTCTCTGATTTTGTATTGTTCATTTGTTCACCAACCTGGTTCTCTCTCTTTTATTACTTGTTTGTTTGTTTATGTCTTCGTTTGTCATATTGTTGATACGGTGTTCTTGTTATATACACATTAATTTAAATTAATTTGATATTTTATGACAAATGTGATAACTAGCACAAGATTACTCAGATGTAACAATAATCTGTAATATTGTAATTATAGATGAGGAAATATAATATTATTATCATTATTATTATTATATTAAAACAAAAATCCGATATTTTTTTACGTTTCGATACGAAATCAACTTGGCGTACTCTTATTTACTGCCAATCTAATTTTAACAATTTATTTCTCTAACTTCTACATGAGTTTCTTTAAAAATAAAAGTTACATATATTACTTAATTCATTTTGATCAATGTATTTATTCATCCTTTTAAATTATAACTTATATAAATTTTTATTTTACACTTTGACATATTCTTGGCCCTTTATTTATTATAAAACTTTGACATTTCTTTAATAACTATTAATACTGAAATAGATAATAACTTTTGTGTTATTACCACTTTACATAATATCGATTTATTAATTATAGTTAAATTTATATTTACTTACTTATATTTGTAATTTAATAATAATTGTTACATTCTTAGTCAAGAATACCCCCCCCCCCCCCCATAATATGTCTTTGCTTCTTCTTCTTTCAAGAAACTTATCAGTTATCAGCTGTTTGACTTTTCAAAAGTCTTGGCATATTTAATATTTTAAACTTAAACTAAGCTATTTTAAATGTAAATCTCAAAAAAAAGGGTTTTCACAAAAGACAGCAAAACGTCTTCTACTACTTAAAAACCACAAAACTCTTCATGTGTACATTAAACTCCGATTGCAGCGCCACCTACTCCTTTCTTAGATTGAATAAAGTATAGTAATAAAAATAATACATTGTTATTATTTATTTTATATCAAAAGTTTTTTTGAAAAAATATGCAATGTCCCTTACAGATGAGCTATAATTGAACAACTTTTAGAAGGTACAGGAAAGAAAATAATTAATGAAACACGTAATTTCCCAGTCGATTTTGCAAGTTACGTTCTGTATCATAGGTATATGTTATATGGTCATTGAAGTAATGAAGATCACAATCATTTATGTTTATTTTAGCTTATAACACAATATTATACTTCAATTTATACGTTTTGTTATTGAATATAAGCATTTTTATCCATTCTAAGATTTCGGGATGCATCGGTTATGCCTCGGATAGCAAGCAATAGAATTAATACAAAGTCGAGCGTCATTTAATATTGTATGTTTGAAATAATATTAAACGTACATTTATATGAAAATCAGTAATAAAAGGAAAAATTATTAATAAATATGTTCCTTTGGTTATTAAAAAACAAAAAAATTCTATAAATAAACTGAAAGGGCAGTGGTGGGGTTAGGCTGGTAGTAAAAAAAGCAAAAAAACAATAAAATAAACTACAATTCTATAAATAATTTACATTTTATTACGTATTTTGTTGCTGATGTGCATATAATTTTCAAATAAATAGAGTTTAAAAATATTGAAAAACACAATTTCAGTCAATTTTAATCAACACTCTACTTAGTATTATAATTCTATGGAAAGCGAACGTTTGACCAAATGTAACTTAGACCGGGCTGATTCCGGCGGGTAGTTCAGTTATGGTCTATTTTTGTTTACATTGTCTTTTACTTTTAAAATCGCAGTAAGGTAATAAAAGAACATAAAAATTTAACTCAAATGTCTTTTGATAAAATGAAATATACATCAATTAATACGATTTTCATAATTTCAAGGATATGTAGATGGATATAACTAAAAATGTGACTTGAAAAAATTCATTCAGTGAGGACCTAATTCATTAATTATTTCCTTTTTTGTTAATTACTTCCTTTACGACAGCACGCTTCAGCTGCACCTTTACCCAACAACTGCACATTTGGCAAGATGTTAATATTAGTTACAAGTAATTAGTAGGTACTTAATATGTTAACCCTGGATGACATTAGACATTGTTGTGGTAAAAATATATGTGCAAACATGGATTTATATCATACTATATTAAAATTAAAGTCTACTACATAGGTATATATTTTATGCAATTGTGAGTATATATTCTGCACTGGCATCATAACAACACGCCATAAACAATACTCAATACATAAAACTAACCTGATCCCAGGCTACCCGCTTGAAAGAAAAAGCATAATCGACAATTAAAGAGACAAGAGTATAAATGTAAGGTTAGTCTTAATCACCTACCTTGGCTATAACATGCGGATCTATTGCCAGGATAACAATGAAAGGACTATTGGAATCTGAAAATAGCATGTGCACTGCATCGAGAACCAATAATACTTTATCCTGTTCGCAACTGTCAAGACCATCTACTATAATTACTAATCGAGTTTGCTGTGATCTCAGGCTATCTAAACATTTCACCATGTCCTTCATTAAATTAACCTGATAATTTAAAAAGTGAATACCGTAAAAATTACACTTGATATGTTCGTCGTTACCTCATGACGAAGTGCTTGTAAAAAACCTTCTGATTTCAAAGTGTCTAGTTTGGAAATTGTTCTCTGTAGATGGCGCCTCTGTGAAAATACTAGAGATCCAAACATTCTCGTCCAAGTGTAGAAATTTGCAATGGTTGTGACGCACAGGACTAAAGCTGTGATAATCAATACTATTCGTAACGTCATCTTTTTATCTTCACTGCAAGAATTGCGAAATACAAAGTTTTCAATTAAAAAATCGTTAAAATCATATAACCTTACTTTTCGACAGATTCACTAACTTCTAGTAGATATAAGGTTAACGCGCAACTGGCCATCAACACACATACAAATGCAATTTCAAATATACAAACGTATGGGATGCAGCATATTTTCCGCCATTTCCAGGATGAAGATGATTTTACTGTAATATAAAATGAATAAAATAAACACTTTGAATCCACAAACTCAATCTTTACAAACTAATTCAAAATAAAAATTAATTGTTCAATCAATTACTCGAATTTCTGTAATTCCATAGTAAAATAGCATTAAATTATAGTTAATATTTAATTGAACAATTTTTTGATGTTGATTTTATAAAGAATTCATTGGTGTTAAATCGTTTAAAAATAAACTATGAACAATGTACCTGCTTTAGGTTTAAATGCTCTGTATAATCTTGTTGATATAGTACCATAGTCAGTCTCAATAGCATCATACAAGGATCCAATCATTTGAACTACAGAATTTTCACCTCCAGCGGTACTACTGACTCTTGTCTGATCAGTAAAGTAAAACCTGAAATATACATAATTTAAAATAATTGACATTTGCATTTAGTATTCAAGAACTTTAGAATCATTCATAAAAATTTTGAACAAAATAACGTGACAAGCAATGAAATTAAAATCCAGATTATATAGCTAAATTTACTAAAAGTAAGAATTCCAGTTTATTTATCGGCGCTAGTACTATTAGTGTGATTAATGTCGTAAAAAAACAAGCACTTTGGAGAGTCAGTTTTTGGCAAAACACAACACTGCTGTGTTGCCGCATCCACCTTAATCTTCGAATATGGCCTCCTGTGATATTTTCTTATTTCCTAAATTAAAAAGGACACTTAAAGGACAACGTTTTTCAACAATAGATAAGATAAAGACGAAATCGCTAATCGAGCTCAAATCGATACCTAAAGAGGCGTTCTACCAATGCTTCTCAAACTTGAAACTACTTTGGCAACAATGTATAATATCACAGGGAGACTACTTTGAAGGGATGGTATCAACATTGTAGACTAAATAAATACTTTCTGAGAAAATTCAAAATTATCGTTTCAATTTGATCACACCTCGTATATACCAGATTTCGACGTTGTTATTGGCAATAAATAGTGGTAAAGATCACGTAAAAAGGGAAGAAACATTAGACAAGATTGGGTTGTCAAATAATTTAATGACAGATTCAGATTCGGACAGCGATAGCATCATTTAACAGGAAGCTAGTTCTGAAGAGGAAATAATACCTGATAAAAATGATGTATACATCCAAAATTGTGTCATGTCAAATCTATATTTAATGACAAGTCCCAAAGCATCTAGTCATCAACTCAAAAGTAGAATTTTCTTTTGCCGAGCTAACAAGGACTTTTTTTAAAATATGTATTTTTGACAGTTAGAGAACAACATAATTATTTAGTTGTAATAGGAAACGAACTTTACTGTTTTTTTTATAAAATAATGCCTTTTTCTACCATACGTTATTATTAATTTTACGATACTACTATATTTAAGCTACTACAAAACAAATTACAAAATCTATCAAAATCTTAGGCACATAGATGTGGGATTTAATAAATAAATAGGTAAGCCGATTTATTTATTTAATTTGAAATTAACAGCAAGCACATTTGAAAATTTGGCGCGCCGTTTGTATTAGATATGGAAAATTGTCTTCCTGAATATAATTACAAATATTATTTGAGTTAATTTGATCGGTTTGCACTTTAACAAAAAGACGACATTACAAAAAGTTTATTTTAATTAATTTACAAGAGAATAATTTGAATTTTGCGAAAATGCTAATTCTTATTTTTCTATCTACAGAATAGTCATTTGATCTGCAAATTAATGTAAACTAATTTTGTATGTAGTAGCCGATAATGTATAAGAAGTATTTATTTATCGTAATCATAACACAACGCAGCATTACCACATCGCGGGCTTCCCAGAAGGCTAAATGTATATATACGTCTACACGAGACGTCATCTACAGTGAATTATATTTAACTATTCATAAGGTCAGTGGTTAAATATAGGGTACTACAGCTGAATATACCGGAGCAACTGTGGCTTTCAGTTAGGGTAAAGCAACAGAATCTTATAGTTGGTATAATTTATAGACCCCCTTCATCTAGTGTTAGCGAGTTTGTACTTCAGTTGGAAACCACTTTTTACAATCTCTTACCTGAATGTGATGACATTTTCTGTTTGGGTGACTTTAATATTGATGTACTAAGGCTGACACACAATTACTTAAATCACTTTTGACATCTCTGGGACTAAATCATATCATAGACTGCCCTACTAGAATCACTAAGAAGTCTTATTCTTTGATTGACCTTATTATTGTGACTAATGTGGAGTTGGTATTGGACAGTGGTACAAAGAATGTTAATATAGCGGATCATGAGCTTGTTTTCTGTACAATTAATATTCAAAAGATTGGATCGTCTCCTTGTACAGTACTTGCTAGAAATTTGAATACAGTCAGTTATAACACTTTTCATTCGGACTTGTGTAGGGTTCCATTGCATTGTGTGTTTCATATGAATAATATTACTGATAAGGTAGAATATTTAAACGCTGCAGTTATAGGTTTATTTGACTGTTATGCTCCATTGCGTACACGCCCAGTGTCGAACAAACAGCACAGCCCCTGGTTATCACAGAATACGAAATACTTGATGCAGCTTCGTGATGAAGCTTATAAGAAATTTAAAATTTCGAAACGCTCTCCACAGTGGGAATACTATAAGTCCTTACGAAATTTCTGCACTTCTGTTATTAAGTCTGAAAAGACAGCCTATTTGAATCATAAATTCTCAACTTCCAGTCAAAAGATGTGTTGGGAGGAATTGAAGAAACTAAATATCTGTAGGAATAAATTGACACCTATCCCTGCAAACCTGGGAGATTCACATTGCATTAACGATTACTTTGTATCGTCAGTTTCTAATATTCCTTTGACATGTGATGCTGATACATTGCGGGGTTATCTGGATAATAAACATCCTAATCTTAAATCTTCTTTTGGTTTCAAGCCAGTACTTGAACATGAGGTTACTAAAATCATCATGACTATTTCATCTCGTGCAACTGGTTGTGATGGGATAAATATTATTATGCTGAGGATGTGTTGTCCGTATATAATCCCGTTCATCACTCACATTCTGAACTACTGTCTGGCTGAAGGAGTTTTTCCTGATCAATGGAAAACAGCGTTAATTACTCCTATACCTAAATGTGCAAATCCTAAGGACTTTAAAGATCTTCGTCCAATCAGTATTCTTCCTTGTCTTTCTAAAATTTTGGAAAGGGTTGTGGACGCACAGGTACGTGAACATTTATTAGTTAATGATCTGCTGCCAATGAATCAGTCTGGTTTCAGACCCATGCACAGTTGTGCGACGGCCCTGGCGAAGGTGACTGATGATATCATCTCTAATCTGGATATTGGTAATGTGTCGGTTTTGGTATTACTGGATTACAGTAAGGCCTTCGATACCATAAACCATGAGCTGCTTCTTGCAGTTTTGCGTTTCGTGGGCTTCAATGATGTTGCTATTGGGTTCTTCGCTAGCTATCTTCGGGATCGGCGTCAAAGAGTTTCCTTGAATGGAAAGTGCTCTAGTGATCTTCCGGTGGTTAGTGGAGTGCCTCAGGGCTCAGTATTGGGCCCTCTTCTATTTACTATATACACTTGCAGACTTCCGATATCTTTGCGTGTCTGTGAGTTTCATATGTATGCCGATGATACGCAGGTCTACCATTCCTTCAGTGCTGTGGACGTATCGCGAGCTGTCAATAACATGAATGAGGACTTGAATGCTCTATGTGAAGTTTCGGCGAAGCATTCTCTGTTCTTGAACCCGGCCAAGTCTTCTGTGCTGGTTTTCGGTTGCAGGTCACAGGCATTATTGGATTCCATTACTGTATCGGCTAATGGCATAACATTGCCGATAGTAAATGAGGCTAAAAACTTAGGGGTGATATTGGACACGTCTCTACGATTTAAATCGCATATCTCTCAATGCATTAAGCGTTGTTATTCAGCTCTTAAGCTACTCTATCCGCATAGATCGTACTTAACTGTGGAGACTAAGAAGTTGCTGTGCGATTCCCTGGTGTTGTCACATTTTCAATTCTGCTCTCCTGTAATAGCACCTTGCCTTGATTGCTCTGATGGAAGACGGGTCCAGCTGGTGCAGAATTCGTGTCTTCGCTTCATGTATGGAATCCGTAAGTTTGACCATATTTCGCACAAGCTGCATGATGCTGGTTGGCTTAGTATGGGGAATAGGGCACGGTTGCAGTCTACTGTATTTTTTCTTAAAATCATAAAATCTGGCTGTCCGCCCTATTTGACAGCAAAAATTAGATTTCGGGCTGATGTGCATAATGTGAACATCCGTACGAGAGGCTTAATTTCCCCGCCATTTCACAAAACAACTCTATATGAGCGTGGCTTCTCGTACTGTGTTTACGTTTGCTATAACTCATTGCCCGATGATTTCAGAAGCATGAGCCTTCCTGTACTTAAATATAATTTGAAAACAATTTTGCTTCGGGAGCGGGCGCCATTGGCGTGGGCAGGTGATGGCTATGGAAGTCTTTGGCACCATTTCTGAATGAACTTTGCCGAGTATGTGTGCATTGCGTATTTTGAGCCTTGGCCGCGTCTGTCATCTGTCATCTGTTAACTGCTATGCTTAGTTAAGTCACAGGGCTGAGAGGAAGACCAGTCTTCGACTGATTCTTAGTCCTTTTACCTTCAATTTAAATTTGCTGCAATATTGATTACATGCATATTAATAAATCTTTATTATGTATATAACACAAACCTTGAAATCAGTTTTTCAATGTTTGTTGTTCTCTTTTTGCTTTTATTCAGTATTTTTTATGTGTTACTATATTTTGTAATTCAGTTCTTTACAATGTACTTATTTTTTTTTCTTTGTTGTTGTTGTTGGTAATAAACTATTATTATTATTATTATTATTATTATTATTATTCGACGTATCTTGCAGCGGTAAACGTGTCGTTATTAAGACTTCTTGATATTTTGTTAGAGAAGTTGCTATCTTTCATATTATAATGAATACTGTTGAAATAAACGTAAAAGATTGTGCAGGCCAGCGGTGGGCTAAATAACGTCTTTTCGGGCTAGAGAAATTACTATTTGTATGTTGATCGGGCTTCATGATGACTGTTTATTTGTCTATATACATACTTAGGGTAATATTGGGTAAATTCCGCGGTAAGAACAATCCTAGGCACGTGTTTTAGACTCGTTGGTCATCATTAGTACGATGTAGCCAAGAAATAAGGTGGCATATCCTTGGAGACAGAAGCAATAACGCTAGACCATCGGGATGACAGACCGCCATTTGCAGATTCTGTCAGAAGATCCCCAGCAATATATATATATATATATATATTATATATATATGATACTAACATTAGTGTTACTGATTCCTCATTAACATATGTCAAAGACACAAGTGAACTAATACTTAAAAATAGCTTACTGAGTAAGAGCAAATAAATTATTCATAAATAGTGACAAATTCAATTTTACAATCTTTAACACCAATACAGAAGACTTTTCCATTATGTTAGACAATATCAGTATCTCCAGATCAAATGAAACCACATTGCTGTTGTTTCTTTGGCAATTTCAGACCTCACACTCAAAATATAATTTTTTCATTAATTAGCCAATTGAATATTGCATATTTATGATTTTTTGAAACTTACCTAATCGGTTGGGCTGATAAAATATCTCCCGTGCTAGAGCCTGGCGGATGACAAAACAAAATTTGAAGTATCAATTTTAAATTGTTCATCTTTCGCGTAAACTTCACTTTGAAATTGTATCTCCAGTCCCAGTCGTATCTAAAAATCAATAAAAATATATATACATAATATGGTCGTTCGAACATATATGCTTGTTCCTCACCGTTCACTTGATAAACCAACTAAAGCCAAGACGAAGTAAGAAATCAAAAAGAACGCAATACCCACTGAAAGACCTAAGATCCAATTGTGCACGCCCAATCCGGCAACAGTACCTGTCAGTACTGAGATGTGTAGAACTAATAGGAATAGCAAACCGGTAAATTGAAAAGTGGGATCGCTCCATTCACGTGCAAAGTTCTTCATTTCCTCTATGAAAATATAGGTTTGTTAGAAAAATGAAATTGATTTTTATCAGTAAACATGTTACTACCTCGTAGTTTGCTTAAGAGAAAAGATTTACCACTGCCCCATTTTGCATAAAGTCCAACAGTTATCGGCATTGACAGAGATGGCTCGCTTAATATATCGGCTAAAGCACTGTTGTACAAATCATAACCTAACAGATTCTCATTATCTTCGTTTCTATTCAAGCGTCCTAGAAACAAAGTAATTTTTAGCAATAATGTAATAAAATATACAGGCTGATTCATATTCACATTTTAAAAACTTTCGAGAGATTACAGAAAAGGCCGATATGAAGATTTTTTATAATGAATTTATATGCCTGCATTTGAAGATATGAGATGTACAAAGAAAACGAAATCACCGAATGTCACGAAATAGAAAAATGACATACAAAAAACAAACAATGTTAATAAAATAGCACAGAATTTTCCCAAAATTTAAAGAAAAGTCTATTCAAAAATATTGCTACTCTTTTATTCTGATTCCGGTTGCATCATCTCTGAAGTACGAACTGTATAACGTCTCGTGCTATTTAGTAGAGCTCTTCGAAATTGTTGGTGTTGGATATTACCGGTTGCTTCCTTCGGACAACAACGTCTATCGGGGTGCGTTCAGATATCCATCCGGACGTCATCTATGTAAATTGAATCATATATATCATATATAGTAGATGTAACGTAATAGTATTGTCGGTACAGGATAACAATCGTTCAAATATCTGCCGGGTGAAACAACTTTACGCCCTATTCCCGTAGTCGACAAAAGTTACCTGTCCTGCGCAGTAGGTATATAGCCAAATAAGTATCTGATAGCAATTTAACCGAGTCAGAACATAAGTTTACTTCATTCTCACATTGTTTTCTTTTCAGTTTATTTAGTATAGAATATTTCTCTATTTTTTAATAATATAATGAAATATGGATGCCTTTTACGGAAGGTATGTTACGTTGTGCCATCGGTCCCCTCTGGTTTGACTTACAACCCCGTTGTTTGAGAGTAACCATGCTGCCACTACTGCTGTCGCTCTATAATTGATTTCAAATTTTCGTTTTCGTTCTCGCGGTCCATGAATAGAAGATGAACTTGGTTCTTTTTCTTCTCGATTGTGTGATTTCTTGAGGGTATTGGAGTCCAAATCTGTGAAGGAGAGTCACCGAAGAGGACAGAAGTGAACACGAGGTTCAACTTCTAGAAGAAAAACTTCTAACTTTGAAGAGTTGCTGCTTTCTGAAAGTTGCAGTTTACTGCACAAGGACAGATTGAGGTCTACGGTGTTTACCGTGGAGGGCATCGACGTTGATGCCAGAGATAGTTGGGTTCTCGTGGTCGGGATCCTGTTGAAGTGTTCTTGGGCTTGATTACGAATGTAATCTTGAATTAGGGGGATGTCGAGATCGCTGTGGATGACTGAGTTTCTGGTGTACCAGAGGGCCCCGGTCATGGTGCGAAGGATCTTGTTCTGCTGAACTTGTAGCAGATTGATGTGGGAAGCGGCCGCATACCCCCAGACGGGGCATGTGTACGTGATTCTGGGTCTGATGGCTACCTTGTAGAGAAGGGCTTTGGACTTGATGTTGAGTTTGCTGTTTCTGCATAGCAGGGGGTACAGCTGGACTAGGGTGGACTGAGCTCGGTTCGCTAAATCCTGGAGGTGATGTCTCCAAGTTAGCTTTGTGTTGAAGGTGAGTCCGAGGTAGGTCGTCGTGTTGGTCCAAGGGACCTCCACGTCGAACATTGAAATGGGGTCGGGGGCGTTGCGACGCCAGTTGGCTTTGGAAAAGAGCATGGCAGCGCTTTTGGCTGGGTTTATCTGGATCTTCCAAGTGGAGAACCAGTTCTCTAGGTCGTCAGCGGCTTCTTGAAGCCTCCTAGCGGCCAGCCAAGGGGCGCCGTACTTATATTTATAAATTATGCTATACTTCTGCCCGACTCCGCGCTCTGACCGCACACGCCGTCTGGACAAGTTATCGACGACGGCGAACATATCTACGATCATCTTTACTTCTACATCTTCACGAACATCTTTATTTCTACGGATACGAACTGCACTTCTTCTACCATCGATTTCCTGCAATACTACGGAGAAATCCTCGGCTACGATACGACTTCCACTCCATCGTCTCCAAGGACAGCGACACCAGGATCATCTCAACGCTCTGTTCCCGGATCGGCGATATTCTCAACGCTCTGTTCTGTTGTGTTTAGTTATCCAGCTCCATACACAATCCAGGAATTGAAACGTCGAATTTAGAAAGAAATTCAACGAGTTCCTGTAGAGATGCTGCACCACCAGGTAATGGGCGATGTTAGCAGAAGACTTGCCGAGTGCATATGGGAATAGTTGGTATCAAAAAGACGTTATTTTTGGAAAATAAAGACCTCTGTAGATTTTTCAGCTTGTAAACAATGCTTTTATGTTTATTATGTGTTGTTGTGTATATAGGGTGTCCCAGAAATAAAAAGACGGAGTAGCAGGTATGTAAAGTCCGAACAGAAACAGGCCCAAATATGCCGCAATAAAGAAGAAATTAAAAATTTAATTTTCTATGTTATTTTTTTAAATAAAAAATTACATTACGGACCTGGCACACGTAAGATTGCTCATTTGTAAATAGAAACGAACACGCATTCAAAGAAAAATACGCTTTTATTTGTATAAAACGGGAAAAAAATGTAAATCATACTCATTGATAATAAAACACATTTTTTGCCGGATGCGTCTAAATAACGCAGCTATGTATTCGATTGTTGACGCAGATGGGCGACTGACTCACTTTATTGCAGACAATAAAAGATTGTTTTCATTTTTAAAATAGGAAGGTTGTTGCCCTTTAATGTGTTTGTAGTCGGAAACAGCTGATTATTATTATTTTAGAATATTCAATAAATCGTATTTTTCTAGCCTTTATTACAGTAAATATCAAGAATGTAATTAGTTTTTTCTAGCAGGTGTAAAATTAAAGCAATTAATGGTGTGATATTTATTATGAAGTTTCTATTCCTCCTCCTTTTTTTAACACAAGTAATATGGTGGTTCTGAAAAGAACCGATTGTGTAAGTGAAGCAGGTGGATATTTATAGAAGGTGCTCTATGTGTCCGCCGTGCGCACGAAGACATGCGTCAATCCGTCGGAGAAGATTTCCACGCACTGGTTGGAAGGTACCTGGTTCCCCACGTATACGCCTTGCAGCTGTAAAAATACGTTGCCGAAGATCTTCTTCTGTGGCAATCTCATCCCCATCATACACCAATGTTTTCATATACCCCCATAAAAAAAAATCTAATGGATTTAAATCCGGACTGCGGGCCGGTCATGGTGTATGTCCTCCACGTCCAATCCATCGAGGATATGAAACATTGAGGTAATTGCGCACTGCCAACGAAATGTGTGGAGGCGCGCCATCGTGCATGAACCCAGAGTTGTCTTCTAAGTTGCAGAGGCACATCGTCGAAATATTCCGGCAACGTATTCTGCAAAAACTCTAAATAACTCTCTCCGGGCAGTCGTGCAGGTAGTATGTGCGGTCCAAGCAGACTATCACCGACAATTCCTGCCCAAACATTTATTGAGAAGCGGTGTTGGAAATGACCCTGCTGTATTACATGCGGGTTTGCATCGCTCCAATAATGTGCGTTATGAAAATTTAACACACCATTTCGGGTGAAACAACATTCATCCGTGAATAGTATGCTGGCACAAAAGTCCACATCTCTAGCTTGTTTTCGTCGAAACCAGGTACAGAATCTAACACGTGTGGGACGGTCCTGTTGTGCTAGAGCTTGAACCCGTTGCAGGTGGTATGGGTACAGCAAGTTCTCGCGGAGGAGTCGATGAATTGTCTATCGGGACATTCAGATTTGTCTTGCTGCAGATCGCGTGCTTATACCTGGATCCCTATCTACCACATCCAGGAGATGCTCTTCCGCATGTAAAACTCTCCGTGTTCTTTCACAACCCCTGCCTTCGTAGCGTGGGAGTAGTGTGCCTTGTTCGCGTAACCTAAACACCGTGTCCATAATCACTTGATACGACGGACGCCTGCGATTAGGAAAACGTTCGGCGTATAAACGTTCAACAGCTCTTCCATTTCCACCTACTTCACCGTAGAGATACACCATATCCCATAATTCTTGCGTCGTAAAAGCCATGTCGATAACTATGTGTCAACTCACATCGGCGGCTAATAACAAACTGAACATCTATGTATCTATCGCCCTTGTACACGCATGCATTGGCGGCTGGTCGGTAATAAAATCGCGGGCCACACAACAAAAACTTATGTATTTTTTTAAATAACATCCATTGTGCTGTTTGACAATGGATGTTATTTACAAAAATACATACGTTTTTGTCGTGTGCCGCGCGATTTTATTACCGACCAGCCGCCAATGCATGCATGTGTGCAATTCTATACCGCAAGTCGACCAGAGTCGGCGTAAGGCCAATTGAATTCTTTATTATTTTTTTTCTGCCGTCTGCGCACGAATAAAAACTTGATATTTTGAGGGTACGTTTTTACACAATCTAGCTTCCGATTTCTGCTACTCCGTCTTTTTATTTCTGGGACACCCGATATAGAGTAAAAAAGATGACCATTCAGTTTTGGTAACACTTTTAAAATCGCCCGATTCGCTATCGCACCCTGTATTAAAATCATCGACATACATAATCCATAATTCAATTTCAACATGTATGTTACAAAGTGTTATTACACACTTGGGATTCAATAAATCGAGAAAATTAAGCGTTGCTCAGCATATAAGAGGCACAAGCACTCAAATTATTCGATTTTTATTGTTTTTGTTGGTGTTTGTGTGTGAAAAATTGTAAAAACAATTGCATAAAATAACAAAAACAGAAACTTCAATGATAAAACATGCCTTATCAACCCCCAATAGGTTTACGCCAATTACAGGAAGCTTCAGCGGCTAGCATCTGTGAAGCTACTACTACTTAGGTTCTAGTGCCTCTCCGCATTCACAAAGAGTGTAGAAAGAAAGAGAAAAACCACCGCAATCCGATATCAACTCATTAATATTTTTAAACTAAGTATATAAGAGCAGTACTTTTAAACTAATAATCCAAGAGAATAACTGAATATATAACAAAAAGAAACAAAAAACAATAACAGAGCAATATTTTTATATAGCAAATCTACCATGACATTTTTGAAGACATAAAAAAATTAGTACAATTGCTTAATTATTATCATTTGATGAATTCTCATATTAGTTTAAACTAAACTTACAGATACTTACTAGCACCAAACACTTGCCCCAATATCGTTTTCTGATGATTCATGTCAATGTTATACGGAGTCTCACCAGCTCTATTAGGTCTGTATAATAAATGGCTGTGTTTCGGATTTCGCACGAGTATCTCCACTATCGCCTTAGACTGTGCCCTCATCGCTATATGCAAAGCTGTGTCTCCCTTTTTATCGCAAGCGCCCACTTTAGCTTTCTTATCAATGAGTAACTGCACCACTTCTGCGTTTCTTGAACGGACCGCTTTAAGCAATGGAGTATCACCATCCTATAGATAAGAATACGGAAAACATTTTAAATAAAATTAAAATAAGTTTTTCTCAGTGTTTAGAAATTTTAATTATGATTTTCTGCATAGCACTGGCAATTTGATTAAATTAATTGATTAAATTATCAGTAATACCGGGTGGTCTAAAAAGTGTGGTAACTAAGTTTGAGCAAGACTGTTTTTCGAGTTTTTTCACTTTACTTTTCGACATATATAGTCTTCTTTTAATACGATACATTTGTTTCAACGATATTCAAGTCGCTTAATCCCATCACTATAATAAAACGAATCAAATGCATCAAAATAATCGTTTACTTTTGCAATCACTTCTACATTTGAAGAATTTTTTTCTCCTCCAAGGCATTTTTTCATATTCGGAAACAAGAAAATGTCGGACGGAGTTAAATCTGGACTGTATGCATGCGGAAGAATTTCGAAACCTAATTCAACTAATTTTGCCGTTGCAATTACCGATGAGTGAGCGGGGTGCATTGTCGTGATGGAACAAAAACTTTCTCCTGGCCAAATGCATCGTTTTTCCTTTAATTTTTCATTCAACTGGTCCAAAATCGAGGCGTAGTACACTCCTGTGACTGTTTTGGTCTTTTAGAGATAATCTATAAAGATAATACCACGAACATACCAAAACACAGTGGCCATAACCTTGTTAGCTGATGGAACTACTTTCGCTTTCTTCGGTCTACTGCAAACGTGTGTCTACCCATTGTTTTGATTGAATTTTTGTTTCAAACGTATAATAGAGTATCCAAGTTGCGTCAATCGTAATAAATCGACGCAAAAATTCAATGCGATTACGCTTAAAAGGGCTTAAACAGTACTCTAAAGTGATTACACGAATTCATTTATGGTTCTCAGTCAGCAAACGCGGCACCCATCTTGCTGACAGTTTTCTCATATGCAAATGTTCATGTAAGATATGACCGACACGTTATTTTGATATTCCAAGAGTGTCGGCTATCACAAGCACCTTCGATCAACGATCATTTAAAATGAGATCATAAACTCTGGTGATCATTTCGTCAGTGGTAGCCATTTTCGGACGTCCTGCTCTTGATTCATCTTCGGTGCTCCTACGACCACGTTTATAAATTCATTCACCCAAAAACAAACTGTCTTCAGTAATGGTGCATATTCGCCATGAACACGATCTAACTCCTTTTTGATCTCGTTTGGTATTTGCCCGTCAATATAAAAGTTTTTAATCACAGCATGATATTCTTTTTTAGCCATATTTACTAAACTACCGAACTCGTTTATTGGCGTATTTGGCTCAAACTTTCACAACTGTCAAATTTGAGGTTATTAATTTCATAAATGACACGCATGTGTTATAGTGGTGCCATCTCTGTATTACTCACCACACTTTTCAGACCACCCTTGTATGCAGAAAATTACAATTAAAATAACACAAATAAAATTATTTTTTTCTGTTTGCAGCATCACCTTTGTTGTGATTTCCAGATCTGGATTTGCATTAAGAAGCAACTTGACGATAGCCACATGTCCTTTCTCGACCGCGATGTATATGGCAGTCTTTCTGTCCTTCCCAGCGATGTTCACATCAGCGTACTTCTTTAGTAATGCTTCGACAATTGGCCTATGCCCATTCTTAACGGCATGAATTAAATTAGTATCTCCGGCCCTGTCCTGAAAAAAAACAGATAATATTACGTAATCAAGAAAGATATTAATGAACTTCATACTTGTATATTAATGTAAGCACCAACGTTAAGTAAAGCCGTCGCTATTTCATGGTAACCTTCCTTACATGCGATAGTTAAGGCACTGCAACCGTCCTTATCTAAAGCATTCACGTTTGGTTTATGTTCCAACAGCAGACTAACAACTTCTTCGTGGTTGCCTTGCGTAGCGACTAGAAGAGCCGTCCATGAATACATGCCAGCTGTATCCACATTTGCCCCTGTGTTATAATACTGATTAATGATTAATATCGAACATACAAGTGATATATGGTGGCCTATAGCAAATGTTAATGAGATGGCCTTGGTTTGATTTAGGATATAAAATAAAACAGTACTTTCAAAAATAAACTTTTCTCAATTTAATGTGCGCAAATTTAGACACAACACTAATCAAATCAATGTCTCGAGGTAAATCACAATGTTCATTAGGTAATAGATAATATTGTCCCATCGTGTTCCTTAAATCATTATTTAGGCGCCTTACACAATTTTTCAATTATCACAGATTAAACAAACCAGACTGGTAACTAAATCTCAAATTTTATCCAGATTACGTCTCCTTGTTTAGCAAATAAAAATATCAATCCTCTACCATCTTTGTCATTTTAGCTGAACGGGAGATGAGATGGCGCTAGCGTCATTTGAAATTTTTTGTTATGTTGTGGTTATACCGTTGATTGAAGACATACATATTATTCCTTCAATCAATGGCATATGTCATTCCAAACAATATTTCAAATTTTACGTTTTTTTGCAATCCGTTCTTGTTGTACATCATATTAAGTATAAATAATCTGATATTGATCGCGAGTTTATGATTAAATAAGTACAGAGTGAAAATTAGTGAACTCTGGTGTAATATAAACTCATAGGAATATATTGCGTTAGAGTGATTTCATGTATTATATTGTATAAGTTTAATAAACAGAGACTTTCATCAATAATAAAATCTAAGTATTCGTATTTTTTAAAAGTAAAAGGTGAAGGGTATGTGATTTGTCCAATAGTTTTGTGTATTTTTCTATTACGTTAATAACGTATTAAATACACATATTCTAAAAACAAGTTCATTTCAAATTCCGCGCCAATATGCTGCTAGCGCCATCTTCGTACCCGTTCATTCAGTGTGACAAGGATAGAAGATCTTGGATATTTTTCCGTCAAGTAGTTGCCGGTCGGGTTTGTTTAGTCTGTGCAATTATCAAATGTAATTCCCACATGACAACGCTTGCCACTTTTGTATCAAACATGTCAAAACATTTTCACAATCTGACAATTGTGTTTCACTTTGTATGCGCAATTATGACCGAACGTGAAAGAAGGCGAAATACCAAAGTTAGTAATGATGTGCGTAGCTTAAATATATTGATTCTATGACTCGCGGATTGTCTTCCGTTGATGTTGGTAGACAATTTAACGTAAAACCCAACAGAGTGAGAAAAATGTATCAGTCCGTACAAGCACAGGAAAAACAGATAAACAACCGGTAGGGCATAGAGAGCAACTGTTAACCATAGCTCAAAAGGAACTGATTTGTGATTGGGTTGATCAAGATTGCACTCAAACACTTCGTCGTTTGCGTGAAATATGTTTAGCCGAATGGCCCAGCATGCAGCTTTCACTATCAACAGTCAACAGGACGTTAAAGAACTTTCAATATTCCGTAAAGAGAGTGACAAATGTAGCAGAGAGAAGAAATACGCCTGCGGTGATACAAAATCGCTTCGTGTATGCCGTAGAATATAACAGAATCATGCATGGACGAGAAAAAATATTTTTCATCGACGAATTTGGTGTCCAAGTTAATTCAAGGGTATCTTATGGCAGATCACCGAAAAATACACTAGCTCATTTACGTAAAGCTCAGCTAAAGTGGTCGAAATTATTCTATTGCAGCTGCCATGACTTTGATTCTTTGTATATATTTCAAATTCAGGATCGACTCTATAACACAAATCACTTTACAGAATTTCTAATTACACTGAGAAATAAGTAACCGTACACTTCGCGGAGATATAAAGTGGTATGTGCCTCTTCGCCATATACTAATCCATAATAAACACGCCCGTACCACCTTATATCTCCGCGAAGTGTATGGTTACTTATTTCTCCTAGCGTACAACATATGGAATCGTACCTGAGCGACTACTTAGACAAAAATGAAATTCTTTCGTTAATTTATAACAATTAAACGTATAAATCCTCTGACGTATTTTATTCTTAGAACATTTTGCAATGTTGTGTATGTGTTGAATAAATATATAGTTTCATATGAAAAAGAGATCATTCGATAAATAGTGAAAATGTTTTGACAAAAGGGAAATACATTTGATACAAATGTGACAAGCGTTGTCATGTGGAAATTACATTCGAATAATTGTGAAATAGAATTAATAAATGGTGAAAAGTAATTGAAAAACCCTGTAATGTACAAAAAGAGTGTCCTCAGTCAATGATAAATAAAAGCTGAGACTATTTCTACATTTGAGAAAAACGATTCTAATGAATTTTCCATTATAAGTCCACAAAATTGCAGCCCCAGAGCCTTATGTTTTTTTGCTGTCAACAGCAGCAGTCACATGTGATAAATATAGAGCTACAGCCGAAAAAATCGGGAAATGAAATTTATCCTATTTTAAATTGGGTTCTATTTGTCAATTGCCTACTTGACAATACCTGTCAAAAATATTTAAATCAATGTCATTAAATTTATACCAACTTGTGCAATGCCTCATTTAAATGTAGTAGATAGAGCCAGAATCGTCTCTCACCTGGAAAATGGTAGGACAATTATGATTTTAGTGGTAGATTTTGGAGTGGGAAAATGTGGTATCTGGAAAATGAAAAGAAAATGGGAAAACGAGAGGACTGTAAAACGAAAGGTGGGTTCGCGTCGGCCTAAAACTACACAAATGATCAAGAAGATGAGGACTTAGTTAATTATTTGAGAGAAAGGCCTATGGTCACTGCTGTAGAAGCAATTAATCTAACGAATTTTCCAGCTTCACAAAGCACTGCACGTCGACGAATTCGTTCTACTGAATTGGACAACTATTATGCAGCCATGAAACTTTTCCTTACCGATTTCCATAAAGAAGAGAGGGTAGGATTTGCTTTAGAATTTCTTGAAAGATAAAATTTATGGAAATGGTAGTATTTTCTGATGAAAAAACTTTCAAATCTAATAAAGACGGTAGAGTAAAAGTCTATAGACCCAGAAAGACACGTTTTGAAGAAAAATATACTCGACAATGTAACTCTAAACGTTTTTCAGTTAATCTGTGGGGTTGGTTTAGGGCCGGTTGTACCAAAATCGGTTCAGCATTAAGATCAGCTGAACGACCGTTCAACGGTGAACTTAGTTCAAGCAAATATGTGTTGTACCATCATAATAACATTACCATTTTACTGATCCTAGTAATTCTAGTAATTTAGGGAAATGTTGGCAACAAAAAGTGCCATTAGAGATTTGGCGGGATTATTTTCGAAGCGTGCTAGTTGTGTGAACCTTTCATAAGATTTTTATGAGTATCATTATTCAATTTTCCTTTTATTTTATAATTAAAAACACGTAATAATATTGTATAGGTGATGGTTATGCAAATAATAGTTCAGGTGGTGGTTTTAATTTATAGCAGATGATACAAATGGCTTTGAAAACGATAAAATTTTCAAGAGCAGCTAATTTTAATAATTATGAAGAGCTTTTAGTTGCTCTTGTTAAAAAATATAAGCACATAATAGAGTGCAAGGCTACCGATAGTAGTAGTACTAGGGAGAAGAAAGCTGCTTGGAATACGTTAGCAAAAGAATTGAATTCAAATTCTGGTGGGCAATTCAGTGCAATTGAAGTAATATACTCATTTTTTAAGTGTGCAATAGCAGATGCGACCTTCTTAATTACTCGACTGGCAGTTCTTTTATCAACCCCAGTAAAATCTCCTGCTACTCTTAGGAAACATTCTGTTGGAAAGAATCGCAGGTCAATTAAAACCATTTCAGCCGGGGAAAGTGTTCTATTTCTTTCATGATTGTCACATCTTTAGTTAATCTAAGCCTATTCAGAAACTCGTTTTCAGGCCACTTTTAAAAATGATTGTTTCTTACTTTATAACTTTGTTTTCTTCTCCTATTTAAAACAATTTCATACATTTCCAGAAAATCATTTTCTTCGTCACTAAATTCATTGTAGAAAATAATATCTAATTCGAATATATCTTTTTAACTACCTTTTAAACAAAACGTAAATTATGTTTTAGGTTAGGTAATCAGCTTTGAACCAGCTTGAACCACCAAAACTTGCCGTTCAACTTGAACGGCCTTGAATAGCTTGATCGCAGATCTATTTTGTTGGTACAACGGCACTTTCTAATTAGAACCCGGTTCAACGCTGAACTTGCGTTGAACTTCGTTGGTACAACCGGCCCTTAGTGCGCTAGGTACGGGAGTACTATGTATTGTAGAAGAAAGGCTTAATGCAAACATTTATGTTAACACTCTTCAAGATGTTATGTTACCATCAGTTGTTCCGTTCTTTCCTGACAATAATTTTATATTCCAACAGGACAATTGTCCAATACACACATCAGGACTTGCACTAAACTGGTTGAGAAGAAATAAGATTAATGTTTTGCCGTTGCCTTCGAGAAGCCCAGATGTTAACCCCATAGAAAATGTATGGGGCTTAATGGTAAATAGGATGCGCCGGACAAATTTTCGCCCCCAAAACAGGCAAGAGCTAATAAATAACATAAATCAGGAATGGCAAAATTTAAAACATGAGTATTGCCAAAACCGGATTGCGTCTATGCCTAGACGATTAACATCCCTCATAGAGAAGAATGGAGCTATGATTAAATATTGATTTGTTAAGTTTGTCACTATTTCTAAAATATTATTTGTTCAAATTTCACCTATTTATTTTTATACTGACATACCGTCAACGTACTTGAACCTATTTTAATAAAACATGTTCACACTATACAAAAATTGAAAAAACCTATCAAATTGTTTTGCCACTTCCCGTTTTTTTGGCTTTAGCTGTATCTACGAAAAATGTTTTATTCGTATGTAGAAACTGACTCATTTATTTAGGAAACAATAATTACATTAACTTTCATTATGTTTTCTTTCATTTCAAATCGAACAGAACAAATTATAAATTAATTATTGAAAAAGTTTATCCTATGGAAAACACCACCTTTGCTCTACGTACACGAAATATAAAAATTAACTACATACCCCCTTGAAGTAAGCGTCTTACAATATCCGCGTTTCCTTTTCTAGATGCCCAAATCAAAGCTGTAGTACCATACTTGTCACCCATGTTAACCTTTGCACCGTGAGAAACGAGAATTTCGACGATTCTTGCATGTCCTCTTCCAGCCGCCCAAAGTAAAGAAGGAACATGATAATTGCCGTGCGCATTGACGTCGGCCTTGTGTTCCAATAAAAGCTCGACGATATCTCCATGATTTTTGTATGTTGCCCACATTAAAGCACTCCATCCACCCTGGTGTCAAAAAAGCTAATTTAGCATGACGTAGAAGGTGTATGACACTAATTATCATATATCGCATTGACTAAACTACTATACTAAATAAATCAATTATATCTGCATACAGAAAGTTGCAATATTTGTCATTGTAGCACAACGTTTCTTGTAAATTTCTTATAATTGCGAAGAACAACATAGGTTCGTTCCAAGTAGCGGTTTATGAACAATACATGCGCATGCGTTAACACTGCACTGGTTTTTGACTGATATCGGTCACCCATGGTACAAGTACATTAGGTAAGCGCACGCGCATGTATTAATGACAAGTTTTTGATATTACAGTAAGTTTCACGTATTCTACGTCCAAAGAATTCTATTAAAAGAGAAAAATTCTATTCAAAAGCGTAAAGAAATATTGAGAGTAGTGTTGAATGATGCATTTCATCGTGTCTTCCATATGCATGCGCGAACTGGGCATATTTTTAAATTCTAATTGGCATACCTCAGTAATTGTGCCATGCGGTAACCAATCTAGTTGAAACGCTTTATGCTATCCCTTGTAACATTTTTGAATTTCGCGGATGTTTTCTGTTGGCTACGAAGACAATCGAATAGAATACAGGCAACATAAATTGACAATTTATTGCGAAATTACTAGATAAACCGTGTACACAGCCAGAAGAAGAAACAATAAGAAATTGTAGTTCGACATATGTTTAAAAATTGAAAAAACATGAGCTAGTGAAAAGGAGAAATTTATTAATGTTTCTTAAATTTTTCGCTCGGAAAATAAGTTAGAACTAATTTCTTTCGTATAAGAAAATTTTTTTGTAGTTATTTATACTAATAATATTACAATAAAAAAACTGTTACTAATATGTTCACATTTTCATATTTTAATCGAGAGTGGAACGCTCTTCACTTAAGCAAAACGAGAAACTCCACAAAGTGAATCAACTCACAATTCGCCGCAACTTGATTCCCCTGTTTATGCGGTTGCCATGACAACGAACGTAGATCGTAGGCGAAATGGAATCGTATTACGTCATCCCAGTGAAGCAACACACTACGTTCAGTCTGCGTCTGAATCAGACTATTTATGTCTTTTTTAATCTTGACTACAAACACATTAATTTTTTTAAGAAGAAAAGGGTGATAGATTTTGCCGACATTGCTTCACCTGTTATTGAACTCACGAGCCGCCACTGGTCTAAATCAAAGTAAATAATCTACCTGCTGTTACATTTTTGTAAATGGATATAACATTAATTTGTTAGAATTATTCTTTGTTTCTCACTTGGGATATATGTTAGTTGTATTTGTTCTATTTTTAAAAAAAATGTTTTGTTAACTTTTTTTAAGAATATGCTTTATACAAATTAAGCATTTTTCTTTTGATTATGTAGACTTAGAAACAAGGGCTAGAGAGTATTTTAAATGTGTAGGGCACATGAAACCTTGACTGTGCAATTACTGATCACCGGATAGTCCTGAAGTTGGTTGGAACGTCCTTGTTTAAATGCGCGTATATAGGACAGTCCCTGTACCGTGCTTTGAAGAAACCTCGTATGTACAGAAGAATTATTCTCAATTAACTTTAGTAATCAGTAGCTGGAACATCTTAATACTTACCATATCTCGATGTTCAATTTCAGCTCCATGTTCTATCAATTGCAAGCAAATATCGAAATGACCTTCTTTGGCGGCGCATAATAATGCCGTCCAATTGTCGCCGTCTTCGGCATTAGCGTCAGCATCATGAGCTAGAAGTTCACGAACAAAATCCGAACGTCCCTTCGTTGCTGCAAGCATAAGAGCTGTCCCTCCATTCTAACAAACAAAAAATACAAAGAAACTGATTTTTAATAATGAAAATAAATAGTATATACAGCATGCATCAAATATCATTAGGCATAGGGATTCAATGTATACGTGCGATATATACGTATGTATGTAATACGTGGCAACGTGGTACCCCTCCTGTCCGTCACCAATGCGGGCGACAACCGACACCACAACGATTTTCTCCGACACCGATTGTTCCGACCCAGATTTTACACTCAATGTTTAGCTGCGGACACGTTGCGGTGTGCAATAAAAGCATTCCATAAAATTAATTTATAATGAGTCTGTATACACACACTGAAAAACTTCAGATAGTAAAATGGAAATTGACACACGATATCAACTAGAAATGCTGCCGTGGATTTGAGTATAAGTAACAAAAATGTTTCACGTATTTGGAAACGTAATGGTTTGAACTGTTTTAAGTATTCGAAAACCCAAGAAATATTTCTGGAGGACCATTTTCGAAGAATGGAGTTTTATCAATTGGTTATGGATAAGATACATCGAGACGACAATTTAGTTAGAAGTATTTGCTTCACCGATGAGTCAACTTTTCCATTGCACGGAAAGCACAATCCCTCTGTTCTTCGATATTGGGCTACGGAAAATGAACACCGGCATTTTGAAAACCGCACCCAATATCCTCAAAAAGTAAACGTTTGGGCAGGTATTTTAGGTATCTCGAATTATTGCAAAAGCAAATACTTCCCGTCATTCAAAACACTGGAATAAATCAGGAAATCGTTTGGTTTCAACATGATGGCTGTCCAGTACATAATGCCGTCAGGGTAAAGGAATTTCTAGGGAATACTTTTCCTGGCCGTCTTATTACTAGAACGGGAAACATCAAATGGCCTCCGCGATCTCCTGATCTATCTCCAAATGACTTTTTTTGTGGGGATATCTAAAAAATATTGTTTATAGCCATGAAGCTGGTAAAGCAGAAAACATAGTTGCCTTGAGAGAAAAATAATTGAGGCTGCTAATTCAGTAACTGCTCACATGTTAGCAAACGTAAGAGCAAATTTCTACGACCTCCTAGGGCAATGTCTTGCTGTGCAGGGAGGAATTTTTGAGCCCCTTTTATAGTTTATTATTATTTTCAAAATGCTTATTTATTTATTTTATTAAGGTTACTTTTTAATTTTATTAGAATTACGCTTTTGTTTGTGTCATGCAGCGTGAACGCAGCTTTAGAATTATTTGCATTAACTGAAAGGAAAAATAAAAACAAATCCTTTCAACTCGTAAATATTATTTCTGAACGCATTACAAACACCCAAGTCGGTGGTCCAATAGTTACTGCTAACTTGTAGTTGCGAGATAATCGTTGTGGTATCGGTCGTCGCCGGCATTGTGACGGACAATAGGGCTAACACGTTTCCACGTATTACATGCATTGATTCCCGATGCCTAATGATATTTGACACATGCGGTATATGTATATATACATACCTCATCTCTGTCGTCTACCTGCACCTGTTTGCTCTCTAAGAATTGCTTGAATCCTTCAAAATTGTCGCCATTTATAAAATCAGCTAACGTGCGATAACACAGCGACACCATGGACTCTGTCCTATGCAGCGTCTAAAATCAAAACAAAACAAGATTATGTTTGCAAAATTCTGACAGTCCGTCACACAGAAACCAATAAAACCAGTAAAAAATTGGGACACCTGCAAATGTAAATTTCTACACACAAAATACATTAATCCTGCACAATCTAGTAACTACGAATTATACAAGGAAAAACAACCAGCGAACGTGCTTTGTTTAGAAATGTGCTACGCTAAAAGTATAAAAAGATCACACTTTTTTAATGAGTAGAGCTATCGGCAAATTGGTAAAGAAGTAGCAAAGGCGCACAAGGCTGGCGGAGTTAGTGTCGCAAAAAAAAACAATTAAAACGATGAATATTGAAAATGTAGAAGCTGAAATAAAGTATTCACTTTTAAAAAAGAACAAAAATCTTGCTTCCTGAGACTCCTTTATTATTTTTTGTTACGTCGTATATTATTTCATTTCGGAAGCTAAGCGAATCTCATAAACAATATCCTTAAAAGCCAGTAACAAAAACAATTTTGTTATGTATATCAGTATGAATTAAATCAAATAAATGATAATTTTATTTTATTTTAAGTCTCACTCCTTCATTTTATTAGCTTAATTATACCCAATCTATATGTATAGAATATAGATATATATATATACAGAGTGATTCAGTTTAAGTGCTAGTTATCAGTATATTATTGATCATTGATCGTACAAAACTGTTTAAATTGGCAAAGTAGAATATTGTTGATATTGACACTAAATTGTTGTTTTCAGAAATTTAGAAATTCGATATATTTAAACCAGCCTCTGTATATATTTTTAAATATATTATTTGCAGCTTTAACAGTTAAAATACACTAGAATCAACAAATAAATAATTACGATGTTATGACAGACTTAATTCATAGTAGAAATACAGTGTACTTTTTAACTACATGAATTGCTTGTAGTCCTACAGTATGAATTTTTTAAAAAAATATATTCAAAAATTATTCAAGAATAAGTTCAGAACCTACTTTTCATGTAGTCATCATTAATTTAAGCACGCTACATAATTTGAAAGATTTGAACTTTTTATTTATTTATTTTTTTTTTGATTGAACAGTGTGACCAATCGCCAGTCAAGCTTCTTATGTGGCCTAACTTTTTAAATTGGCAACACTGACTTGTTGGTAATATTGAGAAACACTCTACACGGGTGTCCCAGAATCTCCGTTATTTTAGTAAATAGAATGATGAGAAAAACTGTTTTAAACAAAATCAAAAAATCTTTCAGATTCCGCTCTTCGAAGCGCAAATATGTTAACAACCCTTAAGCATTCCCTTTCCCATTTTCAAATCGTAAATTTCAATTGAACCACCTAATATACCGGGTGTCCAATATTGGTATCTAATAATGTCGATAGCGAATAATTTTTAATACAAAAATTGTTGATAATCATAAGCTCTACAATTTAAAAATATTTTAATTTATACAGAGTGTTCGACAACGACGAACTAACACAAACTTATGTTTTTTTAAATGGAATGCTATGCATTTTTTTACAATGCGAATAAACTGACATCAACTTGTATTTGTCGATTTTCGATTTTCAACTATGTATTTCTGCGATATGGTAATTTGTCGTTAAAAATTGTACAACATTTGAAAAGTTGCTATGAAATAACGATTGATGACGAAATACCTATTATGGGCTCAATTAGTAGAGATATCTTTTTGGTATGTAAAATTGATGTTTATTTCGGCATATCTACGCATGTTCTTTAGAATTAGATACCATTCGCTTAAAAGTCAAAAATTTTAAAAAAATTAAATGGACCAGCCTGTATATTTACATGCCATTGAAAAGTACTTAAAATTTACTAGTTAAAAGTATCTACTTTCTTCCACCTGTGGGCGATATTGCAAAAGTTATAGGATAGTGTATCTGAATAAGCCCGACTTAAAAATATGAGTTGGCTTGACGACTATAACTAAAATTAATCGAAAAGAATTGTTTCTATTTTCCTTTTATAAATAAGTAATTTTTATTGAAATTTTAAAACTCATGAAAAGTTTAGAAGTACATGAATTTAGCAATAATATAAAAAAATATCGCAGACGCTGTGTGTCAAAAATTGTTTAAATGTTAAACTTCAGTTTTTGTTCCATCACTGTATCTACTCAAATGTCGGAGATATTATCTGTATAGGAATTTCTGGGTGTCCTAGAACTTCCTATATAGGTGGTATATCCAGCATATTATATATAACTGGCAAGTGTGACGGGTTTTTCAAATTCCCGTACAAAATTCAATTTTGTACGACGAATTAGTTGCTTTTTGTTTTTAATAATCCCAAACTAATCAACACCAAAAACACTACTATTTCGCATAAATTTATCAATGTCTTAGAATCAATGATGAGATTACAATGGCGGCGCTTAAATTGTAAAATTCGAATGGGATTTAGTATTGATTATTATGTCGTTGGTCTGTGGTTTATTTACAATTATATGATGATTGATTTTAAACATTTAATCTGTAACTCCAATCAATATACAGCTTCTTTAGACAACTATAGAGAAGCGTGTCATCTCTTACAATTTTAAGCTGTCATATAAAAATCAACATATTACACACATTAAAAACAGACTAAAATATTTGCGAATGGATTTACTCTTAAATGCACTGTTGTATACATATTTCATAAATAATAAAAGTGAAATGAAGGAGTCAGACTTAAAACCAAATATTTCTTCTTTGAGAATGGAAGTAGATAGATAATAAGGATAAAAACATGCATAAGAATGTCTTCGGTTCATTCCAAACTATGTAATTGCAAAAATTATCAATATAATTTATAATACATTTAGAATACGAAAAGATCATCGAACAATGGTAATAATTACAATGATGATTTATGACAAATGAATGATTACTGATATACATAATTTTTGGCCGTTCATGTAATTGTTTGAAAGAAATTTTACGTAATCTACCTAGCTATGGGTACGTGAAAATAAAATCCCTAGGTATATGAAGTACCGCAATTGGTTTGTTCCATTATAACGGCGCCAAAATGGCGGTGATTTGGTGACATTTAGTAGTTATTTAGTAATTCGTACGCATATATACAAATAGACGATAAGACAAATCACATTCAAGTACCCGCGGTGGTCTAATGGTAAGATGTTCGCTTCACACGCGGGCGACTCGGGATCGCATCCGCACGGGCAAGATTTTTCCAGAAAATAAAAATACAATTTCGCGTATTAAATTTGTAAAGTTAAAAAAACACGGACAGATTTTTAAATTTGCCTCTTCTTTGGCGCCAAGATGGAGGTAATTGCGGTACTTTATATATCTAGGGACTTTACGTGAAAGTGAAAAGTTCGCGGGGCGACATCTATATAGGTAAACGGTAGAATGATAGTCGGTTAAATAGAAGAAATCTTTATATGAACCTAGGTTATGTATCGTTTTAATCTGTTAATTCTGTCAGTGTTGACAAGCCAATTGCAGTTGTTGTGTCATTATATTTGTTTACAATGGAAAATGTGAAACATAGTGTACTTCTTTGTTAAAAAAGGCGATGAAAATTCATTCCGAGATGGTAAATGTGTTAGGGGAATCTGTTCCTTTAAAAACAATGGTTTGTAAACGGGCACTTGAGTTTCAACGTGGTCGTGCAAGCATTGATGATGGTCCAAGCAGTGAACGTCCAAAAAGCGCATCAACACCATAAATCATTGAGCAAATACACATTATTGTTTCTGAAGATCCAAGAGTGATTAGCGTGAAATTGCTCTTATCATAGGTATCTCAGATGAACGGGTACGGCATATTTTGCATAAAGAATTACGAATGAAGAAGCTGTTTGGAAAAGTGGTGACGCACGTGTTAACAATTCAGCAAAAACTCATCAGCGTCATTTGGATCGTTCTAAGAAAAATCAAACCGATTTTGTGCGTCGTTTTATAACTATGGATGAGACTTGGATCTATCACCATGATCCTAAATTGAAACAGAAACGACATGGACTAGACTGGATGTTCAGCTCTAAAGTAAAGGAAGCCTGAAAGATCAGCAAAAAATGGCTATGGCATCAGTTTTTTGGGATGCTAAAGGGATTTTGTTCATTGACTATCTGGAAAAAAGTAAAACAATTAACTGAGAATATGATGATGTAAAACTTCGTGAGAAAAGACCTGGTTTGCAGCACAAAGATTTTTTTTAACCAAAATAACACACCTGCTCACAAAAGTGTTTTGTCAATGTCTAAATTTAATGAATTGAAGTACGAATTGCTTAATTAGCCACCGTATTCGCCAGATTTAAAACCCGAAACTAATCGTCCGTGAGAGCATTTTTTGTCGAATGAAGAAGCTATAGCAGCCGTAGAGAGGTATTTCGCAGACCTTCCAGAAATACACTTCCGCTGTGGAATAAAATTATTGCAGAGCTATTGGGCCAAGTGTATTGAAGTTAATGGAGACTACATTGAAGAATAAAATCATTTTCGGGATTATGTATTCTTTATTTCAGTTTCTTCTCACGCATCTTGTATCATCACGAAACGCTATCAAGACAATGTCAATGTTACAATCAAGAGACTATAAATTTTGACACAAATACAGAAATTAACTCCAAATTAGTGCTAGAGTAAGTTGAAATTTTAGACAAACTGGTAAATTACAACAGAAATAAATCCTGCTACTGAGCTTTGCGGTACCCCTACCTAGTTTTATTTTGCAGATTTTTGATAATTCTTCACCCTCACCAACATTCGCCTTTCCACCAGATACGATTTTAAGCTATCTTAGGCAATTCTACGAAAGCCTATCCTATACCTCATGCCCTACTATTGTGCTGTCATAAAGGGAGACGAATATACCCTATCCATGCTGTCATAAATGTAGTGTATTAGTTAATCTATGACGAATTCATTTCACAATTTTTTCCTATAACAATGATGCTCGGTTTGTTAAGGTCGTACCCGCAATAATACAAAACACTAACACTTATGGAAGGTTTTTTACCTTTTTTCTGGGTACGAACGATTAATGCTGATTTAAGAATATAATCAGATGGAGAATGACACACTTATCATATATGCCAGTTGATCTCCTATAGCGTCCTCACTAGGTTTTGATAAAGTAATTTTAATATAAATAATCAGATAAAACATTAAATGTAATTTGAAAGTTGATTATCTATGAGAAAACCTCACTGTTCATAATAAAAGCTCAGTTAACATGCGATGTAGGAGACACCACCCAGTGTTAATGCAATCCCATCAATATATTAAGAAAACATCTGCAAAGAAGAGAAAAATCTGGTTTTAACACTGACGGGTCCCTGTCATTCAAGAAGACATTTGGTTCTGTATGGAATGTCAATGGAGGCGAAACAGCATTGATATATAATATATCAATATGTCGCAATCGATTATGGCAGGTTAGGTTAAGACTATTCAAGCTTTCACTCTAGCTAGCGGATGGGTCTGTATTCTTTACTACGGAACGGTGGCAGTATGTATCAAAAACGGAGTAACTTAAACTACAACTTTGTTCCATGTTTGGAAGAAATTGATCACATCTAGAGAATACAATCCCGGGATCTCGGCCGTTTTTTGATCCCGAGCGAGAACAGATACCAGGGTTAACAAAACATGAAAATATTAATGAGCTGATAAAGAAAATCCGCAATGTTGTAGTGTATTTCAAAAGATCACCGTTGAAAAATGAAACAGTACTTCAAAAATATGTGAAGATTGAACATGAAAAAGAGCTATTACTTCTTTTAGACTGTAAAACCAGGTGGAACAGTCTTTTAACCATGCTGGAATGATTTTTTCTTTTAAACACCTGCATTCAAAAAGCTCTTATATATCTCCATCATCCAATCCGTTTAGAAGATGCTGATTTTGACTTGGAAAATAAAATTGTTGATGTGCTTGACCCCAATTAAATTAACAGTAGAAGCAATCTGTCGGCGAGATGCTAATTTATGCACAGCTGATGCCGCTTTGAAATTTATTGTATAAAACAATTGTCTAGCAAAGACTCAGCATTCGCCAATAAAATGAGAACATCCTTAGTGGAACGTATAAAGCAACAAAGTGATGATTTAACTTATTTCCAGTTCACACAGGCTTTAATGAGGAAGCAAATAAAGAGTATGGTTAAAAGACTAGATAGTCGAGATGACACGGAAGAAGAAGAAATGTCAGCATCACACACAGATGATGAGCCAAGGCAACAAACCCCAATTGACTTTCTTCAAAGCATTTTCTTTACAGCTTGGTAGATACATCAAAACATTTCTTATACAAATTAATTAAAGGGGAAAGTCATGGAAATTCATATCTAAAATAAAGTTCTCATAATTTCCAATTGAAAAATCATTAACCGTGAGGTTTTTCTAAATTTGATGGCTTTTAAAATACTAAAATATTATAATACACTCGACATTTTCAATATTCATAAAAATACAAGTTTGAGTATGAATGTATGTAATTGTGGACACAGGTTAGTAGTTTGGACTAACGTTGTGTGAGTGTCGTCTTATGCCAAAGTGGAATCTCCTATTGTGTTCACCATCAGGTGTTGTGACGGAAAACGTAGGCAGGTGCAAGTGGCTCAGAGAACCTCTCCAATTGGTCTCTGGTATGTGCAGATGTAAAAAAGACGAACGACGCCTGTTCGTTTCCGGTGTAGTGTCAATAGAGTGCCGGGCTTGATTTGAATTCATTCTACAGAAATATGGTCGAATCATTTGATTTCTGGTGTTAATTAAAATGTTAATTTTTGATTATTTCAAATTATAACACATCATGTATTGACCAATTTAGCTTCCATTTAATTCTTATTCGGAGCAGCCTGTTATTTTGTTATAAAGTTGGTGACATTGAATAATATATCATATGTTTCTTAATAACATGCTAATATTTAAAGGGGTTATTCTTGGGTCCATTTTGTGAAAAAAAATCTTATGAACATATATCATCATTTTTTTTAAAAACTTTGGTATTACCCTAGATATTTTTGTGAAATTTTGTACACGCCTTTTATGCATCAAGATTCATTTTCTGATGTACAATCAACTTTATAATTTTTACCTGTAGTGTCAGTAAGGGTTTTTTTTTAAATGTTTTTGAAGAAACATATGTTACGTCATTGCTTTTTCTTTAAGTACCTTTTTTTTAAATCTCCATTCGTTTCTGAGCAAATGCGGTCTCTTGTTTTTTTTTTGCTTGACGTACGGTTTTCGCTTAAAAAAATAAAAGTTATTTATGTGCACGGTGTTATGAAATTAGGTATTAACAAGGATTAGAAACGATCTAGTAGGTAAAAAGCAGATTTTATTTTGTAATCATGATCAGTTTTGACATTTATCTACCTAGTATACTTGTCACGTATTTAAGTCGTTAACCATTAATTATTATTAAAAAAACATGGTTCAATTTACGAATTCTGAGTATGCAGATATGCATTACATGTACAGTTCAAAATTTAAGATATTTAGGACATACCGGGCTCTTTTTTTATCATTACACATAGCATTTTCCCTATGTGTAATGATAAAAAAAAAATTGTCAATGTATTAGCGATATAGTCACTGTATAGTAGACAACCAGTTATACACTCGTATTTTGACAAGCAGGAACAGTGAGCTGTCATAAGATTTTTATCAGTCAATTTTCGTTAAACTTTTTATTAAAATTTTAAAATAAAAATTGAGTTTGTAGCAGAAACACTGTATGATACACGTGTTAAAATGTTATTTTATTTTGCTTATTTTAAATTGCTCCAGTTCCTAATCACCCTCGTGTCGCAAATCTTACTCGCAAAATAAAATAGCACTTTTAACAATTATATCGTAAATAACTAATTTTGTACAATTTTTCTTACAATTTTAAAATTCGAAATATATCACGTCGTCAACATCATAATTGCTACATAAAGGATTTCCCGCCATTTCCCACTGGCCGATACAAATAAAATAATATTCTGGAGATCCGTTTCTCTTACTTCTACCACAGTATAGAGCTGTATAGACATCTATTACATAGCTATATACTGTGATTCTACCATAAATTATTTGTACGGAAAAATTAAACTTTGCAGCGTACATAAAACCTTTTACATTTATTACGAAACTGTTAAAATTTAGCGCGAAAGTATTTGATTCGGCAATAATACTTGTACTGGTAACACTGGGCGATACAGAGCAAAATAAAGCTTAGAAGAATTAGGTTATGTTTTTAATAAAGAAAATGCAGAATATCACTTGGAACAAAATAATTAGTTTATTATAACAATTAAACGAACTTAAATGTGAAGTCTAATATCATAACAAGTTCTCGAAATGTCCACCTTGTCTTTCAAGGCAATAAGCAAGGCGATCTTGAGAGCAACGAAGTGTATTTCTAATAAATTCTGGCCTTATTCCATTACATGCAGTACGTATACGCTCTTTTAGTTCATTCAAGTTGCGTATTCGTACATTGTTGTAAATTTTACTTTTTAGGTAACCCCAAAGAAAATAGTCATTTGGAGATAAATCAGCGGATCTTGGAGGCCATAGTATGGGACCAAATCTACCAATCCACCGTCTTTGAAATAAGTTATTTAAAAAATTCCTGATAGCGTTAGTAGAATGTGGCGGCGGCGCCCCATCCATTTAGAACCAGGGTTCATCAACATTCATCATCTCAATTGATGGAATGATATGGTCTCTCAACAAATTCAAATATTTCACTGCAGTGAGGTTACCGTCAATAAAAAATGGGCCAATAAGTCTATCTCTTATTATTCCAATCCAGATATTAACTTTTTGAGGGTACTGTGTTCGGGTCAGGTTTTGAGCGTGAGGATTTGTACGGGACCAGTACCTAATGGATTAATGGATAGGAAATTTAATAATTTTTCATGGATAAATGTAGGGTACAAACCGAAAGTTCTGAGAGTTGACTTCACCGTTTACGGTAAATGTAGCCTCATCAGTAAAAATTATTTTATTTAAAATTTCTTGGTTTTCATTTAACACGTTAAACATTATTTCACAAAACTCAGTTCGTTTTATCTTATCCTCTTCGAAAAGCTCTTGATGATTTGATATTTTGTATGGCCTATATTTAAATTCTTTCAGAGTTTTGTATACCGAACTGTACGATACTCCAAAATGTTTAGCTACATCTAAAAGAGATCCTACAGACCGTTCCTCTACGTAACACAGGATATTTAATTTCATGTCTTCTGTTCGAACATGATTGGTTCTATTTCTTTTTTTGTGAGAATTTAGAACACAACCATCTTCTTGAAATTTTTTAAAAAAGTTCAGAATTGTTTTTGCACAAGGTATAGGCCTGCCTGGATAATTGACGGAAAACATGTCTCTAACTTGCCTTAAACTATTATTTTTCTGGTACCACATTACTATTGCCACCTTTTCATTTGTGTTGTATTTATCCATGATTTATAAATAAATTATCTATTTTTTTAATAAAATGTATTTAATTTATGACTTATGTATGTTTAAATAAAAATTCAGAAATATTAGACATAAAAAATGTTTTTCCCGTCATGGCAACCTGATTTAAAAATTAAGGTATGCTATACGTAAATTCTTCATTGGTGTATAACTGGTTGTCTACTATACAGTGACTATATCGCTAATGCATTGACAATTTTTTTTTATCATTACACATAGGGAAAATGCTATGTGTAATGATAAAAAAAGAGCCCGGTATGTTCATATGAAGTTTTTTTCATAAAATGGATCCAAGAATAACCTCCTTAAATATCGGCATGTTATTAAGAAACAGCCTGTATATAAAATATGACATCTGGGTCATTCCACGTTAAATCACCCAGAACAAGAATAAAATGTCAGCCACCACTTCAGATTTTTATGATTTTTTTACAATGTCCAAGTAATAAAGCAATACAGTTTTAATGTATTGTATTGCTTTGAACCATAGTGCAAAAATTATAACTATACGTACGTACATTTAAATTTTGAGTTTAGAAAAAAAAAATTTTTTTGAAGTAAAATATATGACGTGTCCGAAAATGGATGGATGGTACGTTATGTTGTGATCGCTATTAATTTCAAAGAAATTATTATTCAAAGTTAATACATTAGATGTCGTCAATTTTGAACAAGTATAAACAGGTTTGTAATTAATCAGTCTTCTAAATATAGCACTTCCAGAAAATCATTTTACGCTAATTTTACCCGAAAAACCATATGGCAACGTTATCCTAAATAAATAAAAATATAAATTATACTATTTTGTGGTATTTATACACCTGTCTTATGTGGTTTTCGAATTACTGAAATCGGATTATTATATATATATAGGTATTGTTTGTTCGTTACCACGATATTTATGTTAATATTTTCTTTCTGGCTTTGGTATATGTTTTTTTTTGAATTAATTAGAGTACATTTTACTTTGACGTTTCGATGTATTAAACATCTTTTTGAAAAAGCATAGAATATATAGCTATAAAAATAAAATAAAAAAGTCAGAATTATTTAACAAAACATGATTTATATAAACAATATAATTTAAATTTAATATTTAATGCAATGAATTTCATGGTAAGTTATCCGCTCACTCAGTAGTTAGTTATTTACACTCGCTCTGAAGTTCAGAAACTATAGTAGCTTCAAGTTTGTGTGTATTATCTGACGATTTAGAGCATGAGGTAGCATTTGTGTATGAAAACTATGAAACACAAAAAATAACTATGAAGACGAGTTTCATTACATGAAATTACAATAAAATAATAATGTTTTATTATCTTTCACATCCCCATTCCATCAGTACTTCTTATCGAGTTTACTTTGTATAGACAAACAAAATGCTATTTGTCACAGACTGACAAACTACATGTATATCCCACACATATTTTTGCTTTCTTTTTTTGGAAAATTATCACAAATCCATTTTTATAATCTAGACTCGATGAAAATGCCATTTTATTTAAATATTTTTCAAAATTTACTTTTCTGCAAAATTAATCCACAAATTTGTAAAACTTTTCGCTATTCTAAAAAGTACAAATATAAGCCAAATGCATATAGAAAACCTGCTCCTCAATTATCCACTTAGTTTTTTCGCATCAAATAATTAACACTAATATATTTTTAACTTTTGCGTGTAATCACTGTATGAATACATTATTTCGCGAAACCTTTTACTACAGAACATGAGCTGTTACAGAAACAAATTAATGGATCACTAACTTACATGAGTACTAATCTTTTTCTTCGATTGAATTTTCTTCATTTTCTTTTTGTGGAATATTGTTAAATGATAAATAATATTATATGTGCATATATTACTACTCTATCTAAAGTGGTATAGATTTCACATACAATTTTACATGTATCTAGATACAAGTATTTACTAATTTGAAGTCTTATTAACAAGTGTTGCAAAATTCACTGCGTGCCGTGGAATTTTCCAAAATAAAGGTGTGATAAGCATCTTGAGTGTCATTGATATTCATCTTTATTAGACCAATGATTATGTAGATATATATCTTTCTTTATTTGGACATTCTTAAAAGATAATGATAATGTTTACATGAGAGGATTCATTCACATTTTTGTTCGGATTAATTACTGCGTTATCATATTAAATTGCTACCATAACGACACAAAGTCGCATCTAACATTTTCTGCGTTTTGGACGTACGTACTTGAAAAAATTCGTGAAAATTCAGTCTATAATATGACAAAACGTCGTATGTGTTATGTGATTTGTAAGTTGAGTTTTCATAAATACTCAAATAAGTATGTGAGCAACTGCAAAACTTTGAACCTGTCAAAACGTCATAAGTTGTTATACATGGTGTTTATTAAACATTAAGCAAAAATTGAAGGGGTTATTCCCTGGACTATTCTAAGAATATTTTGTCCATTGATGATTTTTGTAAAGTCGTTTTGTTTCAAAGACATCGAAAAGAACATCAGTTTAAACGTGGATTTCATTTGAATACGTCTCGTGATTAACCACTCTGTATGTGTCGAATTGATTGACGTATACTTCCTGTCATTAAAAGTTAAACTTTTGTTAGTGAAGTCCAAAGATTACGAAGTTATATATGTAATTTTTGGTAATAATAGTGAAATACTATTAATCGTTGCTCGTGAGTTTTTACAGAAACATACGGAGATCGCTGGACTGGACTGGCCTATTCGATCCCCGAACTTACACCCCTGGATTTTTTCGTATGGGGCCATCTAAAGTCATTAGTTTACACTATTCCAAAAATGTGGAAGATTTGAGAAATCGGATAATTGCTGTGTGTAACTCAATAAGAAACGACCCTGGGGATTTTGAAAACAGCGGTCAATGAGGAAATTATTGGATTTTTGTATCTCAACTGGTGGCAGTTTCTTTCAACAGTTCTTATAATAGAGATTCAGTTGCTTTATGTGTAATTTTTTATAATAAAATGTTGTTTTCGTTGAAAATTTGTTTCGCCCTGTATCTTCGAAACAAAACGGTTTTTCAAAAATCGTCAAAGGACAAAATATTCTTAGAATAGTCCAGGGAATAAGCCCTTGAATTTTTGACGTATGGTTAATAAACAACCTGTATACAGCACATGAGTCAGTAATAATGAAAGTGACAAAATTTCATATGTTTAAAACGCCACAACATAAATTATCAGACGTAGATAAATAAACAATTAAAACTCACAGCAAAAGAGAATCCAACGCACAAAGCATTTACATTCGATTTGCAAGCAGTTTTCTATTCACCATGTTCAAATGTCCCTTCCTTTTACTACAAATATAATATAAATGCCGATATTTCCGGAAGTGCCACCGTTTTGCATCTATTTTATTTAGAATCGATAATGGTCGGCGAAATCGAATATTTTCTAATGAATCTGCTATGTGAATCACCTTGTATGTTAAAAATATTAAAAAGTCTTACTAAATTTTGCCATTTTAAAGTAATTCTTGTGATTTTGTCTTGAAATAGAAACATTACTAACGTAGTTAATGTACCTGTCAGAAATAAAATTATTTCTTTTGTTAGAAACTTTTACGTCATTTGTGGTTAATTTATATTCACACAACAACACCAACAATTTAGAAACTTGCAATAAAACAAACACTTCGTGAAGATTTGGCAATAATTATTATTACGGAAGAAATAATGTTAGTATGACTCTAGGAAGAAATCAAATAAATATTTTCCATAAACTGTGTTGCCATCATTTATTGACGTATATAATATGCTGCATGACATGGAAAGTGCAACACCAAGAATGGGTGCGAATTTTTTGACCAAACTTGGTAGAAACGTATAACTAGTCAAAAGCAATAATTGATTAAAATTTTGTTGCGATAGATCAAGTGGTCATGACACATCTGACACTTCATTCAGTTTTCGCTGACATTAATGTGTGGTGTATTAATTGTTTGTTTGAAATTAATTTCAACGGTTTTGTCTTATTATACCTTTGTTTAACGTGTTTAAAGAGTTTTATTATGCCTAGAGTGCGGCAACGTGGAAATTATCAAAGGTAATATAACGAGAGCTTGACAAATAGTCGACTATTTCATTGTGATCAATTTTTCGAGTGTGCGCTACGGTCAATTTGACGAGACCAAAATTGGCATTAATAATTTGACTAGAGCACGAGAGCTTTAGCTCGAGGGCTTTAGTCTTTAATTATTAATGCCAATTTTGGTTAAGTCAAATTAGGAGGCACACGAGAAAAATTGAAACAATGTAATAGTCGACTACTTATCAAGCTCGAGCTATATTTGTTAAGATTATTTCCTAAACCAAGTTTCATAATAAAAAATGAGTTGTCAAATCGATGTGATTATCAATAATTTCATCCGAAACATCGCTAAATCTCTTTTTGTCGGACATTTTCATCTATTTGACACGTATGCCACTTAATGAAAAAATACATACTTGATTTGTTACCTACATTTGAATAGTCGATTTGTAATAGTCGCTGATATCAAGAACCGGTACCTTTCATTGGTTAATTTCAACTTCAGTTTTGATTGTGATTGGACAAAATTTAAATTTGACAGGTGAAGGAAATAATCGCCAATTAAGCGAATTCGACAGAGGTCGAATTGTTGGTTTGCGAGAAGGTGGTTTTTCATACAGGGAAATTGCAAATCGCCTTAACCGGAACCAATCCACCATTATGCGCTGTTATCAATCATGGACTAGGGAAGGTCAGGAAAGACGCCAAAGAGGAACCGGAGGCCGAAGAAGAACTAATGAGATACAGGACCGCCGCCTTCGCTTAATGGCACTAAGAGACAGGTTTTCCAGTACCAGATCAATTGCTGACGTGTGGTTAGGTAATATTGGTCGTCCTGTAACCCTTCGAACCGTTTATCGTCGAATTAGGGGTTTCGGCTTACAATCTTATCGTCCACATCTTGTGTTACCACTTACGGCTCAACACCGACAGCAACGTTTGGAGTGGTGTAGATTGCGACTGCACTGGAACGTGGAGTGGCACAGGGTGGTATTCAGTGATGAATCTCGATTTTGACTAGGGATGCATGATGGCCGTATGAGGGTCAGACGAAGACGTGGGGAACGTCGTGATATTCAGTTTTCCGTTGAAAGGCATGTGCATCGAGCAGTGGGTGTTATGGTATGGGGTGCTATAGCATATGGGAGTAGGTCTCAATTGGTGTTCATCCAAACCACCATGAACGCCCAGCGTTACATTGATGAGGTGGTAGAACCCCATATTCTACCATATCTTCAAACGCTCGAAGACCCACTTTTCCAGCAGGATAATGCCCCTCCCCACGTAGCGAGAATTTCTATAAATCGCTTGGAAGAGGCTCATGTCAATATCTTGCCATGGCCACCCAAATCCCCCGACCTCTCGCCAATAGAACATGTGTGGGACATTATGGGACGAAAACTTATGAATTTAGCCAATCCCCCGCAGACACTAATAGCTCTCCGGCATGAATTACAGGTTGCTTGGGACACCATACCCCAAGAGGATATCGACCACCTAGTCGAATCAATGCCACGAAGAGTGAGGGAGTGTGACACTAATAGGGGCGGTTCAACACATTATTAATAAAAATTATGTTAAATTGTGTTAGTCTTTTGTTTTTTTTCTTTGAAATTTTAATCAATTATTGCCTTTGACTAGTTATACGTTTCTACCAAGTTTGGTCAAAAAATCCGCACCCCTTCTTGGTGTTGCAGTTTCCATGTCATACAGTATATAAATATGTATGTATGTATGTTCGTATAACGTTTCTTGACATTTAAGAAATAACATATATGTATATCTACCGCGTGGATTCGTTAGAAACAAATTTCACTTCCTTCCGTTTATCATTATAGGGAATAAGGGTCGATCGATAGAATATTCTATAGATTATTAAATTTTCAAAACAAAAGTTTCTTTGTTATGCAAATCTGAAGAAAAAGTTGCCTTTAATGTTAAGAAGTATGTTATATGACTTTGTATAGGAATTCTGTCACAGAGTCATTCTAGGTTATTTTTTTTATTATTAAAATGGTTATATTCCGTTGCAAAATCTATGGCTATTCAAAAAAGGTCATCATTACTGTGATTTGAATTATGTGAGAAAATGAAATCAAAATTTGAGCCACAAACAAGAGGAGCAAGCTAGAAGCATAGAAGAAGTCATCTAAGTTGAGGCGTTATATCAAATTTTAAAGTCCGTTATCTACGTCGACAACTCATTGACAAAACCGATGGAGAAGATAAGCAATGCATTAGAAATGTTTGAACAAACTACAATATCATGGAAGCTGTAGACATCAAACTTTTCTGGAATGGGGTGACCAAGAAATGTTAAAAAGAGTATGGAAGAATGCATGGCTAGAGCTAAGCAAGGATGTTGACACTAGAGAATCCATTAGTGATGTCGACGAAATTGTCAATCTAACTAATAAAACAGAATTGGTAATATAAATGCGCAAGATATTGAAGAATTATTTTAAGTGTCAACTGCTGAAAGCCTATTGCAACAATGACGAAAATAACGAAATTCGTGTTCTGAAGATGAGCAAATACAACTTTCAACGGATTTTATAATATATACAGGCTGCCCATTTTCCATCTCCATACAGGGGTAACTTTCTTAATATTGAAGATACAGGATCGGTTAAACTAGGTAAGTTGTTAAGCAATTTGAGGAGTATTTGATAATATTTTCAGATTAATTTTTTTCTGATTTTATAGATATAAGGCTTGGATGGTAATCTTTTTAAAATTTATATTATAGCGAGAGTAATTCAGTTACTGCTCATTTTAGAGGAAATAACGAGCAAGTAAGCCTTAAAAAGGTATTTTGATGCTTGCTAATTTAGCAAATCCTGTGTCTTCAATATTAACGAAGTTACCTATATAGAGAGACAGAAAATAAGCAACCTGTATATGTTTTTTCTGCTTTTATAAATTAGTATTTTGTATATATATTTTTTTACTGGTACATACTAAACAATGTTCTGTATTATATCAATATTGTACCTGGTAATAATGATATCGAATTTGAAATAGATAGCAGGACAATTAATTTTTTTTCCAACTTTGTCATAAATCTAAGAATCCTCAAAATCCTCAAAAGCTAGACAATCACTCACTCATCAATTTAACCAAAAACAAATTTTCAAACATTATTTAAACATAGACATTATCCGTTATATATGTGATGTTTTTTTAATCATTTAATATATATTTTGCTAATATCAGACGTATTTTAGTCGGTATAATTTAGTGGTTTAATGCCTATATATAAACAGGAAACTCACTAGTTGATTTATATATGATTAATAGATATACTTTAAAAAATATACGGGCTGCTTGATAAAAACACGCCATCCTGTAACTTCTTTATTTATTATCCGATTTCAATAAATAAATAAAGTATAAAAATGGATTGACAATTCTATAAACTGGCTTTTTTTAATGGATACCTGTGGTTTTTTTCTTTTAGTCTGGTAGATAATTTTTTTCTGAATCTAGTAATGTTCATTTAGTTATCATTTGGTTGATAATTAATTTTAAAAAAATGAATTATCTGCAAGTTTTGTCCGCTTACTACGTAGTCTTCGAGTGTGCCGTGAAAAAAAAACACAACACAAATGCGACAAATATATCATTGAAACAGCTGTCATTCGAAAATTACTATGCCTTGCGATTTTAAAGTATTATTTATTGTGAAATAACGATATCACCGCAATCATGAACAATTAATTATCTCACCGATATGTTTCATATTTACGTTAAATGTAATAAAAATCGAAATCAAACGGCCCCGACTTTATGGTGACCACTTTCCGAACAGGGAAGTTTCAAACCTCTGTTAATTTAGACGGCTCGAAGAACACTTGAGGCGCCATGGTGCTTTTACAAAACCGAATCGAAAACAGCGACGATTTAGCGAAAATGTTATAATGAATGTTCTTATTCTCAGTGTGCAGGAGAATCCACGTATTTTATCTCGAGAGATTGCCAGTAACATGATCAGGGAGAAAGATGTTGTAACTTTCATTTAAACATTTTGCAATTTCTACATGCTTATGATAGTTATGTTCCATAGCAGATTTGCCGATTGTTAATTGTTTCGAATTTGTTATTGTTTTGATTATTATTGTTAATTTAATTTTATTTTTGCCATTAAATCTCAATGATTTTTGTTTTTGACTGGTGATTTCGATTTTTAATGCGTTTGAATAAATCATCGAATGACTGCTGTGGCATGGCGGTGTTGTGTAACAAAAAAAAAAATTAAATAACAGATGCTTCCCATCTGACATTTCGTCGACATTTGCCGATTTTTGTGTTCTAATTGTTTTTTACGGCATAGTTACTTAAAGTGCAATTTTTAAATTAATTATCCACTAAATGAACATTACTAGTTTCAGAAAAAAAAATATCTGCCAAACTAAAGAAAAAAACTACAGGTGTCCATTTAAAAAAAATAAGTTGACTTTCGGTACGTATTCAAGACAGCGTTGGACAAAAAATGAGATTATGGCCAGTCAAACCGTTTTCATACTTTCTTTTATTGACTGAAGTCGCATAATAAATAAAAACGTTGCGGGATGGGCGTTTTATATCAAACAGGCTGTAAATATCTGTCATATATATTAATTTAAAATCATTTAATGTAAATTATACCATGTGCTTGCCGACGACCTGCGGATACAGCTTCCTGTAAGATAAAACGACGACACCGAGAGTTTGTATGAGTTAGTACGAGAAAGCAATATACAAACTGCAGTACAGCTGCTATCTATCCTTGTTGCCCTGATTAAACGAGAGTCAGTCTAGCCCGTTCTAGCCTCAGCGTAAATGTACTCGAATCCCCTCTTTTCCAACACTACACTCGACCAAAAAGCAGTTTGTAGTTTGTATATTGCTTACTTGTACTAACTCATACAAACTCTCGGTGTCGTCGTTTTATCTTACAGTAAGCTGTATCCGCAGGTTGCTAGCAAGCGCATGGTATATAATATAATAATATAATGTATTATGAATACAGAGACTGGATTTTACAATGTACCTAAGAAAATATTAATATTGGAAATAGGCTTGAGAAGACTTAGTGGAAGCTAGCAATGCAACTATACTCTATAAAAATTTATTAGACAATGTACAACGTACGTTTTTGACTGATTGATAGCAATAGCCGACACAATTTTTATAACAGACTTAACAGTTTAAAATTTTAGTATTTTGCATTGTTTAAAAAAATGAAAACTATATTCTAACAAAAGCCATCACGTCACATATGTTTTCAGTATGACTAACGTAAATTTTAAAATTAGAAAAGTATTGTAATAAACTCGAGCATGTTCGCGGCTATACCGTGAAAAGAAGCGGCAACTACAAAGGATATCGCGTCACGCATTGCAAAGAGAAGTAGAGAATTTTAATATATTAGTCATCGCGGGATATACTAAGATAGAAACTTCAGGAATCGATGTGTGCATATATGAAGGTTTCAGTCGGCGTATAGAGATTCATTTATTGTTTAGTTGTTGACGCGGTCTGGCAAGAGACAAACGAAACGTCACTTAGTTAAGAAAGTTTGAACCAGTATTCCACTAGTTCTGTTGCATGTGATTTTCAAGAAGGGAAAACCGTGCAAAACGCTGTAAAAATTCTCCGGGCAGTTTTTGTTATGTTTGTGGATTATATGTTACAAAATCGCAAAAGAAGACTTTAAGTGAATTAATTCAAAGATGTTATGAACAATATTTTGGCTTCAAAATTAAAAATCAAGACAAGATATATGTACCACATATACTCTGTGTCCAAAAAGTCTGGAAACACCCAAATAAAATCGAAACGGATGATTTTTGAGAAAAATGCAAAAACAGGTAAACTAGTATTTTCAAAAAACTACTGGCTGATGGTATCTGGAATTTTTGATGACCTTGAAAAAGTTATGATGTCATCAACAAAAATTTAAATGGCAACGTCGCATTTTTAATTTTATTTTTGATAGATCTTTTAATTGTCTAAACGACAGTCAAAAAATTTTTCATTCTACTTAAGAAAAATTTTGGAAAAAAAAATCATTATAAAAAACAAAGAAAATTTTAATCGTAGAAATCAGCAAAAACTCTTACAATAAATGTTCAAAATGTTGCCCTTGAACATCTTGGCAATACCGTAAACGATAATAAAATTCATTTTGAACGTTTTCTATCATTTCAGGAGTGATCCTTCGTACTTCAACCTCAATCCGTTGATGCAAGTCTTCCAAATTTTCAGGTTTAGTTGCGTATACCTTATTTTTTAGGTAACCCCACAAAAAATAATCAATAGGCGTTAGAACTGGCGACCTAGACGGCCACTCGATAGCCCCCCTCCTGCCAATCCATCTGTTTGGGAAGGTTTTCTCGAGATAATGCCGAACATTTCCCGCATAGTGGGGTGGAGCCCCATCTTGTTGAAACCAAATTCTTTGGCTGGGCAAATTAGGATCTTCATGGTTCGGAAATATTTCTGCTAATGACGGAATTAAATAATTTTGTATAAAATCCAAATACATTTCCACCGTCAGGTTACCGTTGAAGAAAAAAGGCCCTATAATTCTGTTACCAATTAAACCAGCCCATACATTTAATTTCTGAGGATACTGAGTTCGTACCTCTCTCATCCAGCGTGGATTTTGGCGTGCCCAGTACCTGCAGTTTTGTCTATTAACAGTCCCATGTAATGTGAACATAGCTTCATCTGAGAATAAGATATTTCTGATAAAAGACGGATCATTATCACACATAGGCATCAGTTGTTCGCAAAACTGTACACGCCTGTCGAAGTCGTCTTCAGACAGCTCATGAACCAAACAGATTTTGTAGGGATGATACTTAGTTTTCCGGAAAATATTACCAATTGTACTCTTCGACACGTTAAACTCCCGAGCAAGCTGCCGTGTATTAGAATTTGGAGTTTCCTCTACTGACAATAATACGTCAAGTTGCGTATCTTCTGCGCTCTTTGGACGACCACTTCTAGGGCGATCTCGAACATGGCCTTCTTCTTGAAATTTTTTGTGAATCTCACTCACTGCAGATATTGCTAATTGGGGCACGCTCCGGATGTTCTGTATTAAATAAGTCGCAAACTTCTCTAACTGAACGAGCCCTATCCCCAAAACCAATCATTATCAATATTTGAATACGTTCCCTCTCACTTAAAACTATTTTTAAACAGATTTTTTTAACTTACGCACAATTCGTATTTGACAGAATGTCACAAATAAAACAAAATGTGTTTGAAAAATAATCGACTTTTAAGCCAACTATGTTTTTTTTTTAAAGACAAACTTTTCCATTTTCGAAGAAGTAATTAAACTTTTCTTGGTCATTTTCTTAAGTAAAATGAAAAATTCTTTTACAGTCATTTAGACAATTAAAAGATCTATCTAAAATAAAATTAAAAATGCGACGTCGCCATTTAAATTTTTTTTTGATGACATCATAACTTTTTCAAGGTCATCAAACATTCCAAACAGATACCATCAGCCAGTAGTTTTTTGAAAATACTAATTTACCTGTTTTTGCATTTTCTCAAAAATCGTCCGTTTTGATTTTATTTGGGTGTTTCCAGACTTTTTGGACACACAGTATACTGTATTTCGTGTTATGCCAAATTAACTCAGTGGAACAAAAACAAGAATTCTTCTGAAGTCCTGTCAGAAAGGTCAATGATTTGGCGTGAACCAGCAGAAGGGTTTTCAAAAAGAAATAAACACAAAGTAATTGAAAAAGAACTGATTGTGATCTCCCAACACCAATGCATTCAAATTCTTCTGCAAATTTCACGAATGAGGAAGATATAACGAAATTTTGAATGTCATTTTCAAGTGATCTGACGTACGTTCCTTCTGGCAAATCATATCTCATTAGTCAGTCAGGTTTGAATGATTTCATACGGGATTTGGGTTTAACCAAAGAAAAATCACAAACTTTGGGATCTCGATTAAAATAATGGATTCCACAACAAGAATCTCTGTATTGAAGAATCGTCACTACAAAAATTCAGTTCATTTTACGAAATAAAAAAAAATTCTTTAACTGTTCTTTTAAAAATGTTTGCAAATGTTGCAAATATTTTCTGGGAAATCAAAAGATTGATAACTAACAAGATATCATGGCTAATATGCTAGAAAACTATAAAAATGTAGGGTGTCGAATGTCGCTCAAAGTTGATTTTTTGCATTCACATTTGGATTTCTTTCCTGCTAATTTAGGAAAAACTAGTGATGAACAGAAGGAAAGGTTCCATCAAGAGATTGCAGTAATGAAGAAACGATATCAAGGTAGGTGAGATCCCGTCATGATGGGAGATTTTTGTTAGTTTCTCATTAGATAAGACAACAGGCGACATAAAAGGAAGAAATAACTTTATTTATGTGCAGTTAAGTTTATAACTCTAAAACTAGACGTGGTCAAAAGATTTAGTTTTTGGTAATGCCTTCAGTTAAAGACTGTAAGAACTGTACACCCATTTTTAAAACAGTTTTTAAAAAAAAATTAAATTGTGTAATTTACTCTTTCAGACAATCTTAAAAATAATTCTACTACACTTAAAGTACGGTAATAATAAAAAAAGCTCTGTACCTGAATTTTACCCTTCTTGCCATGTCTGAACATCGTCTTAATACTCCGTGTGTGTACACTAATATCATCTGTTGGTTATTGTTAATGACAACTATATGTACCACCACTATTATACGGCATTTATTGTTGTGAGATCTTAATTAAAATAACAGCAGCGATAATAAAACGATTTAGACACACAGGACAGTCAATTAACCATTAAAGAACCGCGTTCCTAAATAAATATTTGATATTGCTATGCTGTGGTGTTTAATAATTATATGTGCTTGTTGTAAATACATACTTCGGCCAATATAGTAATCTTCACCACTAAGCCGTGCCGTAATTCTTACGATAATTTCTTTTACATGCGTTACGTTATTTATACTACGCATTACCAAGTTGTAATTCCCCATTAATAAAAGTCATATATGTATTAACAAATTAAATATACATTTTTCCATGAATGGATGTACAATGTAGATAGGTTTGATGTATCTAGTTCCTGTTAATGTTATTTAGGAAATACAACCCTTTCAAGCAGACCTCTTTTTATAACTGACTTAACAGTCTAAAATTTTCGTATTTTGAATTGTTTTAAACATAAAAACTATATTCTAACAAAGGGTATCACGTCAAGTTTTCAAAATAAAATTTTTGTCTGCTTCCACTAAGATTAACGTAAAATTTCGCTCGTGCATGTTCGCGGGTATACCGTGAAGGGCAGCGGCAACTACAAACTACTTTCTGACGAACCACATCTCATTACTTAATCAGATCAGAATGATTTGATACCAGATTTGAGTATAACCAAAGAAAAATCACAAATTTTAGGATCTCGATTAAAAGCAAGAAATCTTTTACCTTCCACTGCAAGAATCTCTGTATTGAAGAATCGTCACGAAAAATTAAGTTCATTTTGCAAAGTTGAAAGAAATTTCTGTTACTGCACTGATGTAAATCAAGTTTTGTATGAAATGAGTATTGTATACTTACAACCTTGCAGAATGGCGATTGTTTATCGAATCGGCGAAAACAAGTTTCAAAGCCGTTTTACTTTATAATGGTAATTCGAAACCATCAATTCCAATGGCTCATTCTACAAACACGAAAGAAACGTATGACATGACAGTATGTCAACTATATTAAATCGCATTCAATATTCAAATCATCTTTGGCAAATCTGTGGTGATCTTAAGGTTATTTCCTTATTAGCTGGACTCTCTACACATTAACCTAGGATTGATTAAACAGTTTGTCAAAGCACTAGCAAAAGAAGGCAACTGTTTTAAATACTGAAGGGATAAGTTTCCAAAGCTGTCTGATGCGAAAGCTCGAGAAGGAATATTTGTTGGTCCACAAATTAGGAAGCTGTTCAAAGATGAAAATTTTGAACGCACCTTGAATGATTTAGAGGTGACAGTATGGACTTCTTTTAAAAATGTTTGCAAACATTTTCTAGGAAATCGAAAGAGTTAAAACTACCAATATATCGTGGCTAATTTGCTAGAAAACTATAAAAATTAAGGGTGCCGAATGTCGCTCGAAGTTCATGTTTTGCATTCACATTTGTATTTCTTTCTTGCTAATTTAGGAGAGAAGTGATGAACAGAGGGAAAGGTTCCATCAAGAGATTGCAGAAATGGAGAAAGGATATCAAGATAGGTGGGATCCCGTCATGTAGGGAGATTTTTGCTTGTTTCTCATTTGGAAGGCAAAAGGCAACATAAAAGGAAGAAATAACTGTATTATGCAAAACTTTAAGTATTTGTCATGTCAAGATTTTTGTACTTATCTACAGTCGAAAGCAAAAAAAAAGTAGACAAGAGATATCGTACTTTGTAAAAACAATAAAAACACATTTACTTTGTTGTATCACTATATTTAAACAAATGGTGTGACCGCAGTTTCGACCAACATGGCCATTAACGAACACAGTATTGAATCAGATTCAATACTGTGTTACAACAAAGTAAATGTGTTTTTATTGTTTTAATATGGATTATCACAAAGTAACGGCTTACAGCATTAAGTACTTTGTAAACCTCGCTTTATTTACTTGTCATTGTGTCAAGTCATTATTCTATAGAATATCAAATAATTATCAAAACATCTTCTACCTGATTAATACGAATCAAAATACTAATTAAAGACATCATAAAGAACACATCTATTAATATCTGGTTATCGAGCCGTTTTAGTTTAAAACTTCTTACAATATATTTGGAATAGAGTTATAAAGGTTGGTACAATTATTTTGATTTTGATTCTCTCATGCTGTGTGATCTATTTCTACCAGTTCTTGTCTATTTTGAGATCTTTGATTTAATTTTTTTGATCATTAACTGCCCACATATTTTCGATAATATTTAAATCAGGACTTCTTGGCAGAAAATCCAACATTATTTTCTCTGAACCATGTTTTCACTCTATTCGATGTATGGATGGGACAGATGTTCAATTCAAGTGCATATCTTACACGAGTTTCTTTGTAGGTCACATTCAAGTTGTTTTTCGGTAGTTTTATAGACCGCAAATTAGCTTCTCTAATTCTTCGTTAGACAGTAAAAACAAAACCCAGAAAGTTATTTACATCAGCTGCATTCACTACTGTAGTAAATGGATTTTCAATAAGCACATTTGTGATATGGCGGTCTTGCTCGGCTGTTGATATTCTTTTGCGGTCAGAACCAGAAATTCTACAAATTCTATGCTGATTTCGCCATATTTTAATAATTCTAAAAGCTGTGCTTTTATTTATATTATTTCTTTTTGAAACCGTTACTCAAATGTGTAATAATATTTAATATCTTCATTTATGGAAGGCATCTTTATAATAAGCTTAATATCAAGTTTAAAGTTGTCAATTTTGAAAGATAACCAAATATTGACAAGTAACTTTGACGACGCTATTACACTAATCATTTTGAGAAAGTCTATGACAGAAAACTGTGGTTTTGTCTACTTTTTTTTTGCTTTCGACTGTATTTCTTTTTATAGCTTCTGTATAACAAATTTTCATCATCAATATTAATCCAGAGATTTAATACGACATTGCTTATTAATTCTAAGTATTTATTATTTAAGGAAAAGTCTAATATAGTTGAAATGCTTGTCAGTTATCATAATTTTATATACACAAGATGGTCATTCGTATTTTTATATAAATAATACATAATACTGGTCCTAATACTGAGCCCTGTGGTACGGTACTCCATATTTAATTATTTTATGTGATGTGTGACTTGGTTTGTAGGTACGTGTTTATAAGGGATCACTACAGTTGGTGCTTATTTTTACATTTACGGAAGTATGTATTGACAGTCTCCAAAGAAGAAGAAGAAATAAATATAACAATAGATGGTTATCCAATGAACGTGACAGAAAACTTCAAATATATTGAAACCATAATCAACCACAAAGGAGATATAGAGGCAGATGTGAATAATAAGAAAAATGTAAACTGTTTATATCATGCACTGAAGTACATATTAATTATTGATTTTCATCAAAACAATAATCATAATAATTATTATTTTTTTATATTTAAATAATTACACTGTGTTAAGCATTGCTCAAATATTAGAGGACATGATGGAAATAAACAATCTTATAAATTACATGTTTCTAACCTATAATACCCCCCGTCCGCTAAACCCGCTTAAAATTATTTATTACATTTTATAAAAACCGTTGAGGCGTATTTTTACCAAACTCCGTTCTATAAATAAATGAAGAAATTAAATTTACAATGTACATAACCTGAAGTTTTACATTTGAAAACATATATATATATATCTAGTACCTGATTTCTAACTGAATATTTAACAAACTCATAATATGGAAACAATGATCCGTAACTTTTCAGCGGCGCCGATATCAATGGAAACCTTTCACTGCCTCCTCTTAAATTGCTTTCTTTGCTGCTGCTACTTCTGCACGACATTTCTAAAAACTTACACTTTCTGAATGACTTTTAAAGCACACAATCTCACCACCATATACACCGAAAGAAAATATAACATATTACAGTTTTTTTAGAAATGACAACATTACACAAAAACATCTTCAACGGATGTATGTCGCTGTGGGAAGTGCCGATTTATAAGACAAAATACAAGAAGGATTTGAGCACGTTACTAAATACAATTCTCTCTTTAATGTACGTAAACAAGGGAGCGATGTATAAAATGTATGCTATCAATTACATATTCTAGATAAAATGTCATAAAAACATTGGATTAAGATGTTTAGAAGGGCAACACTGATATAAACTGATATTGGAAAAAAACAAAACTATGCTGGCGTATCTACAGAACACGTGAGTGATTGAAGACAACTATGGATTAGTTTATATATACGAGTATTGTTCATAAATACACAGAAATATTTTATTCACATTTACTACTCCGCATTAGTAATAATATGAAGACATCAACGAAACTGAGATTATCAAAATCAATATGTGCCCATTAAAAACTGTTTTATAGATCAATTCAAAACCACTTGAACCAGTTTTAATTTAGATATCATTTCTCATAATACATTTGTCGCGAAAACGGCATGTTTTTTTTAATAATATACAGAGTATTCAAATCAACAGACTGTGAAAATACACCTCAAAACGCATATACATATAATCAACAACATATGTAATTTTCTTCGCCTTGTTAAAAAAGAACTAAGATTAATTTTTGATTTTAATTTAGATGAACATGTTTCAAAAAATATCTGCATCATAATAATGGAAACAAAGTCGATTCGGAAAATGAAAATTTTTGTTAATGTTTTGTTTTTTTGCTGCTAGTGATACATTTTAAACAATTTGCAGTTTTTTTTATTGTTATCAAGGATTTAGTGTACATTTCAATCTAAGTTTACACAAAATTTAATTCTTTTTTCTTTATAAATAAGATCCATTTTCGTGGTGGCGATAAAACTTGGATCACTCGGTATGATATAAATAAAAAAATAATACTGTTATCACTTAAAAGATTTGACAGCGACTGAAACCTGTGGGTTCAGCTCATTAGGTATCTACTCTCTTTTGCACTTATCAACTTCTTGACCTAGTTGTTGATGAAGACATTGTCAAGTTATTTGTCAAAATATAGTAAAACTTGGCTGTGCTACATTTATCAACTTCTTCTTCAAGTCGAATTAGTAGTATTAACCGTGCAAACGTAGTAGGGGCAAAATAACTACATAAAAATACACAGTAATTAATACTTGAATAAGTTTATAAAATTACATCGTGTCATCAAGATAAGAGTTATAAATGAAATGAAAATTTTCTTTACATTGTAGATAAGTATCACGCAACTTCAGCTAGAAACATGCTCTAAGCCAATAAGTACTTATTGAATAAATTAATCTAGCCTGTTTGAAAAGTGTCAGCCACGAAGTTTAGAACAGTATTTAGAGTATTAAAGCAATAACTCATGTCTTAACACTCCTAGGTCGAATCGAAGCCCCGGCCAGCGACAGTTCAAGACACTGGCTTCACTAAATCAGAGAATTCTACCAAGAGTTTGAACGGTTTCATTTCATTTGGTTTTCGACCGTCACAAACCAATATAAGGCGAATCTTAACCAAAACTTTGTAAAAGAATCAGAAAAGGCGAGTAAAATTATGCTCAGGCGATTTGTTTCACCTAAATAGTGCCCCAGATTGCAAGAGTTTATTTTCAAATGCTACCATCCACAGTGCTAGTTTCGATTTTTTTAACGCACGAGAAAAGCAATGTTTCCCTAGACAACCAATGCCCTTCGTGGTTTTTACTTTTTCATTTTTACTTAAAATACATTTCTAAATGTATACGTTAATAAGTCTTCCCTTTACAATTTGGGCTGTTTTCAAAATTTTATAACTACATATCTCCAAAGCATTATTCTACTAACAAGAACGACGCTTGGAAAATAATTATTAGCAGCTAGATAAACATAATCCAAATTCGGATATAGACCGTCTATTTGATCTATCTTTCATACCAATACATTACATTATACAGATACGATTTTCATAGCTTACAATTCGTTTTATAAAGTACTATTTCATATCTATGGGACGGTAGTCATGCACATAAAAGAATGTGATTAATGTGATAATACAATTTTAAGTGACCATATACATACATATGTATAGGGAAACAGAATATGATTATTTACAACAAACATAAAATTTTGCTATACCTCAGAAAGAATTCGCCCCACGTCTGCTGATGACCATTTTCCCTTAATCTCTTTCCAGGAGACGGCAGGAACACTCTTATATTTCACGTTTGGTAACGATTTTCCAGGCGTTAAAGACATTTTTCACGTAAATTATCTGAGCACGGTAAAGGCAGACAATAAGGCATTGACGATAAATTTTTATATACTGCAATTTAGCATATTTATGCTAACAAATATGACAATATTATCAAGGTGCTAAAATATTACGTTACAACACACTTTTGAGTAACGAAAACAGGTTCAATTTCATTTCAAAACTACCAATACCTATAACCTTGGTTTTTATACTTGTTAAAATACTTTAAAATGTATATTTCAAACGATACTCTTATAATTACAAAATATACTAATTAGGAAGCCATTATGAATATCATATCAGGAGTAATTCACTTTTTATGATAACAAGAAATGTAGATAGCAGAACATATGTTTAGAATATTTGAGGTTATGTGCACTTACCTACACGCTGAATTGATCTCGAAATTGTTAAAAAATATAAAATTAACAATGAACTAAGTACACAAAACACGATTTCTAAATAACTACATTTTGAATGTTTATGTTTACGCTGACAGTACGAAAAATAAGCCCTAGCAGTTTCTGACTTCTGACCTTTGACATATTTATTATGTCTGTTTGTCGTAAAAGAAAGATTTTATTTCTTGTTGGGCATTTATTGATTTTAATCATAACTTAAAGTAATAAATAATCGTTCGTTGATATTCCTATATTGATTAATGCATAATCATAATTAAAAAAATATTTAAAAAAAACTACATATTAAGGCTAACTTCAGGTATTATTGGTGCGTGATTCTGATTACATCAAAAGTAAAATCTATTAAATACAAGTTTTAGTGCATTGCATGCAGTTGATGTTGTTTTAATTTGTTTAAATAATATTTGAAATATGAAACTACTTTGTAACTTAAATATCAATTATAAAAAAGGTCATTAAATTTTAGATTGTACATTGTCAGGCAACCAACAATGCAGTCTCAAAATACTTGTCACATATAAGCATTATAAATCTGATTTCAATATGTACCAAAATCGAAAAAAAAATATATGTACATCATGGAATCTTATATTTTATGGACAAATGTATAAATAAAAATATAGAAAATTCAGTAGAATCACCAAAATCCTTATTTTCTTTTAGTATCCTTATGAAAATGTTTGCAGTACTTACTTCGAATAATAAAAATTCGAAAAGTTGCCCGGAAAATTGAAAAATTCGAGAGAAACTTAAAGTGCTTTTTTCTATAGGATTTTTGTAGGAACTCAAGACGATAACTCACGATTCGAACGATGAATATGCGTAATTGTTTTTTGTTTTGTTCGTTATGGTCCTGGAAAAGTTTTCAGGAAAAAAATTCATGACAATTACAAAGGAAAGTCGGAAAATTCGGACAAACTATAAAAATCATATTTTTTTAAATCTGGAAAAGGCATTCCAACCTAAACATGGTGCCTCTGTTAACTGTGTAACTTCTGACCGACTTGACCGATTGAGCTCATATTCACGCAATATATTTGTTTTGTCGGTACGATGGTTATAGCTATGCTACATAGGGCGCTTAGTCATGTTATTAACAAATTCTATATTTATAGACGGAACTAATTTATGTTCATAATATATATTGGTTTAGTGTCAAAAAAGAAAATTAGAAAATCTGAACCTGATAGGTGGCGCTGTAGTCGAGTTATCAATAAATTTTATATTTATAAACCAACATGACCCAAGTCAACAAAATCGTTTTTGTATATGCTGCCGTCGTCCGATAGATGTCGTTACCTTTTGGTAGAATACAAATCTCAAGACCTACCCGAAAAGGCAGAACGTCTGCTGGGTCAGCTAGTTCAATAGATATACCGGTTGTGTCAAATACCATTAGCCATAGGGAGCGCTGTCTCGTGGCGACACCCTACGGCATTTCGTACAACTGTTAGAAATTGACCATACCGACTAATACCGAGGAAAAAGCGAGTAATATACTAGCTCTGGACGCATTTACTTGTATTAAAATCTCCTGGAAATACGAACCTAAATATTTGTTCAACAGACTTTAAAACATGCACAAACTTATATAATATGCAAGTTAATCCAATAATATGCGTGTCATTTGAACATCTTGTATGTTACCTTTCAGTTTATAGGAATTACTCAAGATACGGTTATTCGAATTACCTGAGCTCTTATAGCTGTAGTACTCTAATACGGGGAGACGTGGCGTCCTTCCTTCAGGATGGCACTACACTTATTCACTGGGTGTTCCAGGATAGGGCTTATATTAGTGTCGAAGGTTAATGAAAGAGTTGTATAAAACCACATGAATTTATTACCACAACTCGGTCACTAAAAACAATAGCCACGCAGGACTATAAAGAAATGGCTTAAGGCAACACTAAATATTAAGAGATATTTACATAGATTGATATTATATACACTGTCTATTGAGACACCTTGACCAAAGGGCTAATGATCCCACACACAGGGGGATAAGACAAAGGGGGTGGTCGCTAGATACTGGCAGTTTAAAATAGAGAGGGATATTTGAGACACTCAGTTGGGGTTCTAGGGGATAAGGCTCCCTTCGGGGTACCTAGTCAATTAACGCCTAGAATGGGTAAGGCTGCCTTCGGGTACCAAACCAACTAACTACTTCTGAGTGACGTGACGGGGCTATCTTGAGATTGCCAACCGTGCAAGCTTAGGAATCAGTTCAGTACTTACGGTTGTAACAATGGGTACGACGTGAGGTCACTTTAGCCACACGTCACAAGTCACTGGGGTGGTGTATCGGCACAGGACCTACACTTGGATAACGATCCGTGGTCTGGATCTTTGTTGAAGCACTAAGTGGCACTCACAACTTCAACAACCTCTCGTATTTGGTTGGGTCACTTTGTTCAACAACCTCTCTTTTGGTTGGGTCACTTTGTTCACAGCCTCACTAACAGGTCACGAATGCTCCTTGGATGTTGGTTGAAGCACGCAACTGCTGTTGATTCGGACTCTTGGTCCTCCTCGTAAGTGTTCGGCTTATCCCTTTTAGGTCCTTCCTCGTCTTCGGGTATCTTCGGGTCACCTCGGAAACGTTCGGGTTTGCTTCGTCTCGTTCGTAGAAGCCTTCCTACGCCTTCGGGTATCTTCGGGTCACCTCGGAAACGTTCGGGTTTGCTTCGTCTCGTTCGTAGAAGCCTTCCTACGCCTTCGGGTATCTTCGGGTCACCTCGGAAACGTTCGGGTTTGCTTCGTCTCGTTCGTAGAAGCCTTCCTACGCCTTCGGGTATCTTCGGGTCACCTCGGAAACGCTCGGGTTTGCTTCGGCTGCGTTCGGCTTACTCGTAGAAGTCGTCCTACGTCTTTAGTTCTCCTCGGGTATGTTCGGCTTTGCCTCGGAAACGCTCGGGTTTGCTTCGAGTCGCTTCGGCTTGCTCGTGGGAGTCGTCCTACGTCTTTAGTTCTCCTCGGGTATGTTCGGCTTTGCCTCGGAAACGCGCGGGTTTACTTCGAGTCGCTTCGGCTTGCTCGTGGGAGTCGTCCTACGTCTTTCGTTATCCTCGGGTATGTTCGGCTTTGCCTCGGAAACGCTCGGGTTTGCTTCGAGTCGTTTCGGCTTGCTCGTAGAAGTCTTCCTACGTCGTCCGTTATCCTCGGGTAGGTTCGGCTTTGCCTCGGAAACGCTCGGGTTTGCTTCGAGTCGTTTCGGCTTGCTCGTAGAAGTCTTCCTACGTCGTCCGTTATCCTCGGGTAGGTTCGGCTTTGCCTCGGAAACGCTCGGGTTTGCTTCGAGTCGCTCGTGGAAGCCTTTCTGCGCCTTCGGGTATCTTCTGAAACGATTGAGCACGTTTCAGAGATCTTCGGGAAAACTTTTCCCGGCTTCGGCTTTTCGTCGGATGCGTTTGAGCTCGCTCGTAATGTTCGGCTCGCTCGTAGAAACTTCCTGTGCCTTCGGGTATCTTCTGAAACGATTGAGTACGTTTCAGAGATCTTCGGGAAACTTTTTCCCGGCTTCGGCTTTCGTCGGATGCGTTGCTGTTGTCGCTCTAAGTCTTTAGAGTCGACTCGATTCAGCAGCTAGAGCTGACTGACTGACTCAATATAAAATTTCTTAGCTTTTATAACATTTTTAACGACGTACACAAATGACGCGCTTGCAGGTGGCCTTTCGGAAGACGTATTCTATTCGTCAGAATAACGACTCTTTTGATTGGCAGAAGCCCTTGCTTCTCGTGTAAAATATTTTCCACTTGATAAATTTTCGAACAAAATTAGTGGGTGGAGCCTGTGAGTTGTATTCAAGTAATTTCCACTTAGTGCATTGGTGAAAAATTGGTAGGTGGAGCCTGTGAGCGGTAAGTTCATTATTGGTCACAATAACGACTGTTTGGGTTGGTTAAAGATTTTCAGTATTATTATATTTATTAATACTGTTAGAAATATATGGGAATTTTATGGGAAATGTGCATCGTTTGTTAGGTTTGTTTATAACAATTTCATTCACGGATCGAAATGATTTTTAAGTCAGCACAATCTTAGTAAATATTAATAACAACAATATGTAATGTTTATTAGCTCAAATTTATCGCAAGCACGTCGTTTAATTCGTATCCAGGAGACGGCAAAGGTAACATGTAGGTACTTAATATATTATACAAAAAATCGTATTGTTGGATGTTTGTATATTCGAGGAAATACAGGTGCGCGATTTTGTGTCTTGGTTTTCTGTTTTCCCTACGTATATTTCGCAAGAGTACCTGGCGGTAATAAATATCTCGTGTGTCTAATGAGTGTTTACCTGTAAAGATAGTTCTAAGAAAATACATCCGATCATAAACCGCTATATGTGTATATTATATTATAATTACATCTGAGAATATGAAATACACTGAAAATGTGCAAAAATTTCAATCAATTCTTAATAGTTTTCTAGATAATTTAAACTTAAATATTGACATTGTTTTATATGAAAACTATGTACTTAGGTATTTACGTAATATACAAATATACGCAAAATAAGAAGTAAATAAGCAAATAGCTGAATGTGAAAGTTATTTATTATGTACCAAAAAGATGCTTTGACTTCGAGAAATATTACAAATTACCTATCAGTTTTTATAATAAAATTTCGTATTCTAAGAGTATTAAAACAAAAATAAAAAACTAATTGCTTGGGTTGCAGTTGTTTAGGAAAATGTTTTATAATTCTGTTTTTTTTTTTGTATGTGAAGAATGTTTACTTAATTCACATTAATTCAGAAATATTTTTTATTGACAATGGTTTTTTTTTATTAGAATACCTACATACACAAAACATTCTAATTTTTTGTAAACGTAGTGAAATAAGAAAAGATATCTGTGGCTAGATAAAAGAACTCGATATTGCAAGCGCAATGTATATTTCGACGGCAACGCAAAACTAAAATCTCGGATCCAAAAGACTGGTGCTGCCGCTCTAGACGTCGGATCGTTTGGGTACGCTCAGTGCTATGTAGTGGCGCATCTTTACGTATTCCTTCAATCAACAGTTGTGATGACGTGAACCCAACGTTATCACTGCATCTGTTCGGCGATTCGAGTATAGATTTTGTTCTAATGTTCAGTGGCGGCTCGTGATTTTTTGGGACAGGAGTGAGTATTTAATATCAAAAATTAAGTACAGACAAAAAATAAACTCAATAAGCTATTTAATTAACTTGTTTGAAAATGAAATCTATCCGCAGGTTCCTTACGATCAGCAAAATGATTAATAACTAATTCATTGAAGTTTGGTGTTGATGTCAGTAATTGTTTTTCAATGGAACACATTGCTAAGGCACATAGTCTGCTTTACTGCATGGTATTTCTAGAAAATGTTTTTATTATCTTCAAAGTAGAAAAACACCGTTCACTTTCAGCTGTTGTCATCGGTATGGTGCAAATTATTTTCAATAGCTTCACAGATTCGGCAAATGTAGTTGTTAAATTATTTTCATAGAAACATTACAGTAATGTTAGAGCAGATGAAGCAGTTCCAAAATCTGGTCTATTATACAAAATTACCAATTCGCATCGAACTATAAAAGCTAACTGGGAAAATATAGCCGAATCTGTCGTCTCGTCTGCTTGTATAGCGTTGATAATTTCGTCTAGAATCAAAGTGCGATAAACTTCGAAGATACTGTCCAGCAATTGATTTTGAATGGTTTTTGACAAACCCATAAAAACTCTCTTATTAGACTTGTGGGTGCTGTCAATTCCTACCAATAAATTAACCAATCCACGAAAGATCCCCGGATTCGCACTGTGTTTCGTCATGGCCCATTAAAGCGATTTCAAACATGACACAAAACTTAATGCAGTCTATTAATTTTCCAAGAGTATGTCTGTTTTTACTGACGTTTTCATTGTGCTGAATTATATTTAATCTATCTACATGCAGTGTTCAGCTGGCACATTATAGGTATTTACCTTTCCCAAAACTGAATATTCTGTCATATTACTAAGACGTGTTTCACTTACTTTATGTCTTTTTACTTTCTCACCAAAGTGTTTTAAATCCCTACTACCGTTAGAAGTCCAGACAGGGTCGCTTTGTGGAGAATTCCTAATTAAGGACACATAACAAAAAATAGTATATTAAACTACAAGTTTCATAACACACGATTTTTGCGCACACAGAACTTAAGAACAAGAACAAGTGTGCAAAATGTGTTATGAAACGTGTATATTATACTATTTTTTCTATTTTGGTTATTAAAAGTTCAAAAAAGCACAAACATACGTTTTTTATGTAATTTTTCAATTCTACATCGAATTCTAAGTATGTTTCATGTACCATGTCCTATACCCAAACTCAACAGTTATCGAGAAATTACAATTGAACATGCAGTTATTGATATGTTCAATTGTAAATTTCTCGATAACTGTTGAGTTTATGGCTATAGGACATGGTACATGAAACATACTTAGAATTCGATGCAGAATTAACAAATTAAATAAAAAACATATGTTTCCATTTGAAGAAAAAAAATTGATGGTCGTAACTTATTTTTGGACCAGCCCTTGTACATCAATTTACCATCAAAAAAACCGCAGCTAAAAATAGAAATCCACCTATCCGAGCGTTTTTCCATAAAACAAAACCAAAAATTTTAAATGAATTTATTCCAACCCGCGCGTCCTCACTGTATATTACATACTGGATAGTCACGCGGCACCATAGAGGAGTGCCTCACCACTGACGTATATCTGTGCGCTACTCGCGCCAGTTTCATCGCTCGATTTCCAATAGAGACGGGGCCTCACGGGGCAGTCGCGCGAGATGCCCCGGAGCGTATGTTAGACTGCAATTTTTAAACGCGCTGTAAAGACGGGCTGTTACTTCCGAAAACATATTATTTGTTATCAAACAAATCAGAAAAATTACATACAAATTAGGTATTTATAATTAATTTATCTGTTAAAAGAAATTTGTCATGGGGAAATTTGTCACGGGGGGGGGGGGAGCAGTGCCCCGTTGCCCTCCCTGCAGCAGCCGCCGCCACTGCTAATGTTTGAGTAAATGTCATGAAGTTAGACGATGTAGTAAAATAGACGCGGCAAGCGCCGATAAACACAATGCAGTCGCATGAAGCCTACATAAGCGGCGGGTGCGGCGAGACTGTTAGGAAACAACGTTAGTGGCGTACGGCAAGAATCAAATCACGTGAAATATAAAAAAAAATATCAGAATAATACTTGTACCGTAGAGAGAATATACAAGCTGTCTCTAAAAGGTCTTTAAACAACTCTACCACGTATTTTTCGGACCAAAATAAACCGATTTAGCAAAACTTGGCTTAGTCAAAGTTGCTTAGTTTGTGCGCAATACGGTCCTGAAGTTGCAGTTGGAAAATTGTTTTTTTGTTATAAATTTGAAACGGCTGGAGCGATTGCGCTAAATTTTGTCACGTTTACATAGTTTTATAAGTCAAGAAATTCTGTATCAAAATTGTGATAGTAATCAATCCATAGGCGGAGAACCTGCGTTTATAAATATTAAAACATTTCCATTTTCTACGCCAATGGATAAAAAAGAGTTTGTCTATAAAATTTAGATTAAGTGTCTTAAGTACAAGAAAAAAGGTACTCTTGGTAAGACTCGAAAAATTGCATCGTTTTCTCAAAAATCGCATTTTAAGATTTGAGTGCGCCATGTGCATGTATCTTTAAGCCGTGTACACGTGTCTTAGGCCGTTTAGACGTCTCTTTAAACTATGTACACGTCCTTTGACGTCGTTTTTGAATTGATAAACGTGACAAAATTTAGCGCAATCGCTCCAGCCGTTTCAAATTTATAACAAAAAAACAATTTTCCAACTGCAACTTCAGGACCATAGAGAAATTAACAGTAAAAAGAGTACCAACTTAATGTATTAAAATTCGAAGCACAATAGCGCCGCCATTTTTAGCCAATGGTACTAATTTTCAACAGCGCCATATTTGAATATTTAAATACCATACTTTCTGAATTAAAATTTAATATTATTTTTAAATAAAGATAAAAATGCAGTAATTGATCATTTGAGTGACATATTTATCAACTTAATAATCAATTACACATTTTCATCTACTTTCACAAAACACTACTTCATGGAAGTCAACTATTTTAAAAATAAAAAGAGAAAAATTGTTATACATAGTAAGTTTAATTTTAGAAAACAGTTAATAAATAAAATTAAACATATTATAACATTATATAAAATATAAATAAAATTCTCATAAAAACAATAAATAAAGACATTTACAGATATTAAATTTTTACAAAGTATCAACAATAAATAAAATGCAAACTGAATTAACGAAAAGTAGATTCTTGTAATAATAATAACAATAATACATAAACAGAAAGTAAACTCTTATAAAAATATTAACAAAAAATATATTCTATAACAATTAAAAATATCACAGTAAAGGTGTCTTCCTCGGTAATCAATGCAGTCATCAGGCCAGTTAACGTAAACATGTAAAAAAGAAAGAAAATGACAAGTACCTAATCTGTATCTGTATAGTATATGTATCTATATATAACAATTACCACTAACAAGTTCCACACTTATGTTGCAAGATATACTTATTTATACTACACTAATAATCACAAACATCAGTAACAACACAATATTTGTTCCAGATTTATACTATGAAATTTTTGTCAATATTTTAGCAGCACTTTCTTTTACGGCACCTCATTCTATTCTTTACCCTTCTTTCCAATTCACAAAAAAACTTTTTAAATAACATATTAAGAACTAACTCAACTATTTTATTTTTAACATTAAATTTGTGCACAGTACACTGTAGCCACTCAAACGTTACATTTTCACTAATGCCAAACTTCAACTTTTCATATACATTTGTATTATGTCCTCGCTTTTCTAAATATTTATAGATAATATGATACATATGGGCTATACAATATATTAATTCCGTTCGAGCATATTTTAAATGGTCTTTCTGTCTATGATATTCTTTAAACATTGTAAATGTATGTTCAGGTAAAATTTCGGTACTTAATAAATCACTTTCGCAATCTTTGCACTCTAATTGAAGCCGTTTAACAATATAACCTGACACATACGTTACTGCCTGTAATTCAGCAAAATCTGCATTTTCTGGTTTGTCTGGTACATTCCAAGGTATAGTATCTTCTTCTCCAAATGTTGTTGAGTTACCTTTTCTTATGCAATAATTTGGTAGATGTTACTCGTAATGCAGCTTTCTTCTTATGTTTTGCTTTAGTAATAGTTTTCTTTAATCTCAAAATTGTTGTTTGTTGCTTACTTGATAATTTATAAAGTGATTGGCTGTTTTGAGGTAAGTTGTTCACATACTTTATTCCATATTCCCGTAGTACACTCTGTTCTTTATAAAATAAACTATTACTTTTATTATTTTCCAAGCTTGATGATGCTTCTATTTCCAATAAGTGCTCTTGACTCTCTCTTGGTGGTTCTTTTTCATGACAAGTATCTTCACTAATTGTAGAATTAATATTCACAGCTGTTATGTTATTGTTGAATATATCTGGTTCTGCAAATTTTATTAGCCTACGTTTCAATGTACTTGTAAAATTTTTTTCTGAAAAGTGATCTTGGCATATGTACCGCTTTCCAGTTGTGTCGGAGAATTCCGGAAAATGGATTTTCAATACATTTGTCCACCTCCTTCCTCGTGAAGTTTTCGGATCGAATAAAAAAAAGCATACATTCACTCATGATTTAAGGATAATAAAAATTAAAACAAAGCCTTACCAAACAATTTTCCATACGATACCCGGAACCTATACTACAACATGGCTGACAATGTGATAAATGGCGGTAAATGTACGAGTAACCACGCATGCGCTAAAATTGCATTAGTTCATAGGATTAAAAATGGCGGAGCCACCATCGTGTAATTCAAGTTGGAGCTCTTCTTTATTTTCTCTATGTTCAGGACCGTATTGCGCACAAACTAAGCAACTTTGACTAAGCCAAGTTTTGCTAAATCGGTTTATTTTGGTCCGAAAAATACGTGGTAGAGTTGTTTAAAGACCTTTTAGAGACACCTTGTATATAGAGAGCCCATCAAATAGGGAAATCGGGCAACATAAAATTTCGAATAAATCCTGCTATAATGTGCTGGTATATGGTGGTAGAAAGCAGCTAAGACAACTATTACCATCGAACGAAACTAAAGCATACGGAATTTATTTGTAACTGTAATCCGAGAACTAAATAAAAACACCAAAAGATTATGAATGAAATATACACACATAAGTATGCTATCAAAGAGATTTATTGCTTACTGTCAACAAAAAAATTTATGGCTTTTTAAAAAAAGCTTTAAATATATTCAGACACCAGTATTTATATGTTATAAATGACTTGCTTTTTACTTTTTTATACCCATATTTTCTGCCTTAAAAGTGTAAGTAATCTTTTGCTATATAATTATTTAACTCTTTGAAAAGCCTGTTCAGAATCACGGTTTAGGGAATAATATTTCGAATTGACATCAAACATTGATGCTTTTGACTGATTTATTGCTTTTTAATTATCCATTGCCCTTGTCTTAACAGTAATTTTTAAATTGAACTGTTAAAGAATTGCGCAAATTAAATTGGGCAATTGCTCATACTGTTTTATAAAAATTAGAAGTTTTAATATCTGTTATCAAATATTTTACAGTTATAACAGGTTTTTATGAAATGTAATTGTTAATATTTAGGATAACCTAATTAAATAGAACAATTCTATTTTCTAAATGTGCAATATAGGTGTAAATATTAATAACTTGAAATTATTTCTAATGAGCGTGCAGAAAAAAGTATAATCCAATTTAAAAATAAAAGACATTTCCTGCTTTACCGGACACGATATTTTTTTAGCATTCATTCTTACTTTCTTCATATTTAAAGTTTTTCGGCTTAAGACCTATTGTACATGTAATACTTATTACCGCTACATTCAGAAGATTTATTAATCAGAAACTAATTACCCCGAAAATAAAAAAAAAATGTATAAAGTTGTGTCCAGATTATTCGATGTAATTGGTATATTGGTTATTAGAAGACTAGAGGAACGGTTAAATGGGGAATGTTTTGCAGAATTCAGTGCTCGCAACAAATCTCATTTCAATTCATTCGGAATTTTTACAATTTTGAAATATTTTGAAAAAACCAATATTTGCCGACAAATTTTTTGGTGTTAACAGTATTTGTTTTTTGTCAACGTTCTGTAAACACCAGATTTCGGAATTCCAGGTTCTCGAGCCACTCGACGTACTGATGTAGGTCAGGGGCGGATCGTGATTTCGGGGGGCCCTAGGCTAACTTAATTTCTGGGGCCCCTTTTCCTATGCTTTCTAAATATTTTAAATTTCTAAAATAACCTAACTTTTTGGACATTACTATAATATTACTAAAAGAACAAATAAAATGACGGATGTAGAAGTCAAATTCTATTAAAACACAAAAAACAAAATTCAGACAAATGTCGTGTTGCGCGAATTATCATGTAATGAAAATAGCCAATATCTATACCCAAAATAATATTGACAAAATTTAAAGTGATCGTATATTAGTATGAAAATTGGCACACCTAGGACCAAACCTCTAGAAAACATAAAACAAATATAAATACAAAAGCCCAAACTCAACCCAGGCAAGTGATCTCATTGCCTCCTCCAGAGCATAGAGTTGAAAGAATTACACAAAAAGATCAAGCATGAATTTGTATACATTTAAATGAAAATGTTTAATAAATGATATTAACACAATTACAATACTGGGTAGGACCTTACCCATGCACCACAGATCAAGGAATACGCCTTGAAATGTTCATATTTAAAATAGGAAAGCGTATTTTGCACAATTATGCCAAACAAAAGTACTGGTTCTAAACAATTCAATGTCTACGTTAATACTCTCCATCTAACATGAAGATACACTTTCATCTTAACCTCTATAATATTGCTCTCCTATCAGCTTCGCAAGTGTAATTTCTTGCAATTGCCTTTTTATATACTTGGCAACTACCACAAATTTTTGAAAATGGTGACCGGAAATGTTACTTTTACTCTTAGCGACGGCACTTCCGGTTCGGATTTTGAAGAATGTTTTCTGCAATTCTTGTTCCAATTGGTATTCTAAGAGCTTTTGTATTCTTTGTAAATTTTGATAAAACTAACGATTTACGAGATATTTAGAATGTTATGATTTCTGTAAAAAAAATTGTTTTCAACAAATTTGAAATGAATGCGAAATCTCGATCTACAATTGTTTTAATAAATTTTCATTATTGCAAATATCTGGTCTACCGATTGTTTTACCAGGAATTACAAAGAATTCAAATGTGTTTGTAATTGTCAATTGATAAGGCTTTCATAGATATTTCTTGAAAATGGTGACCGGAAATGTTACTTTTACTCTTAGCGACGGCACTTCCGGTTCGAATTTTGAACAATATGTTGCACAATTCTTGTTCCAAATGGTTTTCTAAGAACTTTTGTGTTCTTTGTAAATTTTGATAAAACTAACGGTTTACGAGATATAGGAGATATTTGGAATGTTATGATTTCTGTACAAATTTTATTTTCAACAAATTTGTAATGAATGCGAAATCTCGATACGCACATATTTTAATAAATTTTGATTTTTGCAAATATATGGTCAACCGCTAGTTTTACGTGAAATTACAAAGAATACAAATGTGTTTGTAATTGTCAATTGATAAGTCTTTCATACATATTTCTTGAAATTGGTGACCGGAAATGTTACTTTTACTCTTAGCGACGGCACTTCCGGTTCGGATTATGAAAAATATTTTGGGCAATTCTTGTTCCAAATAGTTTTCTATGAACTTTTGTGTTCTTTGTAAATTTTGATAAAACTAACAGTTTACGAGATATTTGGAATGTTAAGATTTCAGTAAAAATTTTATTTTCAACAAATTTCAAATGAATGCGAAATCTCGATACGCAAATATTTTAAAAAAAAATCATAATTGCAAATATCTGGTCTACCGATAGTTCTACGAGAAATTACAAAGAATACAAATGCGTTTGTAATTGTCATTTGATAAGGCGCTCACAGATATTTCTTGAAAATGGTGACCAGAAATGTTTGTTTTACTCTTAGCGACGGCACTTCCGGTTCGGATTTTGAAGAATGTTTTCTGCAATTCTTGGTGCAAATGGTATTCTAAAAGATTTTGTATTCTTTGTAAATTTTGATAAAACTAACGGTTTATGAGATATTTGGAATGTTATGATTTCTGTAAAAAAAATTGTTTTCAACAAATTTGAAATGAATGCGAAATCTCGATCTACAAATATTTTAATAAATTTTCATTATTGCAAATATCTGGTCTACCGATTGTTTTACCAGGAATTACAAAGAATTCAAATGTGTTTGTAATTGTCAATTGATAAGGCTTTCATAGATATTTATTGAAAATGGTGACCGGAAATGTTACTTTAACTCTTAGCGACGGCACTTCCGGTTCGGATTTTGAACAATATTTCGCACAATTCTTGTTCCAAATGGTTTTCTAAGAACTTTTGTGTTCTTTGTAAATGTTGATAAAACTAACGGTTTACGAGATATAGGAGATATTCGGAATGTTTTGATTTCAGTAAAAATTTTATTTTCAACAAATTTGAAACGAATGCGAAATCTCGATATATAAATATTTTAATAAATTTTCATTATTGCAAATATCTGGTCTACCGATGGTTTTAGCGGAAATGACAAAGAATTCAAATGTGTTTGTAATTATCAACTGATAAGGCTTTCATAGATATTTCTTGAAAATGGTGATCGGAAATGTTACTTTTACTCTTAGCGACGGCATTTTCGGTTCGGATTTTTAACAATATTTTGCACAATTCTTGTTCCAGATGGTTTTCTAAGAACTTTTGTGTTCTTTGTAAATTTTGATAAAACTAAGGGTTTACGAGATATAAGAGATATTTGGAATGTTATGATTTCTGTAATAAATTTGAAATGAATACGAAATCTCGATATACAAATATTTTAAAAAATTTCCATAATTGCAAATATCTGGTCTACCGATAGTTTTACGAGAAATTACAAAGAATACAAATGTGTTTGAAATTGTCAATTGGTAAGTCTTTCATAGATATTTCTTGAAAATGGTGACCTGAAATGTTACACATTCTGCCTTCCCAGAGCTTTCATCAAATATATACTTAATAGTCTCGAGTATTTTTTGGAAGCTAACTTTAACCGCGTGAACTGAGTCGTAATGAGAAGACCATCTGGTGGTGCTTAATTTTTTTAGTGAAAATATCAGTGATGCTTTTGCACTCAATATTTTCCAACGATGTGAGAAAAAGGTGTAAATCTGTTGAATAGTTCAAATAACTTTTTAAAAATAAATGTAACATTCTAATTTTGTGTATCTGCTCGCTTGTTCCCGCGGCGGGCATTAGTTCGGTGCGGGGCCCCTTTCTCTTTGGGGCCCTAGGCTTCAGCCTACTCAGCCTAATGGAAGATCCGCCTCTGATGTAGGTACTTGGCTTGTCCATAACATATTGTAAAATATTATTTTGAAGTATACCAGCATTGCTAACTTGATAGATCTTTTTTGTTCGAAGCTTCCATAGTTCACTAAATTTCTGATTATTCTGCTAAAAATTGTCCGGTGTGGTTGTGGTCTTTCCGGAAAACGCTGAGCGTAACTTGTGCAAGCATTTTCAGAGATTCTGTTCACTTTGAAATAAACTTCCAACATATCAACCTTTAGTTCATTTGAAATTGTGTGTGCCAATATCAATTCTTATTTATCTCCATGCTTAACGGTAATTACTTACACAAAGTTCTAAATCTCCCACCAATTTCACTGCCCTTTTACATGTCAATAAAGACAGAGCTTATTTATCGTCAGTTTTACACTACCATTTATTTCATAACCAACTAATTCCGTATTAGAGTGAATTTTATTCAAATGTTCATATCTCTCAATAAAGATTTATTAGGCATGTATGTTGTACAATATTGGAATAGTTATTTACGAACCAAGTGCGTGAAATCATATTTCGCGAATGAGTGACCAGTTTAAAGCGCGAGCCGAAAGGCGAGCGCTTTATGGACACGAATTCGCAAAATGTTTCACGCACGAAGTTTGTACAATATTTTTTGTACGAGAACTATAATAATAATACATATTGTTAAATACGTTATCGTTTATGACACACTACTAATCTCTTGATATTAATTAAAAAAAATTGAATTGGCAGTATTGATTATTTGAAGTGACATTTAATTTAAAATTATCAAATTCAAAAAATTCTATTTCATTTCCTTTTATTTTCATAGAAAAACAACGAACTGGGTAGCATATTATTAAGGTTAGGAATTTATGATTTTAAAATGTCACTAAATTAATCAAGTTCTAGGAAGTACCAACTTTACTTTTACGCACTCGTGTTTAAAGTGACTTTTTACGCACGCAAATCGAATTGTGAAATGACAGGTTTTGATAAGCGAGTACAAAAAGCTATTTTTAAGGACTATGTAAATAATTAAAAATCCAATATGGCCGCCATAAGAAAAACAACAGATAGCGCTAAGAACTTGGAAAGAAATGAAAATCGGGGGCTACTGTTAACACCAAAAAATTTGTTTTAAAAAAGTGTCTCAACAATGTTAGAGTTTAAAAGCGGTCGCATTAGGCGTTATCGACTTATTGAGGAAAATTCAAATCGGCAAATATTGATTTTTTTGAAAATATCTCAAAATTGGCAAAAGTCCGAATGAATTTGAAGAGATTTGTTGCGAGCATTGAATTCTGCAAAACATTCCCTATTTAACCGTTCTTCTATGTCTTCTAATAACCAATATATCAATGTTGAGCATCGAAATCTGGACATACCTACTGTATATAACTCGTATATAATACGTCGCATATCGGCAGCAACACTTACAAAATAATTTTAAAAATGTGGCATTTAACATTCGATTTTTTTTTTCATAAATTGAGAGATATTATGTGTCTTTTTCACCATATGAATTAGTGCTATTCAGTAACTTACGTGTTGTTTACACTATTTCTTTGCTCCGTTGTATCCGTCGTATCATTTTTTTCCTTGTCAGGAAGAGTCGGCCTTGATTTTACACACTCATTCAAAGTTTTTATATATACGCATTTTAATGAGGTTCTTATCTTTGCTATATACGAATTTTGTTGGAATTTATAAAACAGATTGTATTTATTTTATTTCAAAATCTAAATAATAAAATTTATTATTAAATATGAGTACTATTTTGTCTATATAATAATAATATGTATTAATACTAAAAAATATTTGAAAATACTTCACGACATCTACCAGGCATAAGCTTAATCCCAGGAGCAGGTGCTGGCGCTAGTTCTGGACGTAGCCGTTCTTTCCTCCACGTCCACAATGGCGTGCCCAAAAAATAACATTGCATGGGCTGTGTGTATATATTCTCTCTACGCTTGTACGTATCAGCAAAATTCAGAAACATAACAATAAATACATGTCATTGATTTTTAAATAAAATCGTTTTTGTTAATAGAGAGGTTGCGGTGTGTATTTTTCGTTATAAAAATCACCCTTATAACTTATAACACTGAATTTTATAAAATTTTATACCGTATAAATGAGTTTTTAGACGTTATTTCTAGAAATATCGGAACCAATCAGAAAATAGTAGGTATAAAGACGCATGTCTATTAATGCACCGAACAGCTGTTTTGTTGTTGTTATAAGTGCGAAGTGTGACAACGAAACAGTTATTTTTTATTGGAAGGTGCGAAAAAATGACGAATTCGTTGGAGAAATTCACGAAAGTCACATTATATGATCCCGAATCTGACCACTGCTACAATCTTTTTGTAAATAAAGACGATGCTGTGCGATGTGAAACATACATCTGTCAAATTAAGCTTAACGTGCACCAGCAATCCGCAAGCGCAATTTTTTTAATTTACGTTACGTTATATTGTAAGTACAAAATGGCCGTCTAACATAACGAAAAATACACACCGCAACCTCTCTAATATGTTTCATTAATTCTGATACAGTTCCAAGTACAGAAGCCTATAAAAAGCATTTATTGAGTGACATACTGTCAGAAATATTCAATTTAATTACCTTTAAAGTCATTTCGGCATTTTTAGTGATTATCTGGCGCTCTTTTAGGTGATTCAAAAGACAATTCAAATTAGTTATTCTAGAATAGTTTTTAACCGTCTATTAGCCTGCTGAAGAGTTTTAATCTTTCTGCCTTGAAAAATAATAGCAATTTTTGCCAGTCTCCAAGTTTCTTGGCTCGTCTTTGACTTTCCATGTCCGATGTACAGTTTTGTGCAATAAATTGGCGTACACGTCTTATTGCTAATTTTGACATTATTTTGCCATTGTGAAAATGGCTTAAGTTAAGTTGACAAATGGAATTATAGCGTCAATTCAATTAGTCATACATGACAGGTATTCAAACAAAAGTCATATTTACATAAGCGTATATTAAGTGTACGCCAATTTATTGCACAGAACTGTACGTAAATCTGATTCATCAAAATGTTCCGAGCAGACCACTGATCTGTATAATATAATAATAAAATAATTTATATTATACAGATCAGTGGAGCAGACATAGGCAGAATCGTGCACATTTTCAACAATGCTAGGCATTTAGAGTAAGATATATAGAGAGAGCATAATGTCAGTTTGTGGACAAACAAAGTAAAGCTTAGTGGGGCGTGGGGTACGGGCAGGGTAAAAATGTGTCAACCTTGAAAACCATTAGGAATTATATGTAATAAAATTTATTAAAAGTATATAAATTCGAATATTATTATTTTTTAATTGTTTATAGATGAAAGCTACTTCTCTAATAATTATACTATAAAAAAATTATACATTTTTATAAAAGTAAATATTTGTTAGTGCCCATAAATTACTCGTAAACTTTCAGTACACAACTGAAACAAAAATGTTATTTTTAAATATGCCTTTCAGAACAATTAATAGTTCTGCAAGCATAGAAATGAGTGTTATTCAACTGTAATATTCACTCAATATTTACTCGATGTAAAACTGAAATAATAATTAAGAATGTGTGTACGTACTTAGGTTAGCAATAGTATAATCAACTTACTCCACAGTAAGTTTATATACATATATATTTACTACTATTATATCTACATACTTCAACAATTAACTAGTTGCTTGAATTTATATATACAAGGTTTTATTTTATGATTTTATTTACAATATAATAATATCTAAAAGCTTTTCGTCAAGTTCTTATGGATATCTCTTGATGAAAAGTTTGATTCACTTTCACTCGTTGATACAAATATTTAATAAACAATTCCACTGCAACCAAAGAAAATGATGAAGTGGCTTCACAATTCATGTTTGTATAGCATTTTTCTAAGGTATATAGTAGATACGAGTATATTTATAATGGCAATTCTCAAAATGCTTAGATCAAAGTATACTATGTATTTTCCTTTGGAACCCAATTTGGCCTATGTATTTTCTTTATCCACAGATTCCTTCTAATGGGCTCTTTTGGTATCCTATAATCAACAATTTTCATTGTTAAAATAAAAGATTTATGTCCACAAATTATGGATGAAATTAATAACTTTATGTACCTACCTACAATTGCGGAAAGTTATAATTTTCCTCTTCTCTGCCTCTTATTGTCTTGCACTCTTCTTGCTACTCCAATTTGTGCCGTGAAAAGCGGCACATGTAACCATTTAAATACTGTATAATGAAAAATAATGGAGATTCTTAACCTTAAACTGATTAACAACAAATGATTGTTATTCAAGGAATTAAATAAAAAATAAAATTATATATGATGTTTGCAATTCAACAATAACAAAGAATCAAAGAAGAATGACCAATGGCAAATGTAAACATACCCCTTCTCGCCTTTACTTTTTGTCGACAATGCTCTCTCCTTCTTCTCTATCCTATCCTCCTTGGTTTAAAATTATAATTCGAAAACTGCTAATACCACAGTATAAACATATCGTTTATACTGTGCTAATCGTTTATACTGTGCTAATACCTTGAAAATTCACTCACAATAACAATAATCCTACCAAACATCAAAACAACCAATTGCCTCTACCACTATTAATTGTAATACCAAAATATTGCTATTAATTATAGTTGTTTGCCAGTGCTACGCATTTAGTATAGCACCGGCTTCCCAAAAATTTTTCAGGTTTACATTTTCGTAAACCTGAATCTGATAACATATCCACACTACCTATGGTTATCCGCGTTCAGCAGTTTACAGAATTTTATACCTAAAATTCAACATTTAGGTTATGAGCACTTATGGTGTGTCATCTATAAATCTCTGGCTTAACTTTAAATATTTCCAAAGTGCAGAGAAGTGTTTGATCTCTTCAGAGAATTATTTTCAGTGGTCTGAGATATATTTGCAAAAAAGTACATAATCTGAATATCAAGTAATCGTTTTTGTATTCTGTTGTTAAAATAACAGAAATGGAGGTTATTAAATTCTGTATTCTTGGATGTTCTAGTGGTTCTATTTAAGTAGTATTAAGCGGATGGCACTACTAGGTATATCAAGTTCTAGCAAATTTCTAGAAGTGCCTAATGTGACTATTCAATTTCAATTTTGTATAATTTGGTACAGCAACTAGTTATTTATGCACATACAGGGTCCGCCATCCGTCTGGGATTGTCATATTACGGCTTTAATATTGCAAAATTCGAAAATTTATGTACTGTAGGTGGTAGCCGACTAGTAGGAGCACAAAATAAAATTATTGGTAATTATACAAAGTGTTCAGGAAAGGAGTGTGATGTCAAAGTTGTATTTTTTTAAATGGAACACTCGGTATATTATGTGATTTTTGAATTGCGCAATTAAAAATATTGGGATTTCATATGGGATTGTATTGACATAAAGCTTACGTTTTGGGAGTTATGGACGCATCAATTGGAAAAAATGCCATAATCTAGCAGAATGTGGATTGGTTAGTATAGTGTTTAGAAATATCGTGCTTATCATGAAGTTTTCCACGTTAGTATACTTTTATTCCGAGGTATTAATTTTAAGCTACATCAATCTGTTATACAGGGTGTTCATCATACGCGAATACTAATTTTTCTCAATTTTTTCAAATGGAACAGCCTGTATATCATTACCAATTGTTAATAAGGGCACTTCTAGCTTTCATTTGATATAAGGGTATGGCTGTCTAACTCCCATAGTTTTCAAGAAACATCGAATTAACGTTTGAAATTTAACATTTTTAATAGCATTTTGTAGAAATTATTTACATCTACTCGTACATTGATATTGCACTACGAAAATAAGCACAAAGTTTTTAGTGGCCTTAACGTAATGATCTTTCTTTATTATCCAACTGCCCAGAAGGAAGCCTGTGGCCACAGTTGCTCTCTGTCTTTAACAACAAAAATACACATACGAATAAATACGTATTGTATAAAAACTCATGTAGGCATGGCTAGTTTAAATAAAATTGAACAAAAGAGTTTGACTTTTTCCTTGTGCGCAGCTAGTTTGTCATTGCTGTCATAATTTTGTGATTAAAGATGAATTTTTCCGTTCCGGAAATGATAAATATGGTATACATTTTGGGAGAATGTTCTGGTAACTGTTTATTAGCAAATAGGTTGTACGCGCAACGTTATCGGAATTTACGTAAACCTAAGCCAACGGCATTTGAAAAACTAAAAGAAAGGTTCGATGCTAGAGGTAGCGTTGCGTATCCTAAAAAGGTATTCACACATCCTCTAATTTCTAATGAAGATAATAAATTATCTGTGCTGTTATCCGTAGAAGAAAATCCCCATGCGAGTGTGAGTAATATCAGTTTAGATACGGGAATTAGTGAAACATCAGTTAGAAGAATACTGAAAAAATACAATTTTCATCCTTATCATATGGAACTTCATCAGCAGTTAAATGAAGATGACTTAGAGCATAGACTAGGATTTTGCCAAGAAATGAGACAAAGGCTCCAAATCCGCCCAGAAATGTTAGACTGTATTCTGTTTAGTGATGAGGCGTCATTTCGACACAACGGTTCACTTAACAGGCACAATATGCATTATTATGCCACCGAAAATCCCCACTGGGTTAGATACATTGATCATCAACATCAGTGGTCATTAAATGTTTGGGGAGGCATACTAGGATCACATGTTATAGGACCGTATTTTTTAAATGGTAAATTGACTGGCGAAAGATACTTAGAATTTTTAAGAAATGAACTTCCGCTGCTTTTGGACGATGTTGATTTAGCAACTAGGCAACAGATGTACCTACAGCAGGACGGTGCGCCAGCACATTATCATCAAGCAGTCAGGAATTATTTGCAAGAGTGGCTTCCTGAAAGATGGATAGGGCGAGGAGGTCCTATCTCATGGCCTGCTAGGTCTCCTGATCTAACTCCGGTAGACGTTTTTCTGTGGGGACACATAAAACAACAGGTTTACTCAGTAGCACCAACAACAGCCGAAAATATGCAAATTAGAATTTCTCAAGCATTTAGAAATATTTCTCCTGAAATTTTGGAACATGTTAGGATATCGTTTATTCGAAGACTTGACATTTGCATAGCAAATGATGGCCGAGTTTTTGAACATTTGTTGTAAATTTCCATTTTTGATATTACTTTGTGCTCATTTTCGTAGTGCAATATCAATGTATGAGTAGATGTAAAATAATTTCTACAAAATGTTATTAAAGATGTTAAATTTCAAACGTTAATTCGATGTTTCTTGAAAATTATTGGAGTTAGACAGCCATACCCTTATATCAAATGAAATCTAGAAGTGCCCTTATTAACAATTGGTAATAATATACAGGGTGTTCCATTTGAAAAAATTGAGAAAAATTAGTATTCGCGTATGATGAACACCCTGTATAACAGATTGATGTAGCTTAAAATTAATACCTCTGAATAAAAGTATACTAACGTGGAAAACTTCATGATAAGCACGATATTTCTAAATACTATACTAACCAATCCACATCCTGCTAGATTATAGCATTTTTTTCAATTGATGCGTCCATAACTCCCAAAACGTAAGCTTTAGGTCAATACAATCCCATATGAAATCCCAATATTTTTAATTGCGCAATTCAAAAATCACATAATATACCGGGTGTTCCATTTAAAAAAATACAACTTTGACATCACACTCCTTTCCTGAACACTTTGTATAATTACCAATAATTTTATTTTGTGCTCCTACTAGTCGGCTACCACCTACATTACATAACTTTTCGAATTTTGCAATATTAAAGCCGTAATATGACAATCCCAGACGGATGGCGGACCCTGTATACGTGATAAAAAGTCATTAGAACTCTTTAATTTTAGAGTTTCGAATCATGAACAGAGTAAAACTATTATTATTAATGATAAAAAAATAAAATTTCTTTTTTATTAAATTTAAAAATTCCGCCATAATTAATCTGTTTGGAAGTATGTATTGATGTGCACAAATAGAAAAAGGTCAGCATATACAGGTGAATTATTAGTAACCGCTTCTTCGATTGCTCTTTTGTGTTTTACATAATAGAAAAAACAATTAGTGAAAACCTTTTTGAATAACTCTGTACATAAAATTATGTAACAACAATAAGAAATTAATATGTTTTTTTAAACAGTTAATTTTGATTAGTTTACGAATATGAAGAGCCTAAAATAATGGCGACAAGTAAATGGGTAAAAACAGATTAGAATGAGATAGCGCAGCCAAGCCAAAATTATTATCCGCGTTTTGTATTGCCTGTGGGCAAATATAGATGGCGCTGACATCAAAAAATTACAATTTTCAACAACACTAAGCAAGGGTTTAATACCGCGAGATCAAAAATTATATTGATAAAGGTTTTCCATGGTATGTAAAACGTCTGTCTTAAGTTATATCATTAAGTGTCATACTGTCATTAATATTTGTCATTATAAGAGAAAATATAATACATTAGAGACCGGAAACTTTCACCAGTTGCTAAAAACCGCAAAGTAATTTGCAACCTGAAAAATCATAAGTATCTTGTATTTGATTTTTTTTAAATATTAAGAATATCTCACTTGCTATGGGCTGATATACTATCTCGCATAAATGTATCTTGCTTTGTAATATCAGCTCTAATGTAATCTAATAATTTTTGAAACAGAGCATCATTCATCCGTAAATAATTCCTATATGTCAGGGTCCTCAATGGACATTATTAATTAATGACAAAACATCCCGGCCGCATGGCCGCCTTAAAAGCCAAGGTCTAGTCCATATCTTTCTTTTTTGTTCGCGTTTTTTATTTTTTATATTAAGAATGTTTGTTATTATAACAAGAACTGCAGCTCGTAATAAATTCTTTCTTTTATTTGTGTCCATTTGGAATTTTTCCAGAAAAATACACACAAATGAAATTTTAGGGTTACAAAATTTCGGATACCCGCCAAACTAGTAATACATTCGACGCATGCCCGGAGCTTTAAAATTTTCCATCGTTGCAAGTGGGCAAAATAAATTCTGCACAGAAAGTTGTACAGAATATTCTGTACAGAAAACTGTGCAGAATTTTGTACAGAAAATTGTACCGTGTCAAGTGGGCCTTACTGACGTGGTGCATACAAAATTTTATCGCCAACCGTGATAATTGCTAATTTAAGAAATAAAGATATAATAACTTATGACAGTTTATGACAGTGACAAACGATTTATTTTTAAAGTCATCAGTCATGGCTACGCTGACATATATTAGCGGCGGGTATAGTATATTAAAATACAAGTAACAGAAGGCCTTTCATTCCAGCATGATTTCCAAATTCGGGCACGAGCGCGCAGCGCGAGTGGCCGAAGGAAAGAATGCTGGAATGGCCTTCTGTTATAGTTTACACTATTTTCTCTGTTTCGGATTGTATTTATATTATTTATTTATAGAAAAATTGTTAAAAATATTCATTAAGGGACATTTTGATAACGTGACGTAGTCGATTGGTAGGAATGATTTACATTTATATTTGACAGTTGACTTTTGTAAGAATTATTTGAATTGAAAAGTTTGCTTAAATTAGAAAAAGTCTCATATTATCTGTGGGCGGAATGTCAGACGAAGAGCGTCAATCTGCGGCACTAAAATTGCGGGACGGGGCCTCCAACGCCATAAATAATTTACTACCAGGTAAATCGAAAAGCAAGTATGAAAAATTTATGCCACCAACCTATTTTAGAATGGAGTCCATTCTAACATCAAAATGGCTGCTAGAATAACGTTATTCTAACACCGAAACAGAGAAAAGTACTTTATTGTACAGTACGATCAGTGAAATATATGTATATACAGTTCATTGAGTACGATAAAGTGTTTCTTTACCTCCGTAAAACGCTATGGTAACGCATCACTTTACTGACGGTTGGCGATAATAGTTATTTATGTACCAAGTCAGTAAAGTGATACTTTATCGAACGAGTCTGATTTACGAGCCAAGCGAGTGAAGCGAGCGCGGCGAGTAAAAGACGAGTTCGATAAAGGTACTTTACTGACGTGGTGCATACAAAATTTTATCGCCAACCGTGAAAATTGTTAATTTTAAAAAGAAAGATATAATAACTTATGACAGTTTATGACAGTGACAAACGATTTATGTTTAAAGTCATCAGTCATGGCTACGTGACAGATATTAGCGGCAGGTAAAGTACTTTATTGTACAGTACGATAAAGTGTTTGTTTACCACCGTAAAACGCTATGGTAACGCATCACTTTACTGACGGTTGGCGATAAAAGTAATTTACCTGGCGCGAATATCTGTCAACGTAGCCATGATTGGTGACTTTAAACACAAATCGTTTGCCGCTGTCATAAGTTATTATAGCTTTATTTTTTAAATTACAATTTTTTGCAGTTGGCGAAAAAATTATGTTAGCACCACCTTTATAGAACTCTGTTATTCGCTTCGCTTGCTTGGCTCATAAATAGACTCGTTAGATAAAGGATCACATTACTGACTTGAACTATTGCATACTACCAATTGTTCGTGAAACCTACAAAACATTGCAGCTCGTTAAGGTGGCCGTCTAATAGAAAGAGAATCGTCACATTGCTCTATCCTTTTCTAACCATTTGGCGTGTATTATGTGTTGCATACGTGACTGTATTTTAATTAGCCATCTGGTTGCCAGTAGCAGCGATATTATTTGTAAAACAAATTTATTGGATAAAAGATGGCACTACTAACGCAACGTATCTCTTAGATTGAACCAAATTATACAGAGACTGGCAGACCAGACCGTTGTTTTTTTGTGTATGAGACAAAAAAACAGAGTTTTTGTCTCATACACGATTTAATAGAATATTGCGTCCTTACAAGAATAATAGGAACATACTGTTACATATAATGATTGTTTTGTAAATACCTATGTATATCTATGTCCTTTATCTATTTGATTTAGAAAATAAACAGGTATTTTTTAGTGATTATTGCATTTTTGAAAAAGGAATATATAGGCTGATTCAATTTTGATGGTCACCATGGGTATTTCTCTTATTATTTGGAATAGAGAGTAGGTTTGAGTTTGGCAAAGTTGGTAAATTTTGTGTTTTGTTATGTAACTTGAGCATATACCATGTCTTAGTGGGAAGAATTAGATTAGTAGATGAGAAGTAACACTTGAGCGCGAAATACATAGTTACCGAGTATGTTGTCAATGGTTAGTTTTTTCAAAATGTGTAATGGATACAAAAGTATTCAGAAGTAAGTTTGGAACAACTTTTGCATAAAAAAATCTTCTTTCACAGAGGCAGTACATTTTTATTCTTATAGATAAATAGTTTTTTTTATAGAAGTATCTCGCCAAGTATTTATTCAAATTTAACTAAAAAATGAACTGTTTATTTAAGAAAACCCGTAAGTAGTGAACCTGTCAATGTAAGAAACACAAGGCCTATTGTGTGTGTAAAAGTAAGAAAAAGAGAAACAATCAATATGTTTCACATACCTATAACACTAATTAAATAGGTTAAATCTACATGTGTGCTCAGAAAGTAGTTTTGAATATTATAAAATGCCTTCTTTGTATTACTTTTGATACCGTATCAGCTATTAGAATGCCCGATTCAGTTGGAAAAAAATTTGAAAGACCACCCTAAAATTTATCCGACAGTGTGGATTTCCCACGTTCATAATAATTTACTAAAATATATATAATTAAAAACGAGATCTGCAGAATATTGAATTAAATTTCTTACATATGTAACTAATTTTTATTACAGGATTGAAGAAAATAGATTAAAAATTTTGTATAGGTACCTATATAACTTTCCTTATAATTAATACTAGTGGTCGAGCAGTGGCCGAAATTTGATCTTAATTCATTAAATTTTTAAGTTTGAGTTATTGAGGTTCTTTTGTCAAAAAGTATACTTCTATAACCATTGCATACAATTTTTTTTAAATTTTCTATTACGTCAGCTGCGAGCGTGTAGAAATACGTCATTATGCATTAATTTTCGAGTTAATTAATTAATGTATTTGTTTGCAAAAAAAAAAATTCTCTCACTGTTTGACCATGATAGCGGCCAAACGTAAAAGCCATCAATACCGAAGTGTACATTTAGGAATATAATCTCCCTCGGAAATCTGATTATATTTTCAGTGAAATCGATAAATCGGGAGTAGTACTTCATTTCAGTGAAGAAAACAAATAATAGCAATATCTCGTCAATTACTAATTTTAGGCAAATATCTATCTAAAGTATAACAAAGTGATCTAGAGTAAATTAGAAAACAATTTTATAAAAAAATTCCTACCGGAAGTAGGTGTTAACTCTGATCGTAAAACAGGCTTTTACGAATATATCGCAAGTCATGCATTCTAGACAAACATATCGAGTGTATGAAAATATTGAAAGCTCAATTTTGAATATTTTTGTAATAAGAAATTTCCAAAATACGAACTGAAAGTACCTAGCAATTTTATTCTAATCGAATATCAATTTTTTGAAAATATCTCGAAAATTATGCATTTTATACAGTATAAAAGTATTTAAATATGGATTTGGAATATTTTTGTAAAAAAAAAAAATTCAAAATTCGGACCGGAAATAACACTTTCGACAGTGACGGCTGGTGAGAACGTTTTAGAGAAGCAATTAGACAGACAAGACTGATTCGTTTATTATCGGTGATATGTTCGGCTACTGAGAGTATATCAGCAATAATAAACGAATCAGTCTTGTAATTGCTTCACCTAAACGAACTCTTCAGTCTGCAACTGACTTTCACTCTTATCGAATAGCAGCGTTTTGAAATATCTCGCAAATTTGCTTTTTATATAAATTTCTTAAGTAACATGACTACAGCACCATTTATCGGATCCTTGCCTAGCTATGAACCATCGTCTCGACAAAATAAATATATTGCCTGAATATGACCTCAATCGGTCAAGTCGTTCAGAAGCTACAAGATCGCACCCAAACGTACCATCGATTTATATATATTTGAAAATATATATATTATATATATATATATATATATATTTAAAAAAAATTGTTTAATCATAATACACCATTTCTACACTTTCTCTAATCCTCAAATAATTTAACTTACATCATTTCATCGTATAATTTTAGAATACTTTCTTTAAATAATATGTCATTCTCAATTTTAATTTTTTTTGAAAATATTTGACCAAAACACGTGTTCAGAAAAAAATCATTTTAACATTGTTTTTAAAAGTAAAAACATAAACTTTGGTGGTGCTTGTAGCCAAGAAAATTCTGCATCATTTGGTATAAGTTGCACTCGACAATACCTCAAAAAACTTCGTTTTTTCAAAGTCTACTTCCAGAAATTTTGACATACCAAAAACTTATTTTTTTTTAATGGAACACCCAGTATTTTATTGTGGCATTTTGTTTCTTTTTCTTTTCTCTTTCATTTTTGTTGACAATGTCCTGTACCTATCTTTTGTAGTTTCTGGGATAATCACTATAGGAGCAATTAGCCGTCAAATAAAAACTACGAGCGCTGTTGTTCTATGCACCGAAATATTCGTTCAACCAATGGAAGGCTGGAATGGTGCCCGACCTCCTTATTCAACTGTCAAACAAAGTAAAGGTTAAATCCACTATCCCAAAAGTAATAATTTTACAGAATGAAGGGCATCGCGTTTCAGTTTTTTTAATTTCGGCAATATCCAGTTGCAGTATTTCATTTCTTAAACTATTGGTTAACAACCAAATATAATAAAGCGTAAGTTTACTGACATATTTGAAGAAGCCGCCTCTCTAAAAGGTGTACGAAACAACGCTGCTATCTTCAATTTAATTTGCTTAATTGCTCGTATGCTTTTATTGTTGAAGCTGTTCATAACAGATGCCTGTAGTCTTTCAAAATTATAAATTGATGTCCTACAACTTTAATAGAAATAAATTTTGCAACAAAATAACGCAATTTAAATAACCTACAACTATTGTGCAACGTAACAACAATCAAAAGTAAGAAAAACAAATTTCATTAACGAATATGTTCAACATAACCACAATTTTGTGCAATGCACGTGAGTATTCTGTTTTCCAAAGAAGTACTAATGTTGTATAAAACTTTTACATTATTCTTATAAACGCTTCTCTGATTATAACGTTCATGTCTTCAAAAAGAAAATCCGTCCGTAGAAATCGAAGATACTCTCCTTCATTAACATTTTCATCAAAGAAATAAGGTCCTATTATGTAACTACCAATAACTACCACTGAATGACCAACAATTTTGAAAGTTTGCCGGTGTGATAAAGTGAAGGTTTTTATATGTTATAATAACGAAAATTGTGACGATTAACGTATCCATTTTAATAGAAGGTAGCTTCGTCGGTAAACAAAAAATTGGGAAAGTTGGGCTAATTTATATGCTGCCCATTGACAAAAATCTAATTAAAGACAATGATACAATGTTTTTTTTTTGGACGTGTTTTGGTCAAAAAATTAAAAAAAAAATTAATAACTCAAAAACTATTGCTTCAATTTTGAAAAGGAAAAACAGCTGAATAGACAATTTTAAACAGTACTAAAAAATCCAAAAATATATAGAGTGGTCATTTAAAAAAATGAAGTTCCATGCATTTCCGGTGAAACTAGAAGTGCGTCGGGCTTAAAGTATTTTTAGAATATGCGCCTTAAGCAACCATGAAACTTCCTCTAATTGTTTTTTCTTTTATTTAAAACATAAAGGAGCAATCAAAGAAACGGCTACTAATGACTCACCCTGTATGTTGCGACATACTGCACATAGTTGCAAATTAAAAGCAAATTTATGGAAATCGACTGCAAATTAAATGGAAATTAAATCAGAAAGTATTTTCAGATTAGCATGTAATTTGAGATACACTGTACATAATCATCAAAACATAAATATTTTTCGTAAAATATGGTTGAACAATAGGTACTTGAAATACTCTGTTGGCCCGATATTTTCAGTAGATTTATTATTAAATGAGAATCCGAGACGCCTAAGTTCTATTTTCAGTTTTTTGTAATTGAAGAGCATGTGTTTGTAACCTTTTTTTCTTTAAAGATTACTCTTTTGATGCCTGACTGAAACACATATATAACGTAACTGAGTATGACAGAGTAAGCAATATACAAGTATGTCGAGCCTATATTTGTCGTAGACATTAAAATTTTGCAACACTAAACTTGCCTAACAATAACCTATCGTTGGCAGCGCCCTCTGTTTAAGAATTGCTGCACCTACCACCGTGATTATAATAAACGAAATCTACTTTTCCCATAAGAATATGTCTCTTAGATCCAAGTCAATTGGAATTTACGGGTGAAAACATTTAAAAGAACAAGACAGCTATAAAATACGCTTAATTGCTTTGTATCAAGCATCAAAAGAAAGAGAATTTATTTCTCCAGGGGGTAAGCTATCTAATATCTGGCAATTATCTATATATTCCAAGTAATTACGAAATAAAGTAGCAGATTTTTGGTATAAAAACTTCCTGTTTTTTAACATTTTTTTCCACATTAATCGAACAAACTTCCGTTACTAAAACTACTCAGTCCCCTGGAGATAAGTTTGTAGATCATGCTCGTATTTTTTTTTGTCATTTTGTTGGTTGCTAACGATTTCTGGTGCGATATGTTCGCAACATGTTTGCAATGTAATTGAGATGGGCGAGATGGCCACCTTAAAAAGCAAATACAAATCGTGAAAATCCTGTGTATAGACTTCAGATAAGCGGTAACAGTAACCGATTTACTTACTTTACTTCGCAAAAAAGCAAAATTTACAAGTTTTGTTTATCGTCAGAGTTGACACAAATTGATATCAGACTGTTCAGTAATCACTTTTATTCTGTGCTGTAAATTGATTGATTGAAAGGGATAGAAAAAGGGTATACATATAATTTTGAAGTCAATTTTACATAAAACACAAACACATTTTTAGTTTCAAAATATATTTTTATGTAGAACAATAACATATATACATGTAAAAATATAACATTTCTCTAATATGTACAAAATATACATACTTATAAAATATTTCCTGAGTTGTTAACTTGCTAGAATAAGAGGATATCAAATACAATTGATTATACAGATAATTGCTAAATTTAGGGCATATGAAAACTAAATTAAGGCAAACACTATACTAAATGCAGAAATTAAATTTGAAAATAAAAAATGTTAAGTTTATTTTACACGAATAACAATCAAACTATTTAGTTTTTATTGCTTTCTAACCAAAACTTATTTATTATTTATTTAAATTATCGTGCTAGAGAATGGCATATCACAAATTTATTTCTATAATTGCACCCATATGGTTCATACATAAAATTATTTTTTTGACACTGACACTGTTAAATAGCAAAATTAAATTATAAAAAATTAGCCGCCGGTATGATTCAAATGATTTCCACAAACGTATTGAGGTAGCGGAACTACGTGCAACCAACAGTACTGCGTTTCAAAGCTATGTGTTGCGTGTTTTGGCGGGATATTTGAATGACACCTTCTTCTTCTGAAACTGGGTATTATGATATTTTAAAATAAATATATAATAATTTGATTTATACACAACTTTATCACTTTTTTGTTTTTGGTTCAAAACCGTCTTCTTCTGCCGCCAGCAGCAGAATTAGTGACGGCATTATTATTTCAATCCAGAGAAGAAGAAGTGATCCTGAACAACCCTGGAAGCTTACGAGATGCTTTAACTTTAAAGGAAAATCGTTTGTTATGAACTCAAGGATTTAAGACAAGAAATAAGAAACTTCACATTCGTATGTATAATATTGAATAATCGGGTTTGAATTTGTAAATGCATGCGCCATAATGTCTTTAAATAAATGTAGAATGTTTAGATTTATTGTGTTTTAAGCATAATGCAATAACTTACATCACTTCTTTGTTTCTGGTTTGAAACCGTCTTCTTCTACTGCCAGCAGCAAAAGAATTGGCGACAACACTATTTCAACCCAGAAACAAACAAGTGGTACTCAACAAGCACAGAATTTATGACAAGAAATGAGAAAACGAAAAAAACATTTAAGTAAGAGAGTTTTCATGTTGGAAAATATTTGTTGGGCGCCAAATACGCTGGAGACTGTGGCTTAAAGTCTAACACCAAAACAAACGCAAAATCACCAATCCACAATAACTTTATTGTTTTGTTGTTATTATTTATATATATTTTCATTTGAAACTAATTTATAGATAGATGCATATTACTTCGACTAAGTTGTCATCTTCAGTAAAAAAAAGAAACTAAAAACAAAAGTAAAATCTTTAAACGTAGCATTTGCGAAATACGTACTTATCTATTTTACGCATTTTTGTTTGTTTTCTTGTTTTATTTATTATGACTATTTAAACTCTTCAACTCAGAATATATACTGAAGTTATACCCAATATACAATATAGTTGAATCGTTTTGGTAACCAACACGACTAAAGCATGAACTAAAGACAACGATTCAATGCCACTACAAATTGCCATCGATCGGAACAATTTCAGAAGAATAAAATTAAACTAATTAATTAATATTTAAGAATCTATATCTTTCGGTAGTGAAATACTATTACATGAAAGCGAGTTACAAATTGAATATTATAAAGAAAACTATTAAATACGAGGATGGGTCAATATGTCCGTGACTTTTTGAATTTCCCGCCTCTTAACTGTAAGGACACTGCTCCTGTCAACAGACATCTGTCAGTTGACTCCTGACAAAATTTGAAGAAGCTGCGTCATTTAGTTTGTGTTTGACAGCCATTGATAGCAGACTACCGCGTGATTTGAGGAGAAAATGGAAAAATGTGAATATCATGTGCTCATTAAGCATAACTTTTTGTGAAAAAAACATCACTCAAACCAAGGCAAAGCTTGATAAATACTATGGGAACTCTGCATCATCAATTTCAATGGTAAAAAAGTGGTTTACTGAATTTCATTGTGGCCGTACAAGCACGGAAGATGCCGAACGTTCTGGACGCCCAGTTGAGGTCTCTACACCCGAAACTATTAAAAAAATTCACGATATCGTGTTGGCCGATCGGAGATTGAAAGTGCGAGAGATTGTGGAAGACATAGGCATATCACATGGCTCAATGGTTTCAATTTTGAATGATCACTTGGGTATGAGAAAGTTTTCCGCAAGATGGGTGCCACGTTTGCTCAGAATCGACCACAAACGAAGTCGTGTGACAACTTCGCAGGAGTGTTTGGCGTTGTTTAACCGCAATATGGACAAGCTTTTGCGCCGTTTCGTAACAGTGAATGATACGTGAATCCACCACAACACACCAGAGACAAAACAACAGTCATAACAGTGGGTTTCTCGGGGTGAATCGGCGCCAAAAAAGGCCAAGGTGGGTTTGTCAGCCAATAAAGACATGGCGACAATAAAGTCAGTAGCACTTAGATACAGATAAGAATTTACGATACTTCACTATCATTTATCCTAATTTGTTTTTCATGTAAAATTAGCATAAAATATTTTGAGGTTTAATGTTGCAGACACATGTTAATGTTCCAGCAAATACTTATATCGCCAAAAAATATTGATGCTAATTTTCACATGAATTTCATACTTTAATAATTTGCAATCAAGAAATTTCAAAGTTCCCGCTCATTAGAGAGTTATCATTCTCTACAGATTCCTACGATGAATTCTACCAAAAGTACCCGGGAGGGAATTACAGATGGTGCTGATGTTTGGTTCATTTTTAGTGAGAGAGTAGGCCATCTATACCCTCTCTTTTATCTATGCTTCGGACTCGTCGTTTTATCAGGCAATTTGTTTCGTATAGTTACCTAGCAACAAAAATTTTCGTTAAAAGATGAAAATTTATCCGGAAAAAAGAAAGCTCTCGTGTAATTATAAGTGACAATTCTGAAATGGCTTTTTTAGGTTATATTACTTGACATATCAAATTTTGCAACATCTCATCAAATTTGACGCCTTTTTAATTTAGTGGCGCATGTCGGCTGCCAAAGCGGCTCAACGATACACATTAACATCTAACTGAATTGTGAAATATTAAAAATAATACATCACAATGTTACCTCTCTCGCGGCTTCAAATGCCACTGCAAAAAATAATTTTGCTTACATGATAAACTGTAAACAGCAATTTGTCTTTTATTACACTACCCAATAGAATATAAATCAAAGACTAAAATGCATTAATACTGCCACAATGTTATACTCATCATCATTATGCTATTTAAATGTGACTTTTCACTTTAACTTAATTTCCGTATGCCATTATTTTTACATTATATACATATATATATATATTTACACTAAACACTCATAATCGAGTCAATTGAAAAATCTGTAAATCGACGGGACACTTGCTGAGGTTTACTTTCAACCGGCCTCATCGTCTGATAACTTAACGGATACAAATATTGTGATGAATTGTACGCATAGCGTGATAGATAATAAGAATATAAATCGTAATTCTGTGGATATGTCGAATAGGGATAATAGGCGGGATACGTGGGCAAACGAGGATTTAACGCACTCGAATTGGTATGAAGGAGTTCAGGTGATGACGATCCTGATGACGATCGCTCATCCGAAACGTCAATTCTGGGCGAAACTGAACGCGGAGGTGACATCCTTTTGCAATCCTCTTCGTCTTCTTCCGTGCGTTTTTCTCGATCTAAATTCAGTCGTTTCCTCTTGCATTTGGAATGGCCGTTTTCACGAAATCCCTTGGCGAATGGATTGTGATCGATTTTCAGTTTTGTGATTTTTTCATTCTGAAACGTAAAAAGGATTTTTATTAAACTAAGTTTTACAATTACCACCCCTGCAAAAATTTAAATTAATTATTAAAAACGATGCAGCAGTCACTTTTAATAGGTGCGTATTATGTATATAAATTACTAAGTATCACTCCATAAAAAAAATCCTATTTTAAGGCATTAAAATTTTTACACGAATTCAGATTTAACGTGAGCAAATTACTACATTCTGGTATTATAACCACACTTACAACGCAATTATTTTACGAAACGTTTATTTAATTGCATAAATTCTGCTGATATCAAGGCATGAATTAATCTTGATCCTACTTTAAGCAATAACCAATAACTATTTCCATGAAGCTAAGTGATCTTCGACTTCCTGCACTTTACTCACGGGGTGAACTTAGATCTAGGTTTTTAAATTACAAAAATGAATTGATAATAAATCAAGTTCGTTGCACTTGTCATTAATCTGTCGAAATAACTCTATATGGCGACACAATAGTCAAGTAATTTTGTATTATTTTGATTATATAGTGTTGTCCAAAAAGAGAGAGATGAAATTCTGAACATACCCAAGTGACAGTTATTTCTTATTGGTTGACAGCAAGGCGAAATAACACCGTACTGCTTTTTGCTATCAATTGTCAAATATTTTGACATCTATGACATTGTTTGTTTTCTAGACAAATGTATTTAATTTCATGTGTTGTGACTACTGAATTTACCATTCTGTTGCCTTAAGAGGGGCGTTTACTAACAAATAAACCTTATGCAACTTATATTACTCGCGGGACGGGTAGACGCAAGGGGGTGTGAGTAGGTGGAGGTAGACGATATTCGGTTTCGATCACAGATTCTGTCATAGATAAAGGATTACTATAGATGGGAAACATAATGTATAAAGAATGAGTACTTACGGAACTGTTGATGTTGTTGATGTTTTATAATAAGCCAATTTTCGCTTGCCCATAACTTATATTATTAAGCACTCGAATATTATATGTATATATGACATTTCTTTTTAATTACAAACTGTCACTCTGACTTAAGTCTGGAATAGCCGACTGATTCCGATAGATTTTCGTCTTCGCTAGGACCGGTAGAGATACCGTAAAGTGGGGATAGACGACGCAATAGCTTGGAAAAACCACGTGTGAAATTTGTGTGACAATGTTTACTATTTAATGTTTTTTATCTTCAAAAATAATTACAGAAAGGCTTTTTTTATATCAAATGTGCAGCTGGCGCGTGGAGGTTGTTTTTTTCTTTTGTCTATCAGCCCTAGTTAGTAGACATTAATTAAATTCATGCATTTTTGTCGTTATTTCTAAGACACATAACTTTTTTAAGAAAATAAATTAGTACAAAAACTGACCTTGACATTATAAATTGATGCCTTTTGCATCACCAACCCAAATTTGAGATTCTAAAATTACAAAATAAATTCAAAAAACGCGAATTACCGCCTAAAATAGATTTCATCAGTTTATAGGTTGTAATTTGGGCTGGCGGTCTGTTCTGAATTCCGTCTCTTTCTTTTTAGAATAAGGTATAGGCAAGATTACAACTACTATATAAAGCATAGCTGACTCGTCCGCCATTTTGGAGATAATTTTAAGGCGGTAAATATGTATGCTAATAGCAAATGTTGAATAGAACTTCGAATAATTGACTTTATTAAGCCGGTTTAGGACGTGAAATAATGTAGGTATAATTTTTTATAATAGTCGTATATTTAAGAAATACCCAGAATATATAATAATAACTAAAAATAAGTACGTAATATGACTGACATTTATCTCCAAAATGGCCGACGAGTCAGCTGTCCTAAATATATTAGCTATAGGCAAGATACACTTATACCGGTATGCTCACTTGAGCTGTCAATGACGTCATTGCGAAGCAAGTCAGATTGACAGTTCTCGTATCGGCTGCATTTTGACATAGTTTTTAAGTTAATTTATGGTTTTTAAAATTATATTCTATTTAATATGCCTGGTTGTGCTGTATACGGCTGTCGTAAATACAGTCGAAGAAGTAGAGATTAAATGTTACAGGTTTCCCAAGGAAGGGACGGTACGAAATATATGGTTGTTAATTGCGTGTAAAAGGCAGGATTTAATAAATTTGAAAAATTGTATATCCAGAAATTAATAATATAAGCAATTATTGAAGTACTCAGGCAAAGTAATATTTTTGAATCAATGCAATCATAACTACTTAAGACGTTTTAACTGTTTTTGTTGTATTTAAATTACATTTTCAATACACAATGCAAAACAGTTTATTCTGTGAGTTCATTTTTAGACTGCTATCGAGAGGCTAGAGTTATGCATTAATGATCTGTGTAAATATAAACTGAAAATTGGAATTGAGGTATTGATAAATGTTTCATTTAATGAATACAATCATTTCCAACATGTAAATAAAGATATTTATTTAACATATATTTTAAAGCATATAATATTTTCTTTTGCGCACTTCTAAATCCTATTTAGTGAATAGCAAGATCTGAAGTATTCAATATTGGTAATGTACAGCTACATCACTTTTAATAGAAGTGTCTCGGGCAATTGAAGAGAACACTTGAATGAAGCAAATACAACTTGGCTGGAGTTGTTATGTTTAATATACATATTTTACAAGTATGTTGAAATACAAGAGCATAAAACTAACTTCAAGCATTAATTAATCTTGATCCTAGATTAAACAATAACAGTAGTCACATATTTCGATTTTTATCTAATAATATTAAGTCAAAATAAAATTGTCAAACTTAACTTTTATCTTTATCATGCATAACAAAATTTTTAATTTGAAGAGATTTTATTAGATTGTTTTTGTGTTTGAACAGAATACAAATGTTTATAAAAGGCATGTTGCTTAAGACAGATACCATGGAGGTTAAGGATAAATGTTTGTAGAAGGTAGGAATACTAATTATGGTTGCTAAAATAAAAAAAAATACTTTGATAGTTCGAGAAGTTTATTTCAATTCAGTTCGAGTTAATGTTTTTAAAACTATTAAAGAAAAAGCTATAGAATTTTGCATCAGATTGAAATCCAAATACTATTCTCACTATACCCTTGCCATATATTAACGAAAAGCAGCCTGAAAGAGTTAACAATAAATTAAAAACTCTTAAGAGGGGTGTTTACCTATCGAAAATTAAGGCAACGCCGTTTCGCGATTTTTAAAATAATTTTGTAATTTTAGAATCTCAAATTTGGGTTAGTGATGCAAAAGGCATACATTTATAATGTCAAGGTCAATTTTTGTACTAATTTATTTTCTTAAGAAAGTTATGTGTTTTAGAAATAACCAAAAAATGCATGAATTTGATTAAAGTCTACTAACTAAGGCTGGCACACAAAAGAAAAAAAACGACCTCTACGCGCCAGCTGCACATTTGATGTACGATATAAAGAAAAAATCAAATTTATGTAATTATTTTTAAAGATAAAAAACATTAAATAGTAAACATTGTCACACACATTTTACACGGGATTTTTCCAAGCTAATCGCGTCGTCAATCCCCACTTTACGGTATCTCTACCGGTCCTAGCGAAGACGAAAATCTATCGGAATCGGTCGGCTATTGCAGACTTAAATGCGAGTGACAGTTTAATTATAAACTGTCACTCGCATTTAAATGTCATATATACCTATAATATTCCAGTGTATAATAATATAACAGTTATGGGCAAGCGAAAATTGGCTTATTATAAAACATCAATAACATCAACAGTTCCGTTAGTACTCATTCTTTATACATTATGTTTCCCATCTATAGTATCCCTTTATCTATGACAGAATCTGTGAATAAAACCGAAGCGCTGTGACAGAACCGAATATCGTCTACCTCCACCTACTCACACCCCCTTGCGTCTACCCGTCCCGCGAGTAATATAAGTTGCATAAGTTTCTATTTGTTAGTAAACGCCGCTCTTAATAAGCAAGAAAATTACGTATGTTGCTACGATGTATAGAATGCCTTGTACACATTTGTACATCTGCCTTCGCAGATGTACAAATGTGTTGCTCTTAATGTGATAGGCTTGGAAAAGGTATTGAACCAAATATTTCACTTTCATAGGTGATCAGTAAGCATCGGACATTTTAAAGCTTCAAAATCAGTCGATGTTTTACATATATTACTTGTCGATCCTAAAGTACTTTGACCATCTACCTATATATGTTTTATCAAAGTATCTATTTTTTGCTTTTTAAAGACTTTCAACTCATTGTTTATTACTTCAAGCCACAGACTAGACAATCCAGACCGGCAACTTAGTCCTAGATTTTATCCAGACTACTCATCCTTGTTTAGCAAACGTAAATTTCAATACTCTACCATCTTTGTCAGATTCACTAAACTTGGAGATGAGATGGCGTTAGCGTCAATTGAAATGTTTCTTATGCTGTAGTTATATGTCATTCAAAACTACATTTCAAATTTGACACTTGTGACATATTTTTGCAATCGTTTGTGGTACATAGTATAAATTATATGTTGATACAAATATGATGTCCAAGTGTTTAGTGTGCGGGTTTGGGCAGGATGAAGTTGACAAAATGCATAGGTTTCCTGCAAATCTCGACAAGTGAGTATAAATTACTCATTACTGGTTGTGTAATTTAATTTTATTATGTTTTATTGTATAAGTATGTATATGTTTCAATAAAAACTATTATTATTATATACCTGTTTTCCTTGACAGTTTTCACTTATTAGATTATTATATTTCTCTTAATCTTAAATAGAGTAGTAGTTTATTGTGTCTAATAAGTAATCGTAAGAGGGATGTTATAATGCATGTAAGTAAAAGATTAATATTTATATATCACATATTTAATATGTAACATCACAATATTACACATAAGATGCTCAAACTATGGCTATAATTGTTACAGTAAGTAATATTTATTACTATAGTTTTAGTAACTTTTGTGTATGTTTCTGTTACATAAATAACTTATTGAATAAGCGTATTCTAAAAACAAGCTCATTTCAAATTTCGCGCCAATATGCTGCTAGCGCCATCTTCGTACCAGGTTCACTGATGTGTGACAGGGATAGAAGATCTTGGATATTTTTTTTTCAAGTAGTTGCCGGTCTGGGTTGTTTAGTCTGTGCTTCAAGCTGTCTTTTCTTTAAATCTGGGAACTGCATGTGAATTTAAATCTCTGTATGATTTACTGGAAAATTGCAGTAATTCTTGTTGGAGTGATGTATGAAAACATGATGGTTTAAAATGAACGAAACATACATGCTAAAATAAATTGATTTTTTTATTATGAGAAATGATAAAATCAGATTTCTGGAAATACCATTTTTCAAATTTATTAAAGTCTGCCTTTTACACGCAATTAACCACACATTTCGTACCGTCCTTTCCTTGGGAAACCTGTAATATTTAATCTGACTATCTCTACATCTTCGATTGAATTTACGACAACCATATACAGCACAACTAGGCATATTAAATAGAATATCATTTAAAAAAAAAACGATAAAATAACTTAAAAACTGTGTCAAAATGCAGCCGATATGAGAACTGTCAATCTGACTTTCTTCGCAATGACGTCATTGACAGCATACCGGTATAAGTGTATCGTGGGTATAGGTACATAATATAACGACAGATCATTAAAATCAAGTGACTCTGAGTATTGTTCTGTATACGCTATCGTGTATAGACAACGCGGTTTTTATTTAGTGCTACTGAAGATGACAACATAGTTGTCGAAATACGTATTTAGTTTTTGTGCTTTAGTGTGGTAAATGTGTTCTAGTGTTTTTGTTTAGTATCAAGCCATGGACTCCAAGTTAGTACATGGCTTACTTGAGTAAACATTTTAATGATCTCTCGTTACTATATACTACATACGTATCACAAACTCGTGTGGTGTCCATACCAATTTATTTTGCAATTAAATTATGTAATTTTCTCGTATTATAGTAATTTTAACTAGATAAATTAATGTGAAGAGTGAATTGGACACTTATTTTAATCTTAAAACAACGTTGTACTCTTTGTTTATGAATTGTTTTGTGAGACTGGGTATGGAAATTAAAAATGAGGTGTGGCCACCACACGACTTTCTTATACGTATGAGCGTTTCAAATTATAGAATTTTAAGAATTTTTTTTTACAAAAATTATTCAAAATCCTATTCTAAGTACTTTTATTATCTTAATAAATCTCTATAGAATGCATACTTTGCAAGATATTATCATAAAAGTGCTCCTCGCTAAGAGTAAAAGTGCTACTTCCGGTCCGAATTTTGAAATTTCATATGTACCAAAAATATTGCAAATCCAGTTCTAAATACTTTTGTACTCTTGATAAATTTATATAGAATGCATAACTTAGGACATATTTGCAAAAAATCGCTATTCGATAAGAGTAAAAGTGGTACTTCCGGTCTGAATTTTAAAATCTTTTTTATACAAAAGATATTGAAAATTATGTTTTAAATACTTTTATACCCGTAACGTACTTGTCTAAAAAGCATGACTTGCGAAATATTCGCAAAAAACTGATTTTTGATAAGAGTGAAAGACCTACTTCCGGTAGGAATTTCGGAAAACTTTTTAAATAAAATTATTCTTAATTTTAATTTTAAGTATATATAAATTCTTTATACATTTGTTTAAACTTAATAGTTGACGAAATATTGGCAAAATTCGATTTTTTCGCTGAAGTAAACTACTACTTCCGGTCTACCGATTTTACTGAAAAACTAATCAGATCTTAAGAGGGAGATTATACACGTAAATACAAAATTTGGAATTGATATCTACAGCGGTTTGACCGCTATCGTGGTCACACACACACACACAGAGAGAGAGAGACACAGACATTTTTTTAAAAACCACTTTTTCGGTATCAGGGGACTTCAAAACGTGAACATCTGCAAAAATCTCGAGGTTGAAAATTTTCATCATCACAATACTTCCTTATACTACGTATAAGAAAGTAAAAAATGAGGTGTGGCCACCACACGACTTTCTTATACGTATGAGCGTTTCAAACTATACAATTTTAAGAATTTTTTTATACAAAACTTATTCAAAATCCTATTCTAGGTACTTTCATTCGCTTAATAAATCGCTATAGAATGCATACTTTGCAAGATATTATCAAAAAAGTGCTCCTCGCTAAGAGTAAAAGTGCTACTTCCGGTCCGAATTTTGAAATTTCATATATACAAAAAATATTGCAAATCCAGTTCTAAATACTTTTGTACTCTTGATAAATATGTATAGAATGCATAACTTACGACATATTTGCAAAAAATCGCTATTCGATAAGAGTAAAAGTGGTACTTCCGGTCTGAATTTTGAAATTTTTTTTATACAAAAGATATTGAAAATTATGTTTTAAATACTTTTATACCCGTAACGTACTTGTCTAAACAGCATGACTTGCGAAATATTCGCAAAAAACTGATTTTCGATAAGAGTAAAAGACCTACTTCCGGTAGGAATTTCGAAAAACTTTTTAAATAAAATTATTCTCAATTTTAATTTTAAGTATATATGAATTCTTTATAAATTTGTTTAAACTTAGTAATTGACGAAATATTTGCAAAATTCGATTTTTTCACTGAAGTAAACTACTACTTCCGGTCTGCCGATTTTGCTCAAAATCTAATCAGTTCTCAAGAGGGAGATTATTTTCGTAAATACAAAATTTGGAATTGATATCTACAGCGGTTTGACCGCTATGGTGGTCACACACACACAGACAGACACACAGACACACACACACACACACACACAGACACACAGACATTTTTTAAAAACCACTTTTTTGGTATCAGGGGACCTCAAAACGTGGACATCTGCAAAAATCTCGAGGTCGAAAATTTTCATCATCACAATACTTCCTTATACTACGTATAAGAAAGTAAAAGTATATAGATATATAAATATAAAAGCAGTTTCTCATTCCTAGACTAATTAATTATAATTCAACCTTCGTATATGAAGTGCAAGTCGTATACAACCGGGCCCCTTGTCTTTTGAATTCGCAACGGTTAGTTGAGAAACGTGATATCCCAAGAGTGGGCGCCGGCGCCTGTCTTTTCAAGTTGCCGCCTTGTTTCTGTAATTATCTTGTATAGGCCTTTTTGTCACCGGTACGTTGAATAGATGACTAAGAAAAAGAGACATCTGTCTCTATAATTAAAATATATAATTAACATACTCTAAATATTTAAATTATCATAAACTAAGATACATAAATTAATGCTAATTAGTAATTTACCTTCGTAATAAAATTTATTATTATTTTGTGGAAGTAATAAAATACAATAAACTGACATTACATTACGTTGTTGAAAGTTTCAATAATTAAAGTCATTTAAAACATCATTAAGAAGCCATAATACACGTTGGGCGATATTTAAGATCTTGGTTTATGTAATCTTTGTGATAAGTTGTTTAATTCTTTAATTTACGAGTATAATCTCCCTGTTGAGAACTGAGTAGATTTTCAGTAAAACCGGCAGACCGGACGTAGTAGTTTACTTCAGTAAAAGAATCGAATTTTTCCAATATTTCGTCAACTACTAATTTTAAACAAATTTATAAAGAATTCCTATGCACTCAAAATTAAGTTTGACAAAAATTTTTTTATGAAAGTTTTTCAAAATTCCTACCGGAAGTAGGTCTTTTACTCTTATCGAAAATCAGTTTTTTGCCAATATTTTGCAAGTCATGCTTTTTAGACAGGTGCGTTACGAGTATAAAAGTATTTAGAACTTAATTTTCAATACCTTTTGTATAAAAAAAATTTCAATATTAGGACCGGAAGTACGACTTTTACTCTTACCGAATAGCGATTTTTTGCAAATATGTGGTAAATTATGCATTCTATATATATTTATCAAGAGTACAAAAGTTTTTAGAGCTGTATTTGCAATATTCTTTGTATAAATGAAATTTCAAAATTCGGATCGGAAGTAACACATTTACTCTTAGCGAGGGATTTATTAAGGCAATGGAAGTACTTAGAATAGGATTTTGAATAACTTCAGTATAAAAGTTTTTTTTAAATTGTATAGTTTGAAACGCTCATACGTATAAGAAAGTCGTGTGGTGACCACACCTCATTTTTTCCTTGTATCCCACTGGAAAGCTCTAAACTTCACATTTGAATTTGAATATACATAAAACTAGCATTCATATCCAACATAGCTGTAGAATAACTTAATTTAGTTGAAATAGGGGAAATTATTATTAAAATGTATTTATTATAGAAGCATATTATGAGTGATGTTTGCAAAATTAGTGAACGTTTACATATTTAAACGAATAAGATTTCAGAGAGCAACCTACGACGGGAACATTATCAAATTTCCGGACCGGTTAAATTTTTATTGCTCTTCGAAATTTTTTTTTTCATGCCTAGTCCGGAAATATAAAAACGACCCCTCGTAAGTTTAGAATAATTTAATTTTCTCCTAATTTCTTTTTCTTTAAAAAGTCATTTTAAATATAATTATCTTTTGACAGATTGTGTCATGTTTATGTTTATCATTTTTAGTTTCGCAGGCAGATTTTAAGATCTGACCTGATTATAACGTAGCTTTGTTGCTTTTTGGGTTAATTTCACTAATTAATTTAGATAATTAGTTTAACTTACATTATTTATTATATTTTTAGATCAATGTTAGTCAATCAGTTTGATCAAACTATTAGATACAATTTTTGTAAATCTTTTATTTTTTGTCTATAAATAAATAAATATGTATTTTATATACACGGTGATCCACCTTGTAATTGAGCTAATGCTTTAGTTTGTTTCAGATGGCATCACTTTTGCTACTTTACTTATTTAAAATTTATTGATGAAGCAATTTTTGAACTTTTTCTTAAATTTTCACCCTTAATATTTTATAAATTTCTTTTGTTATTCATATTGCAATTGTAAGAACCTCTATAGCTATTCGCAAATTATTTATTGTTATATATGAAAAATATAATTTTTTTAGATATAGTATATTATTAATGGATGATTTTTGATAATTATTACTTGCCGCTTTCAATTGTTTCATAAGGGTGCATCGGGTTGATGAAAATTGATGATGAATTTCATCAACCCGATGCACCCTTATGAAACAATTGAAAGCGGCAAGTATTAATTATCAAAAATCATCCATTAATAATATACTATATCTAAAAAAATTATATTTTTCATATATAACAATAAATAATTTGCGAATAGCTATAGAGGTTCTTACATGTTTTATTATTTATTGATTAAATATTAATTTATATCTATTTTATTTCTACTCAGCTTCGAAACTAATTAAAAAAAAATTGTAAAATTAATGAATTTTTCCATTAGATTTATAAGTTGGCAGTACTGAACTACAGAAAGGATAGATGAAGTTTCGAAAATAACAAAACAAATTTCAAATTATGTACATATATCATAATTTATCGTTATTACTTACTTGATAGGCAGTCACAGCGATAAACTGAGTTTCTGGAAAAACAACAGAAGTCGTAGGAGCCCACGCAATAGCTCTTGGATGCGACGCTTTCACAATAATCATTCTCGGTTGATATTTATGCATGCTGGACAACACCAGATGTCCTGGTGGAGGTGCCGGTGTATTAGTGAGTTTCAATCGTCCAAAAGAAACCGGTTGCGACATCCAATGTTCCCCAGATGCCGGTGATTCTGGATGCAAATACACGCGATGCAGGCTTTGAGCTTCTTCAGCGCCAGCCGGGGCCCAACCGCTGCTAGCCGAATACTTGAAGCGACATTTTCCTACGGGCACCATTTCTAAGAGGACGCAGTAATGGGCCAGAGGGTCTAATTGGTAAATCTGAGCGCGCAGGGCAGGAAACATTCGCCTGTAAAAAAAGCGGAAACATGTGTTATTATACGGTGTTGAAATTAGAAGTCCCCGAAATTATACATTGTTCAGTAGTGTAAATAAAAAGGTGACAATTTATCGATGATATATTGCCGAAGAAACTTCACAAAGGTGTCATTAAAATATCGTTAGGATCCTGATGGAACGGTAGATGTATTTTTAAGACTTCCGTTTGTACTATATTTCTAATATGTGAAAACTTTAAATAGGAGTATTAAATAATATACAGTGTGTTGCCTTTTGGAAAGCCACTTAAAACTTACAAAAATGTTAATATAGGAACGCCGCCTGCAACAATTGCAGAATTTACTATGGAAAAACTCAAACAATAAATTTGTCATAATAATACTACCAACAACCCCTTTTTTTTTAACAATATGTGAACCCTTGCATTTTTGCTATCTCAAGTAATACACCTTGAAACAATGATGCCATAAGAACAACACATATTTTACACTAACGATGTGCAAAATTATTTCTCTTGTAAAACGTGGAGATAAAAGAGACTTGGGATTTAGTTTCTTTAGACTACATACTCAATTTTATTGCTCATATATATTTGTTAATTACTAGATTAGCTGAATTCTCAATGATTCTTATATTCACCATCACTTCCGCAGTTTGTGTACGATATATAATGCAACACAATTATACGATCCAAAAGAAATTTCGAGATGAATATGATGAATATAAATAAAATTAAAATCAAACAAATAGAACATAATTAACATTTCGAATTTATTAAATTAAAGGTAAGTGTACAATCACGCTATGCTATTGTACATACCAAAATATAAAAATAAAATGTCAACCATCATAAAGTCAATTAAGTAAAATAAATTATAGAGATCCGCAATTGGATTTCTAAAATTCGTATGTGCTTGTTGTTTTTGTACTATTTGTGGCTTCTCTGACTAGTAATGTATCAAACGTAAGTAAAGTAATAGTATATTATGCAATGAGCATTTAATGATAGCTATTAAGACACGAGAATGAAAATTACAATACGAGCTGAAGGCGAGTATTATAATGAATACGAGTGTCTTAATAGCCGTTAAATGCGAGTTGCATACACTATTTTTTGTACGACCACATAATAAAGCATTATTTTTTGAAAATTCCATTTCATAAATTGAGCGTAAAATTTTCCGTACGTTTTTGCGAATTTAGCTGGTAATAAATTGTTCGTGGCTACTAAGGCTTGTTCCATAATTTCTGCTGGAGTCAAATTTTACATTTCACTGTGCTTTTCCCTCATTTTTACCGTTTATATTGTAACGAAATCAGTAGACATCCGGGCGACGACAAAAGAAAGGCAAATATTCTGCGCGACTGGTAAACAGTCGTAAACCAATAAATCATACATTTTATATATGTACTGCGTCGAGACAGAATGCCTGTCGAATGTTCTACAAACATCGAGCGGAAGATGGAGTTTACGCGAATGCTTCCAGATGTTTCGTATGTGTATATAAAAGGCAGTTGAACGGATGGATGAATAATTCCGGAATAAGAAGTTCCTTAAGTAGTCGACGCGCGGAACAGACCAAAGTAGAAATAAATATAAGAAATAAATAAATAGTTCCTTGAGTGGTAGCCGAAGAAAAGACATAAATATCAGAGTGTTATATAAATAGAAGTGATATAAATACGGTGCAGTTTTTATTATAGTGCAATAAAGATATAAATATTACAGACATATAAATAGTACTGGTAAATAAATACCTGTATTAACTTTAATTTATTAAATCGTAGTAGTTTAAGTGTGATACATTAGTTTTATATTTTTATATTGTAATTAATTTTACGTGTATGAATATACAGACTGTTTTAAATAAATAAATTGCACGAGTTGTTTATTGCGAACCCGAAAACGTTACAATATTTTCAAAAATTGCAGAGAACTGGCACATTTAATTAATTTTTATATCTGTCAGATATGCAGTCGCCATATTGAATATTGTTTGAATATTGGAATGTCGCATTCCTATTGGATATAAACGTGTATCGCAATGAAAAATCTGTATTCCTATTGGATATAAACTTGTATCATAATGAAAATCTGTATCGTAATGGACATTATTAAAGTACAGGTTCAGCATGTCTAATAATACAATTAAAGTATGGGAGTAGAAAAATAATCTTATAGTTGTGATGAATATATACATATAATAATATATACATTTAGTAAAATACATTAAACACAATATTTACATCATGGTTATTTGAGTTTTACGAAATTATTTAATTCCATTTTTGTATGCTTAAATCGAACATTACACTAGCTGTAAAAATGACAAAAACACTTTTGTTAGTATTACACTATTACAAACAAACGATAAATTATTAGGAAATACTCTAAAGAAATAAAATCTTGACGTCGCGTCATTATTATATTGTTTTTAAAAGTTTTTTGTAAATACTATGAATGTTGCAAATATTCCTCTACATATTGTACACATGTGTGTATGTTTTGTTTGTATCTATGGAAAATTCTAAAATGAACTCGAGGTCAGAAAATGTGTGTACGTTTTTCTGGGAAAGTGTTTTTCAATAGCCATCGCATCCTCAAACAATTTTATATTATTGAAAAATAAATGTGTGATATACATATTTTGTGTGTCAGCTCTGTCATTAACGGCATTTTTTTTTTAATTTGTAAGCTTTCCAGGATATTCCTGGATTTTATATTACATTCGTTGGCCAATATTGATGTTTATTTTTAATTGATGCGTTTTTTTTCTTAGTTTATCGACTTTTATAGTTTTAATCACAATTGTTCTGAAAAAAACGTTATAAGTAATGTCGAAACGTAAAATATTTTTCATTTAACCACGCCTTAATTAAGAATCAAAACCGAAATTACCTAGAATTATTATACAAGCATATATGTATATTAAATAACGGCTAATAAATAGAGGGAAAGTAAAAGCCCTTCACAAAATATTACATATATATAATAATTTAATAATTGAAATATTCACTTAGGAACTACGGTTTAATCGTTACCGAGTGAATCAAGCCTAATTACTACTGTATTCGTTTGTAGTTTATAGAGTTTCTGTCAAACGTTGTGTATGATTAGTGTCAATATCCACGGGTGATTTTTGATCAACTTTTTTAGGTCTTGCTATTAAAACATAATCTGCTTTTTCAATAAATCGCAATATAATGACTACTTTTCTTTTTTATTTTCGGCGTTCGAAATAAACTCAAAAATTGAAGTGAATGAATACGTTTTGTTCTGATATAGTTTGGAGTTTTTATCCACTTCATTCATTTTTTGCCAAACTTTCATTTTACGACAAATATCGTATATATATATGTAATTATTTAAGTTCTTTGCTGTTTCGTCACTTACTCTAGCGCATTTACCATGTCTCTCTTCCTCACATATGAAACACTTTATCGTTTTTTCCATCCTTCTAAATTCAACTCGCAGTTATTTGGATGGCATATTTTTTGTTGTATATGTTGACCCACTTGGCAAATAATTAATCATCAATTTTATTCATTGATGAATTCCACTAATAGTTTCCATCATTATTCATGTACGTCTCAACAATGAATAACAAAGTTTTACTTATCGACACGTCAGTTTCTGCTGAGCCGATAGAAATACGTTCACACGCTTCAAATTAAACTACTACTTACTTCTAGTTATATATAAGTACATAAGCAATTCCTTTTCGTGGTTTACCTAACGACTGCCAATGAACTTAATATAGGAATTAAAATGATTCGATAAAATAGATATTATCTTTATCAATTAATTAAAACCATTAACCAATTAAAGCATTAAAATATTAGCGAACTATTATTAATAAATCACAGAAATAATTGAAGATCAGTAACATAAGACATTAATTCCACTTTATCCTAATAAACACGTTTTTATCATTGAATATTTTTGTATAATACCTGATTTTAAATTAATAAAATCAAAATCACAATGTGTACTAATCACACATCTTGTGCCCTTTTCTCAAGCACTTCATTTTTTCTTTCCTTCTATTATAAAAATCTTCTGGGATTGTGCGAACAGATGACTATGCACTTATGGGGTTTGTTTACTTGTCGCCGTGAAGGCGCCACCGGGTTGATAAACAATTGACTGCGCAAACATTCAGGCTCTGCCATTTCGACTTAAATACCTATGTTCGGCCCATGGCCCTATTTAATATTTTATTATCTCCTATTTACGATGTGTACTTACTTTTTGGGTGCCATTAATAGATTTTTCAAGTGGTGTCATAAAATACGTTTTTCGAGGGGTACCTTCAATATACCTACCACCCTACAACCACTTAAGAAAAATGTATAAATTTATATTGATGAATATATACAACATATACGAAATTATTTATTAAGTCCAGGTATTTTTGTCAATAACGCTAAAATATTTTAATTGGTATTTCATCTTCTATACAGGTAGATTGAAAAAGAATTGTCCATTCCGTTTCAAAAATACATGACCTAAAGAATGTGCCGCCTTTTTCACATTTTTTGGTAATTGAGGTTTTGAAACATGTATCTTTTAAAGAGTACAAAAGATGATATATCTCACATGCGCAGTATAAATTACTTCCATATATGCTTTGTACAAAAGTACAAGAAAAACATACGATGTATTGTAAAATCAATAATAAACAATATGATACAATATTTAGATACACTCCCACTTCTTTTCGGGTTTAAATTAAAAAAAATCGATCCTAGGGAAAAAACAATATGGACGAAAGTTGTCGCAAATTCGATTTCCCACAACTTTGGTTATCACTATAGAGCGGACACGAGTTGATGACTCATCGCCCACGGGCGCACTATTGAAGTTTTGTATTTTTAAAAAGTGTTTAATTTTATTTATATAATTGGATAACAAGTGGGTGGTGATCTATAAAATACAAAATACATTATTTTTTGTTTATTTTGTAGTTCAAATCGAGTACATTTTCCGTACTGTATTTATCTAACGAAATATAATAAATTTTAAAAACCCCTCACGATCCTATCTAAGCCGATGAAGATAGGAAATTCACAAGTTAAATGGACTCTTTTGCTCTCATCCTCGGGCGTAAACAGTTCACCATATGAATAGTGTTATTCAGTAAGTGCGTGCTGTTTACATTATTTCTTTGCTACGTCGTAGTTTAAACCTGGGACGTCCGCTCTATAGTTATCACTAGGGCGCGGACATGACTGGTTTAAACTACGACGAAGTTACAACGGAGCAAAGAAATAATGTAAACAACACACGCAATGAGAACAAAAAATGCCCATAAAATAAGGAATTTATGAGTAAAATCGTTTTTATATTGCGCAAGAGAAATAAAATTTTCATTCATACTTACGTTAGTTTCGTTTTTCCATTGTTTTGACTGTTAATTACGCACTTCGTAATTTTTGTAATAGTCTGTTTAATACCGGTTTATTGAATCGACTTCTCCCAATTATCTAGGCGTAAGTGTGCACTGGATTTCGTTTAGTTTCAATACCATACGCGTACATTTTTAGTTATCATTTATTTAGATCTAGAACGTTGTTTATGTTACTTTTTCTGATATGAAAATGAATTGTCAGTGATTCCGAAATTTATTACAAAGTCTGTAAAATGTCGTTACATAATGCCAAAATATCGCACGTTTGTCACTTAGCTTTGCTAAAACATACACAGAAATAGTTTTTATGCAGAGAATTTCAATAGTTTACAAAATTCCGTTACATGTTTAAATGACGATGCTCGAAGTATTTCTGAGTGCAAGGAACTAACACAAATCCCAAATTTAAAAAATCGGTTGTTATTCCTTCAGGAAAACTTTGGAAATTTGCTTAAACTAATCACATATTTTGAAAATCGAAATCTCAAATTAAAAGATGGATTAGACGTGGGCTATTAATAATTTCAAAAGTTTTCCAAGTGACTTCGGATGTGGCCTTCGGCAAAAGTTAGACGCAGTTTTTAATATAAATCCAGATTTAATAACATTGCGGCAATTGTGTATACTATGCTAAATACGCTGAAATAAAAGAATATTTCCACTACCTTATACTCACCTATAACCAGTTGCGATGTAGAAAGGACGTTTTCTATCTACAAGGATGTACGTAATTCAAAGAGAACAAGTCTTACATAAGAGAAAATGAACAAATAATAAGGTATTTTGTATTTTATAGATCACCAGCCCCTTGTCATCCAATTATATAAATAAAATTAAAACCTCTTTAAAAATACATTTCAATAGTGCGCCCATGGGCGGTGAGTCATCAACCGTTCGTGTCCGCGCCCTAGTTATCACCAATATCTTATTTAATACTTGGCTGTGTAGTAGGTAATAGTGGTGTTGCAAACTATCCGTTACTAAAGTATTCGTTACTCGATAAGATCCAAAGTAACAAATACTGGTTTCAAATAATATTCCTTACTCATAGTATACCGTATGTGTCAATTTTCATTAGGTATAGGGATTCAATGTTTACGTGCGATTTATACGTATACAAGTAATACGTGGCAACGTGGCACCCCTACTGTCCGTCACCAATCCCGGCAACAATCGACATCACAATGATTTTCTCTGATCTTCCCACTTCTCCCGACTATATTTTACATTCAATGTTTAGCTGCGAACACGTTGCGATCTAGTCTGCAATAAAAGCCGTCTTATTACTGGAACGGGAAACATCAAACGGCCGCCGCGATCTCCTGATCTAGTAGTTTATTATTATTTTCAGAATCCTTTTTTATTTACCTTATTTTTAATTTTATTAGAATTACGCTTTTGTGTGTCGCATGCAGCGTGAACGCAGCTTAATAATTTTCTGCATTTACTGAAAGGAAAAAGAAAAACCAATCCTTGCAACTCGCAAATATTATTTCTGAACGCATTACAAACACCCAAGCCGGTGGTCGAATAGTTACTGCTAACCACGCTAACTTGTATTTACGAGCATGCATCGGTCGTGCTGGCATTGGAAAGGAAAGAAGGGGTATTATGGTGCCACGTACTGTATGGATTAATCGGCTATGGCTAATGAAAATTGACACATGCTGTATAACTTTTAGAATACAGTCTTATTTCATTAAAAAATATAATTTAGAGTGAATAACTTCGTACAAAATATTTGAATTTAACCTATTATTAGTATTACTTACGTAGGTCGATTTCATTATAAAAGTTTTGTTTGAACTTATTGTTTTGATGTAATGGAAAATAAATTGTGTGCCATGTACTACATTCTACATTTATTTGTGTGATTTAATATCGAAGTCGGGGATTTTTATGGTTTTATGATAGAATATCTCGCCTATCGTAAATAAAATGGGGACTCATCAAAAAATACTTTGGGCTTTGGCATTTTACTTTTAATTTTTAGTTGAAATGTTTTGTGTGATACTTTTAACGAGCGTTATTTATTTAACGTAATAAATATTAAAATTAGTAGGTATATAGGTAAGCGAATCCAACATCACTAGTAGGCAAGCATTATTGACAAATTTATATTTTTTGTATAACAATTATAATAAATGTCAAAAGGTGTATGAATATTATTATTACGACAATTCTGAAATGGCTTTTGTTACATCTTAAATTTGACACCATTTTAAATTATTGGCGCATGTCGGTTTTTAATTGGACGGACATTTTTGTTAAAATATCTTTTTCAGTATTATTTTGTAACAAATTAAACATCTCTTACTCAATAAGATCATAATTTGAAAATAATAGCCGCTTTGTGTTTTTGCATTCTTTTAAATACCCAAGAGAATAATAAAACTTATTAATTATAAACGTTTCTTTTGGAATACACTGTATATGCCTGAATTATTCGTGTTCAAAATGTTATAAGTTGCCAAGACAATATTTTTTTTTGCTTGGTAACTTTTAAACATGCATACTAATAGAAAATAATACGTACAAAATGTTAACATAACACGAAACATCACCGAAGTTTGTATATTTATCTCTACGGTTTCAGGGCCTATCTAAATTTACATGTCTACATTACTACCTAATATTTTCAACGTCCTATTTGTTTAAACTACTTTAGAGATTATTTTTTTTGCATTGGGATAGGTCGTGGACGGAAATCAGTGTTATATTCTTTCGTCGGGTCTTGTTTACGTTAGTTTTCTGCGAGGGTCGAACATATGGCCTCACTATTATACAATATTGTTTATTTATGCTGTACCGTGTTCATTCGCAGCATGCGTGTATGTAGTTTCAGTATTGTCATTTTGAAAGGTGAAACAAGAAGATATAGCAAATTCCAAGGAATTTCCTAAGTTTCAGTTTTGTTAGTACTATATAACGATTAAAAATAAGATTTTGGGTTATTTAAAGCATTTTTCATATACCTGGTTAACATCGGAATGAGCTAACAGATTTCAACTTGTCTGTTACTAAACCAATTTCGAACTGAAAACTTTCAACTTTTTTTTTTTTTAAATATATTCAGACATTGTAAATATAATTTGAAATAAATCTCACATTCACTTCGTTCAAACTATACCTGGAAAAATTTTTTTTTCATTAATGATCGTATTCCTAATGAATATACATACACCGCGGGATGTTTACGCAACTTTTCATGATTAATATGAGCGTTTCAAACTATACAATTTTAAGAATTTTTTATACAAAAATTATTCAAAATCGTATATTCTAAGTACTTCCGTTATCTTCATAATTCGCTATAGAATGCATACTTTGCAAGATATTTGAAAAAATGTGCTACTCGTTAAAAGTAAAAGTGTTACTTCCGGTCCGAATTTTGAAATTTCATGTATACAAAAAATATTCCTAATCCAGCTTTAAATACTTTTGTACTCTTGATAAATATATATAGAATGGATAATTTACGACATATTTGCAAAAAATCGCTATTCGATACGAGTAAAAGTGTTACTTTCGGTCCGAATTTTGATTTGTTTTTATACAAAATGTATTGAAAATTAAGTTCTAAATACTTTTATACTCGTAACGTACATGTGGAAAAATCATGGCTTGCGAAATATTCGCAAAAAACTGATTTTCGATAAGAGTAAACGACCTATTTCCTGTAGAAATTAACACTAAGAGTCTATTACATAACAACATTGAAAAATCAGACCCTCAGGAATATACAAAATCGAATGTAATAATTGCAATAAAGTGTAAATTGGGCAGACAAAAAGAAACGCAGAAATTAGAGCATCAGAACATTTGTATCATTTGAAAAATCATAATAGTGATAAATCAGCTTTAGCGTATCATTTTGTAAACACAGGACATACATTTTCAATCGATAATGTATAAACAAGTAATCAAAAGAGCTAGATGTAAAAATTTAAATATGTGGGAAAGTATTTATATGAAGAAATTTAAAATCAACTTATTAAACACAGACGTATCTCCACTTAGTCAGAGTTTTTTTAGAATTCATACCACCCTTACACATTCAGTAAACACCCAAACGAAATGTACATTTAGTGTATGAAATAAATCATATATATATTTGTGAAACGAGTTTTCTTTCTAATTAACTATTATATTTTATTTTATATTGTATTGTATTATTATTGTTACCTACGATGTCCACATTTCTTTGAAATTTACTATAAATAAACTAAACTAAACATATTGTTGTAGTTTGAATGATTTGATGCACATACAGAGTCTACTAAATTACGGCTATACCGCGAAGGACAGCGGCAACTACAAAGGATACGACATCACGCATTCCAGAGAGAAGTAGAGAATTGTAATATATTAGTCATCGCGGAATATATTACAAAACTAAAAAATGAGGTGTGGCCACCACACGACTTTCTTATACGTATGAGCGTTTCAAACTATACAATTTTAAACAAAAATTATTGGAAATCTTATTCTACTTCTATTCTCTTAATAAATCGCTATAGAATGCATACTTTGCAAGATATTCGTAAAAAAGTGTTACTTCCGGTCCGAATTTGGAAATTTCATTTATACAAAAAAATATTGCAAATCTAGCACTACATACTTTTGTACTATTGATAAATATATATAGAATGCATAATTTACGACATATTTGCAAAAAACGCTCTTCGACAAGAGTAAAAATGGTACTTCCGGTCTGAATTTTTTTTATACAAAAGATATTGAAAACTGTGTTTTAAATACTTTTATACCTGTTTAAAAAGCATGACGCGAAATATTCGCAAAGAACTGATTTTCGATAGGAGTAAAAGACCTACTTCAGATAGGAATTTCGAAAAACTTTTTAAATAAAATTGTTCTCAATTTTAATTTAAGTACATATGAATTCTTTATAAATTTGTTTAAACTTAGTAGTTGGCGAAATATTGGCAAAATTCAATTTTTTCACCGAAGTAAACTGCTACTTCCTGGCTACCGATTTTACTGAAAATCTAATCAGATCTCAAGAGAATGATTATACTCATAAATACAAATTTTGGAATTGATACCTATAGCGGTTTGGCCGCTATCGTGGTCACAGACACACAGACAGACAGACACACAGACATTTTTTAAAAACCACTTTTTCGGTATCAGGAGACTTCAAAACGTGGACATCTGCAAAAATCTCGAGGTCGAAAATTTTCATCGTCACAATACTTCCTTATACTACGTATAAGAAAGTAAAAGCAGTATGTGCTTTGATAGGAAATGATGCGGAAAAGTAAGGTCGACTTTTCTTCTTATTAAGTAGCTACATACTATTTATTAATTTATCTTGTTTGAAAACAAAATTAATATAAGCTATTCAAGCATCAGTTACGTCATAAAGATAACACTACTTATAGGGATCTACATACCCTACAATACTATTTTAGTGTTAAATATTTTTTACAGAGACTCAGCGTAATGACACTAACAAAAACATGACAGGTCTAAGATTTGATTTTTATGGGATTTTAGAGGTTAGAATATCTGATTATCTGTATTTCTATATTCTCCCTATGGCTTTCTTTTAAATAGATAAGATACAACTTCTTGAGCAGAAAACATAATGATGAACCCGATGATAATAATAAAAAATGAGGTGTGGCCACCACACGACTTTCTTATACGTATGAGCGTTTCAAACTATACACTTTTAAGAATTTTTTTATACAAAAATTATTCAAAATCCTATTCTTAGTACTTTCATTCTCTTAATAAATCGCTATAGAATGCATACTTTGCAAGATATTCGAAAAAAGTGCTATTCGCTAAGAGTAAAAGTGCTACTTCCGGTCCGAATTTTGAAATTTAATGTATACAAAAAATATTGCAAATCCAACTCTAAATACTTTTGTACTCTTAATAAATATATATAGAATGCATAATTTACGACATATTTGCAAAAAGTCGCTTTTCCGTAAGAGTAAAAGTAGTACTTCCGGTCCGAATTTTGAAATTTTTTTTATACAAAAGATATTTAAAATTATCATTTAAATACATTTATACTCGTAACGTACTTGTCTAAAAAGCATGACTTGCAAAATATTTGCAAAAAACTGATTTTCGATAAGAGTAAAAGACCTACTTCCGGTAGGAATTTCGAAAAACTTTTTTAATAACATTGTGCGCAATTTCAATTTTAAGTACATATGAATTCTTTATAAATTTGTCTAAACTTAGTAGTTGACAAAATATTGTCGATTTTTTCACTGAAGTAAACTACTACTTCCGGTCGGCCGATTTTGCTGAAAATCTAATCAGTTCTCAAGAGGGTGATTATACTACTAAATGCAAAACTTGGAATAGATACCTACAGCGATTTGAGCGCTATCGTGGTCACACACACACGGACACACAGACAGACAGACACACACAGACACACACACACAGAGAGAGAGAGAGAGAGAGAGAGAGAGAGAGAGAGAGAGAGAGAGAGAGAGAGAGAGAGAGATTTTTTAAAAACCACTTTTTTGGTATCAGGGGACTTCAAAACGTGGACATCTGCAAAAATCTCGAGGTCGAAAATTTTCATCATCACAATACTTCCTTATACTACGTATAAGAAAGTAAAACACAATGTTCATGTATCTCTTACTTATTCATTTATTCTTTTAGAAATTAGTTATATAGTACCTACCTATCTCACTAGACCATTGCGTTTTAATACATGCTCCGTGTTTATTATAGTCCATTATATTTATGCGGCCCACGTTAATACCACTTCAATAGGAGTACCGTTCTGAAACGATTACGAGATGCGACAAAGACAGCAAAAAATCCACAAAAAGAAGGTATATCTGGGGGACACAAAGCGTCGGACACGATCAAACGGTAGCCCGCAAGAGCTCATCATTTAAAAGATGTGCGAAATTTTCATTGTTCCCCATGCGAATGCAACAAGTGCAGAAGGATTACAAGGAGGTGCATCACGGGTGGCCACTGTCCCTCAATCGGTCGGCTCATCTTTACGACAAGTCAAGTGTTAAACTACACACACAGAAAGAGACAAACAACGCACAAAATTGGAGACTTTATTGTTGTCCCGTTTGCCGACAGACCTAACTATGTCTATCTGGGTGAGATGGATGGCGTCTGTTTTGAGATTAGCCACAAGATTCGCACAATCTGTCTGACTTGAGTGCACTATATTCCTTGGACGTTAAAAGTAAATATTAAATAATAATATGATGTACGTTCTTCATAGAACCCTGGAAATTATTATTTCCATTCATTTAAAATCTATAATAAATATTCTATTTGATTTAAATTTAAAATGACATTTATCATATAATAAAATACTACTTTTTGGATCAACATTTTGACTGGTATTTATTTCCTCATGTGTTATTGAAGCGAACACTAATGATTAACAATTATTACATTTATTTTTAATTGTTAATTGCAACTAAATCTTTACTCACTCTGGAATATTGTAGAATATTAACATCCACCAATCCAATCATTTCACATGATGTGCAAGTCGAATCAACTTCTAATATAGCCGATGGTTTGCCAATATTATAGGAAAAAACAATTCCTACTTTTTGCATAACTTTAATTAATGTACATTTACACTAACATATAAATTAATATTTTCTTTAGTGTTCTTGTAGAGAATAAATATATTAAAACTATTATAAACTGTAGAAGTTGCACCAACGCGGATAGTGATAATTTTTTGGTAATTTCTAATTTAAAGCAAGAAGTAGGTACTTTAGAGAAAGAAAAGAGAGACCGACATATGATTTAATGAAACTCTTGGAGGCTTGAGTGGCAAGGAAGTTAGAAGACGAAATAAGATCAAGTCTACTAGGACGAAGCATGGACAGTCTAACAGTAGAAGAAGAATGGTTTAAAATACAGGCTGCAATGGCGAGAGCTGCAGACATCTGTTTGGGAACGGCGAAACATACAGAGGAATGGTATGATATGGAATGTGAAGTATCGATAATGGGCAGAAATAAAGCAAAACTACAAAGAGATCGAAACAGAATAGTAGAAACAATTAGAAATTATGAAGACAAACGAATATGCACAGAGAAGAAAGGAAGATTTTGGAGAAATAGTAAAGTCAATACAGGAAGAGTATACGTAAACAAAAAAATCAGAAATTTCTACCAAGATTCCAGGAGAACAAACCAGATCAAGAACACTAAAATGATTTACTGTAGAAATGAAGATGGGCTACTGCTAGGAGACACAAAGCACTTATTAAGTAGATGGGTTCAGTATTTTCAACAACTGCTAAATGAAGTGGTAGAAATGAAAGAACAAACAACAACCCCAACGAGACGAAGGCAACAAGAAAAAATACAAGAACCAAGAAAAGAGGAGCTAGGCGATATAATTAAAGAACTTAAGAATAACATAAGAATAGATGAAAGTAGTACTCCAGCAGGGGGGGGGGGGGCATTCCAGCAAGGGAGAGTGGAACCCGAGTGCTCGATCTTTAAGAAAGGGGACATAACACATTGCAAAAATTACAGGATTAAAACCTTAGGTGCTTACAAAGTCGTAGCAAAACTCATACGAAGCAGACTAAAGAGATACACAAATGCCATAAATAATAATAGTAGAATATCAAGCTCAAACCGATTAAAAATTATCTTGAATTTCTTTGGTACAAGAACGGCTAGCGTACTTATGAATACTGTCCACAGATGCAGAAAATCTTGAAAATTAAAATCGTGTTCAGCTATGGATGTTTTAATAAATAAGATTGCAGAAAAAAAGGCATGAACAGTGTGTGTCTATTTGACTAACTTGGATTCTAAGATAATTGTTTTCAAATGTTATAATACATACCTATGTATAGTAGTTTCTTACACTTTAAATATACTTATTTTGCTAATGCGAATGTTTCTGTTTATTTTGTAAAAAAAATACCTTCCTTTTGACCTTCGCCGCAGTCGGGTAAAAGGGGCCCCCAACAAATTTTGATACAGGACCCTTTTAGGACTAACTACGCCACTGGAAATGAACTCAAATATTTCAAATGTATTTTCTTATAGTATATAGTTTCTTTTATAAAGCAGTTTAATATATACTGAAACCTATGTATTAAAAAAGTCAATACCATCTCTTTATATTTGGAGTAAAATTTACTATAGCCATATTGCTGATCTTAGGATCCGACAAACCTTTTTTTTAAAACACAGTTTAAGTTAGTGTGGCAAATTGTAACCTATAACCAACTTTCATTTTTTAAATCATCCATTAAATAAAATACTTTTTGGATGTGTGGAAATTGCATCTTATATGCATTATCAGTAGAGTACAAAAATGTCTTGAGGAAAGACACAGTACATTTGAACATTTAGTAACATAAATAAATAAACATAATTTATTATTTTCTGTTCCTCTGAACACTTAACAGTAATATTATTTAAGCTTGTCGTTAAAATATATTTCTTACTTTTTTGATAATTATTACTATTTCTTTCATTACCTGTTTGACTATAGTTGTAACAAGTATTAAATAGCTAACTGCATTTTAGTTGTTTTTTTTTATAATTATACTGTAGAGTATATTAATATTGTTTGTATAAAATATTACTTTATTTCGTAATGTGTAAAAATGATGTAAGTTTTTCTATTAACAAAAATTCTTTGTAAATATCTCAGAAATGAAATGTTTTTTTCCTTTTCACCTTTTCAATCAATGGAAAAAAATGCCACCAATTTGTTAATTTAATAAACTTCATAGCTCCAATAACAAGGAAGTTAGCAATGGTGAACACTTAACTTTGGACAGTCTGTATATTATTTGCAAGCAGGATAATCTTTTCCCAATTATAAAGCAATTGGTTTATGAGTTTTCTTATCAAAAATTGTTGTACATTTAATGGTGATTTTCTATGACTAAGTCTTCTGCAAACTAATCAAAATCAAAGTATCACAGCCGTTTTTAAATCGACATACATTACGTGTAAAGCTAACAATGGTTATACAGAGTGACTCAAAATAAGTGGCCTATTATTCTAAAACGTGTAACAAATCGGTTAAAGTATGTAATTCATATTGATTTATTTGCAAATAACAACTAAAAATTTAAATTACATATTTTTATTTAAAATTATATCGTAAAATGAAAAAATAACAATAAAGTGATTATGATAGATTTCAATTTATAACTGAAGTGCAGCTTTATGAAAATTATAGGTAGACTATTTTACTACTAAAACTAAATAAATGATACATATATATTGTTAAAAATGCTTTATGCTTGTCCATGTTATTATTGTTAATTAATTAAAATATTTCTGTTATTTAGTTTATATAATTTAGTTAATCAACTGTTTTCTTTAATACCATTTAACAAATTGTTGTTATAAGTAATAATAGGTACTAATATTCACTATCCTTCTCGAAATATATGATTAATAAAAGAATGTTGCGAAATGTTATTGTTATTGCGAATAAATTAATAGGTATACTTAATACAAGCGCATAATAACATTCTTTGAAACAATTTATATTTATAATGGATAAAAAAAAGTGATTTATCGAAATAATTTTTAGTGTGTAAGACAATTTTATCATATTTTTCAATATTATGCATAAATACTAGATAATAAAAAAATAAAATAAAAATCAGAAATAATCAATTACTAAAAACTAAAATAATTTTAACAATAAAAATATAAATAATTTATCATAAATAAATAAATACGTTTCTGATAGATATAGAAAAAAATAAATAACTTGTTTTGTTGTAATAGTAAACGGCCTAATACAATTTTAGAAAGTCATTTCCGTTGTATTTATCATAATTTCTCTGTTACGAATTTTACCATATACTATTACATTGCAACTTTTGTAGTAAAACGTCATAAGATTACTATAGCTTTTAAATTATTATTATTATTATACAATCAAATTTATTGATAATGTGATGGGAAATCATGTATGTTGTGGATAATTTTAAAATAATCACTAAAAATAATAGACACACTGCAAATTTACCGGCTATCAATTAAAGTAAATAATAATGGTAATATCAATGGCGGGTATTCACATTGGGATCACTCTGTATATAGTGCAGTGTATATTTTACCAAAAATATTAACTATTACCCTCTAAAACTATAGAAACGAATACATATCTATAAATAAAAATAAATTGCCACAAAAAATGCTATTTTGAAATGTATTTCTAATAAATAAAAAAAATACTTTTTTTGTGATTTAACTAAATAATTTTTAAGGTGTAGACAGTTGTGTCACTTTTTTCAATATCATGCATAAATACCATGTAATAAAAATAAAATCAGAGGAAATAATCATTTATAAAACTAAAATAATTCTAACAATAATAATATGAATAATTTATTAGAAATAGTAATAAATATGTCTTTGACAGATATAAAAGAAACAAGCATTTGTTTTATTGTAATAGTAAACGGCCTAGTATAATTTTTAGCAAGTTATTTCCGTTGTACATCTATCATAACTTTGCTGTTACTAATTTTACCATAACTTTTTTAGTGAAATATTACAAGGAGGTTACTAAAATTTTTAAAAATATATGTAGTATTAAAATAAACATGTAATATACCAAATTTTGTTGATAATTGTAAAATATTCAGTAAAAATAATAATACCACTTTGCAAATTTACAGACTAATTGACGTAAATAATAATGTAAATATCAATGGCGGTTATTAACATTAGGATCACTCTGTATATATTGCAATATAGATTTTAACAAAAATATTAAATATTACCCTTTAAAACTACATAGAAACCAATGCATTCTATAAATGAAAATAAAATGTTATTTTTGAAATTCGTCAATTTAAAGATATAAAGTAATATTATTTATACAATGCGCTTCCGCTATTATCTATTAAAAAAAACGATAACAACTCAATATTTCACGCGTTTCAGGTACCTATTAACAATCAAAATTGTCTAGTTTGTCATATCCCTCTGAAGTGCAAATTTTTATATACGATATGCGTCGTTTGATTAAAGTTTGTTACTCTAGGCTTCAACCATCGAACTGATAATGTAAAACAAAATTACTCACCTTCCAGATTTTGTAATAATCATTTCCGTGTCGAGTTCGTGAAACTGTTGCCACAAATCTTTCTTCTGCAAAATTGCTGTGCATGTAACCATTTTCAAAACTGAATACAAAAAAGAAACACTATTGCTTTGCCATTAAGTCCATACTATTGTATAACTTACCTTGTTTATAACGTTAGCAGCGTACAATATACACTAAAGCACTGCTAAATAATAATAATAATAATAATAACTTTTTCACCACTATTAGATCGCACAGTACAATAAGTAAAATAAAAAATATTCAAGTTACGGTTTGCGCGCGGTCTATCGCGTTAGTGTTTTGCAAAAACTCAAACACGTCCCTTATGTTATACCGTTTCTGTTGTATACTCTCTTAATAACCTCCCTTATAATGCCCAACCCCCAGGGGTAGCTCGTTTCCTATTGGCTGGCACACTCGTGGCACCTGAGACGGCGATGACGTTATTGGTAAAGTTATGAAGTGATGTTGTCATATGGATGGAATGATACCTAGCAATTTCATCAATGCTATCTCGATGCTAAAACAGCAATAGTATGACGCGACACAACGACTAAGCTATATACAACATGGGGGTTGTTTGTTCATCATGGGTGGTGACAAATAGAAGACAGTAATTGCTAATTGCACGTGGCTGGACTTTACCGTCTCTCTATAGTTTGTTTATCTGTCTACTCTAAATACGGGAATAATTTTTAATATTGTGAAATATCAATATGTTTTAATAAAGAACACCCACGTAATATATAGTGTATTACACATTACATTCAAACAGACAAAAGTGCACTAAGAAAAATAGATTTCTTCCATCGACCGTCGTTTATTTAGAAGTTCAGTCAACTAGCCATGAATTAACTAGACTATAAAACTATAATTTCAAGACAAGAAATAAGATACTTATTTCAATACTTAAACATTCAATACAATAAAACATTCCTTAAATATTATTTTGCCTTCATGGAAACCTTTCGAGCTTTTTTTAAGTACAAGAATGGACTAGGTATATGCATTTAGATTTACACACGTGGATAGACAAGAAAAATATCGTTCCCTGCTCTTCGCTCTTTTGCTCTTGCCTCTATATAATTCCATATTTCCATATTGGTAAAACAGACTAAATTTGTGCTTATCTTATAGCACTGTATATTTGTGTATGAATCCTTTAACATCAAATTCTACACTTGATTTATTTTACTTTTTTTGAAATTGGTGCAGATTAGATAGGCTCATGTAAATTGATTATATTCGATTGGGGTATTGGCTATATTCAGCCGGAATAATCGCCAAGCTTAGTATTTTAATATTCGCGCTGACGCATGCTCAGTGTAGTTTGACGGTTTGAAATTTTATTGTTTCGCACATAACCCAAATAAGAAAATCCTCTGTGATGAGATTAAAACGCAATTTAAACCATTAAATTTGGTTAAATTTAGTTAATATAATAATAGGTACTTATAGCTCAATAATTCAAAACATTTGCTTACAAAACTAATATTATTTGTTTTAATTTGCAAGGCGGCATGAGGTAAACATTTATTATTTTAATCCGTGTTTATTTCCATTGTTAAGCTTATGTTCTGTAATACATATTTTTGAATTTCAAATTTTCACGTACTTTTGCAGCGCATTTTCTTTCCGCTAGAAAGAATGTTAGCTCCAGCGCTAAGTTCTAGCGTAGTACTGAATGCAACTGATGGGTTAGCGCTACCAGCGATATGTCCGGCTGAATATAGTTGGCTTAGGTGCCGACTAACTGCCCTGAGGAAGGACGTAAGGGGATGGCGTCATATGCTCTAATGTAATTCCGGACTTTACAAGGATTCGTTAAAACAATAGTACCGCTTTTATTTACGAAATATTAAAACGAAATTTAAAACACAAATAAACAAAGGCTCAATGCATGTTCGACTGGAATTAGTTTTTAAAATAAAGTTTCTAAAACTGTCTTATGATGTTGTAAATTTTCACAACTTTGAGAGTGAGATGTAGGAGTAAATAATTTGAATTATAAGAAAGTACTCCCAACGAAGCCTTAATTAATCCTTTGTATTCAATTTAGTGCAAAAACATAATGAGAAAAACAAAAATTTCTGCTGTTTGTTTTATTTTAACGAATACTTTACATCAGCGGAATTTACATTAGTGCATATGGCGCCACCCCCTTACGTGCTACCTCACGCCAGTTAGTGGGCACCTCTGGGTAAGCCCCCTTAACTAAAACTTTTGCACGTTAGTTAACGTTTAAATATTATGTATATATTCTAATTTTGAATTATCAAAATTTGATTGCGAGATTAAAGAGAATTTTTTAAATTTTTTTCGTGAGAAGGCTTTTAGATCTTTTAAAGGTTAGGATAGTTTCTTTAACAAGTTACGTCATATTAAGATAAATACAGTAAGGAATTATTGTCTAACTGTCTTACTGTCTTTTCACCTTGCGAGTATATCACAAATCCTTGTCTTAGCATCGCATAGATTATTTAACTCAAAATATTATACACCGTGTCCAGAAATTCGCGGATAAACTACAGGTAGAACAATTCTAAGATTAATTCTGAGTAAATAATCCTAATACAAAGAAGGTGTAGGGTCTGTCGTTAAGCCATACGGATTATTTAAAAAAAAAGTCTAAGTTTAGGCAACACCGCATTATAGCAGTCATCATACAATAACACAAATAAGCACGAAGTAGGAGTTTTATTCGTATTTGAAAATCCAGTGCTTTTTATTAACTATTTTATTAAAACTAAAGTTAATGTTAAAAAATTGATAAAACATATTTAATAGTACAATAACACACATGAAATGATGAGAGTAAGTGTTCAAACTGGTAGCAATTAGTTTCCAGGCAGAGCTGTAGTCTTCGAGGAACAGAATTTAATACGTGTTGTAACATATCAGGAGTAATTAATTGAAGTGTGGCGGTCATTCTATTAATTACTTCTTGTTCATTGGCTGTAGGCGTCGCATATACTTTTTCTTTTAAAAAGTCCCAAACAAAGAAGTCGAGAGGATTAATATCTGGGGATCTTGCTGGTCACGATATGGTCCATTACGTCCTATCCACCTGTTCGGAAAGTTTTCGTTTAACCATGCCCTTGAAAATCGAGCATTGTGAGCTGGTACACCGTCATGCATGTAAAGCATGTTGAGCCTGAGATTTAATGGAACATTATCCAGCACTTCCTCTAAAACATTCACGTATTCAATTGCATTTACACGATTGGGAAGAAATATTGGTCAACAATGCGAAGGTTTAAGATGCCTAGCCATACATTTACAGAAAACCTTCTTTGATGTCCAAATTCTCTGAATGCTCTAGGATTCTCATCCGCCCAAAAATGAAAATTATGGCTATTAAATACTCCATCTCTTGTAAACAAGCATTCGTAGCTCCAAAGAATATGGCATAGAAAGTTCGGTTCTAGGTGAATTCTGTTTAAAATTGTATTACAGAACGTTATTCTATTCACATAATTCGTATCTTCTTATTTTACAGGACGGAAATTGTAAATTCTAACCTTCTTTTAATATTTACGATATTTCTATCGTGATGATTTTCGCAAATTTAAATTTGTATGTTAGTGTGCATGATAGTTCTTCATATTACCATGTTTCCATGTACATTTTTATATTAACAACCTACTACTTAGTATAGAAACTAAATAAACGTTTTTGAATAAGGTAAATTTATAGCATCTTAGTAAGATGTTAGTAGCTACTAATTTAATTACTTAGTATTTTTTACATAGTTATTTCTTACTCACTTATTTAGTTATAGTTCACTTACTTCACATTTTTTTTCAAAAATGTATTATTTTTTATCCTGTACGTCAATGTTGAAAATAACCAACACGATTCACAATAAACAGCATCCAGAATTTTAGAATAACACAACCATGTACGATTAATAGGGCCATATTTAGTATTTGACATATAATATTTTTCCGAAAAACATCTATTATTTTGGGCAGGGTCCCTAGGAAATGGTCCTTTAGGTTTACAAGGTGTACAGTTGACTATAAAACGTTTCATATCCTCAATTAATATTTTATTCACGCAGTCTCCCAAATTTGTAGAAACTGGTAATCGGCTAGTGTCACTGTTATTAACAATTTTCTCTTTTCCTATTTTAATTTCAAGTAAATCTGATGACACTGATGGCACTACTACGGGCTCTACTGGTATCTGTGAAGATTTCGAGTGTACACTTACATCACCGGCGTTATCGTTTTCTTCGGAGAGTAAATCTATTTCACTTGGCTGTGAGGATTTTGGGACTTATGTTGTAACCTCAGTCAAAATTTGTGCAGATGTTGACCGACATCACCAACTTGTAAATTTTCAGTTACCACACTTTTTGAAAAATACTCGTCTAATTTCTGCAGTTTCTTTGGTTTTTCTTCCTTTTGTTTTTTGAATTTGCATTTGTTGGCACCACTAATTTTTGAACGATCACCATCCATAATAGTACATTCACACTTGTAACGTGTACCATTAATAAATGTCGATCATTAACTAAAATTAACAAACATATTTTTCAAAAAGTTGAAGAATAAGTGAATTCCTAAGTTGTTCTGTTAATTATATGGATATATCGTTTTTATTTTCTTATACGTAGTATAAGGAAGTATTGTAATGACGAAAATTTTCGACCTCGAGATTTTTGCAGATGTCCACGTTTTGAAGTCCCCTGATACCGAAAAAGTGGTTTTTAAAAAATGTCTGTGTGTCTGTGTGTCTGTGACCACGATAGCGGCCAAACCGCTATAGGTATCAATTCCAAAATTTATATTTATGAGTATAATTATTCTCTTGAGATCTGATTAGATGTTCAGTAAAATCGGTAGCCCGGAAGTAGCAGTTTACTTCGGTGAAAAAATCGAACTTTGCCAATATTTCGCCATTCGCCATTTTTTAGTTTTGTAATATATTCCGCGATGACTAATATATTACAATTCTCTACTTCTCTCTGGAATGCGTGACGTCGTATCCTTTGTAGTTGCCGCTGTCCTTCGCGGTATAGCCGTAATTTAGTAGACTCTGTATGTGCATCAAATCATTCAAACTACAACAATATGTTTAGTTTAGTTTATTTATAGTAAATTTCAAAGAAATGTTTGCAGATGTCCACGTTTTGAAGTTCCCTGATACCGAAAAAGTGGTTTTTAAAAAATGTCTGTGTGTGTGTGTGTCTATTTGTCTCTTTCTGTGTGTGTGACCACGACAGCGGTCAAACCGCTGTAGATATAAATTCCAAATTTTGTATTTACCAGTATAATCTCCCTCTTGAGATCTGATTAGATTTTCAGTAAAATCGCCAGACCGGAAGTAGAAGTTTACTTCAGTGAAAAAATCGAATTTTGCCAATACTTCGTCAACTACTAAGTTTAACCAAATTTATAAAGAATCCATATGTACTCAAAATTAAATTTGAGAAAAATTTTATTATAAAAGTTTTTTGAAATCCCAACCGGTAGTGGGTCTTTTACTCTTATCGAAGATCAGTTTTTTGCAAATATTTCGCAAGTCATGCTTTTTAGGCCGATACATTGCGAGTATAAAAGTATGTATAACTTAATTTTCAATATCTTTTATATAAAAAAAGTTTCAAAATTCGGACCGGAAGTAACACTTTTACTCTTACCGAATAGCGATTTTTTGCAAATATGTCATAAATTATGCATTCAGTATATAAAACTAAACTTGGAGTCTGTGGCTTGAAACTACACAAAAACACTAAAACACCTTCACCACACTAAAGCACAAAAATGGCTAAATACGTATTTTAACAACTAAGTTGTCATCATCAGTAGCACTGATTAAAAATCGCGCTGTCTACACACCGTAGCGTAACAGACAACACTGTTGTCTGTTACAGCGATTTTTGCAAATATTTCGTAAATTATGCATTCTATACAGGGTGTCTCAGCTTTTGCGTTACAGGTATTATCTACTTTCCCTGTATAGATATCAGAAAACTTTTCAAATAAAAGTTACTTGATATTATGATGTGTCGAAAATGACAAACAGAGAATTTTATTTGCTCGTGACCTTGAAGGAGATTTCAAGGTCAACTTTGTTTTTTTAATGGATATATGCATTTTTTAATATTGCATCTTCTTTATCAAAAACTAATAAATAACTTTTATTTGATCCATTTTTTATTTTGCCTTGTCAGTTTTGACACAATTCAGATAAACTTGTCAAAAGCAATTTTTATTAACTTCAAGGAATACGATAATTATAAGTAATTCAGTGCAAAAAAAATTAAAAAAATAAAGAGTAAGTATTTCAATAATAAATATCTCAAATTAGTGTATGTAGTTGGATAAGAAAACAAAACAAGAGGCATTAATTTAATAAATATTCAAATTGGGCTCCATCAGCGTGGACACAAGCTTCCAAACGACGTCTTAATCCTCTGTTGCAAGATGAAAGTATCATTTCGTGAGTCATAATCCGGCATCCCATGCGAATTCGATTTTTCAGATCATCAAGATCTGCCGACCGAACTTGATATACAAATTCCTTTAAATAACCCCACATGAAAAAATCAACAGGCGATAAATCCGGGGAACGAGCAGGCCAAGGGATAGAACCTCTATTTCCAATCCATCCATTGGGGTACAGCGCATTTAAATAATTCGTCACAATTTGCGCATTATGGGGCGGAGCACCATCTTGTTGCCAAATTATGTCTCGTCTTTCATTAAGAGGAATATCTTCCATTAAATCGGGAAGCACATTTTGTAAAAAATGTAAATAACGTTGTCCTGTCAGGGTTCCTTCGTAAAAGTGGGGTCCAATTAAATGTCCATTACATTCCACACCATACATTGGTTCCCCACACTGTTTGAAAGCGTGCTTCCTCCATCCACCGCGGATTTTGGTTGGACCAATAATGCGCATTATGTTTGTTCACAACACCATTATTGTGAAAGCTACTTTCGTCACTCCACAAAATACAATTAAGATAATTTGGATTTTCATCTTCTAGAACTTGCAATCGTGCAATGAAATCCAGGCGTCTTTGTAAATCGTTTAGTCTTAATTCTTGTGATAAATGAACTTTAAATGGATGGTACCGATGCCATTTTAAAATTCTATGTACTGTAGCTTTACTAACGCCAATTTCTTCTGCCAAACGTCGAAGTGAAACATGGGGGTTTACAGCTACATAAGCCAAAATGTTGATTACATTTTCTTCATTTCTAGCAGGAGCATTATGGTTAGCATGTTTTACGGTAGAGGGAAATGAACCAGTTCGTAACTTCGCTTCTACTCTATTAAATGTTGTATGTGATGGATGATGACGTTCCGGAAATCTTTCTCGATACAAATTTGCAGCTTCTCGGGAATTCCTTCTGCATTCTCCGTAGACTATTAACATATCTACATATTCGTTGGAGTTGTATGTAAGTGGCATATTAAAAAGCTGCGGATAACGCAAGTCAAATCTTTGTGATTTAAGCAAGACTGACAGTTGTTGACTGACAGAACACAACTTTTTACTTTTGACAAGTTTATCTGAATTGTGTCAAAACTGACACGGCAAAATAAAAAAATGCATCAAATAAAAGTTATTTATTAGCTTTTGAAAAATAAGATGCAATATTAAAAAATACATATATCCATTAAAAAAAGCAAAGTTCACCTTACAATCTCCTTCAAGGTCACGAGCAAATAAAATCCTATATTTGTCATTTTCGACACATCATAATATCAAGTAACTTTTATTTGAAAAGTTTTTTGATAACTATACAGGGAAAGTAGATAATGCCTGTAACGCAAAAGCTGAGACAGCCTGTATATATTTGTCAAGAGTATAAAAGTATTTAGAGTTGGATTTGGAATATTTTTTGTATAAACAAAAATTTAAAATTCGGACCGGAAGTAATACTCTTGCTCTTAGCGAGTAGCATTTTTTTGCAAATATCTCACAAAGTATGTATCCTGTAGAGATTTATTAAGAGACTGGAAGTACTTAGAATAGGATTTTGAATAATTTTTGCATGTAATAATTTTTAAAATTGTATTATTTGAAACGCTCATACGTATACGAAAGTCGTGTGGTGGCCACACCTCATTTTTATATTTCTTATTCTCACTCCTAAGAATTATAAATCAGCCCCACTTAAAGTGGCGATAAAAAGTTGGCTGCGTCAGCCGACATGGCGATAAGAAGTGGTCTCACTACTCTCACTGGTCTCAGCTAGCAAATTTTAAACGTTTTAAATTACGTGCTACTGTTTACGTTTCAGTGTTCAGTGCTTTATCAGTATGAGGATTGATGACTTTAGGAAATAGATATTCTATATAAACGTTGTTCGGTTTTACAGTATAAAAACCTCATGAATATTTTGTTACAAAGGTTTTTTTTTGAACTCAACCAAAAATTAGGTCAGCCTTGCTCCTTATTGCTCCTTTATAGCTACGGCACTGTTTGACTGTATGAAACATACTGTACAAAGCAATTTTTTGGACAATTAATAAATTTAAAAAAAGCGCTGCTCTAAGTTATTATTCACGATGATCAACTAACTATTCTCTGAAATTGTATGTGTTGTCTCTATTTGTTTGAGATAATACATAATTAGAAATATTTTGAAAACAAGTTATTCTAATTTCACTGATGCTAATATGTTAAATTCAATATTGAAACTATTAGTACTGGTTATTTCTATCAAATTCACAGTAATCATTATATTTGTTTGCCTAATCTGACTACATACTGTTGATAAATAGTTAAGATGAAAATAACCAAATTGACAATCTTAATTCAACAAACAAGATTTATTTGCTGTTGCACCTTGTGTGTCATTAAAAGTAACAAATATAGTACTTTGGTCTCACATTACTGTAAATGAACAAATATATGACATAACTGTCGAGCACAATCAAGCTATTTCGATAGATATGCAAATAAACTCGTTTCAAATAGAGTGATGTTACTTTAACAATGGAAAATTAATTTGAGGTATTGTTAGGAGCTTAAAGCTTTACTAATCTTTCTCATTATTGTTCTAGAGAATAAAGTATTAGACTGAACGTGTTAAGTCTTTGGATTAATGGTCTAACAGCCATAACAGTAATTGTTATTTGATGACCACCTCTTCAACTTTGGAGAATCATAAACACCTTTTAGAAACATCTAATCTCTTAGAACTCCCGTGAATTTATTGATATGTGGAATATTTAAAAGTTGCAATTACAAATTATTCTCATACTTAAAAACAAACAATGAAACTAGTAATTAATATTTTATTTAAATGAATATCTCATAAATTACTGTTAGCGACTGTCAAGGAATTTAAAAATATAAAAATGAAATAAAATAGTTTAAATATTATCTTTATCAATTAGTAAATCATTGAATAATTAAAACATTAAAATAATTACGAACTTGTAAAATATATGTATTTGAAACAATATTTTTTAATATTGTTTGATTTTAAGGAAAAATACAATTTATAAATATAGACCGGACGTACCAGGTTGAAATTACGACGGAGCAAAGAAACAATGTAAACATCATGCAGTTACGGAAAAGCACTATTCATATGGTGAACTGCAACATCTGTTGTTGTCGCGAAAACGACAGCAAAAAAAGTCGATTTTACTCCTAAATTCCTTTCTTCATCGGCGTAGGTAGAAGGGTGACGAGTTTTTAAAATTCATTCTATTTAATTTATATTTCGTAAGATAAAGAAAGTACGGAGGGTTAGTTTTGTTTTTTCATTGTTTTGACTGTTAATTACATACTACGTAATTTTTGTAACAGTTCCTGTTTAATTCCGTTTCATTGAATCTACTTCTTCCAATTATCTTGACGTAAGTGTGCACTAGATTCCATTAAGTTATTATAACATACGCATGCATTTTTAGTTATCATTTATTTAGATCTAGAACATTGTTTATGTTACTATTATATCGAAGAACGTCGAGAATGGTACCGTGAAACAATGACGAGTTGAATTAAGGGTCATATATATATATATATATATATATATATTCGTATGAAACTACATGACAGGTACAAGAAAAGAAACATATATAAATTATATTACAAAAGTAGAAATATATTTAGAAGGGCCATAACTGCAGGGGGGCCTCTAAAACACTGCACCATTTGGTCTAGGATGTAGGAAAAAACTTGCAGAATAAAAAACCTACATCACAGTGCCACAAAACTAAAGGTCTTTAGTTGTTAAGATCTAAGCAACAGCCTCTGAGTTAAATTATGTAAGTCCGTGTATCCAAATTCAAACTTAGCTAGAGGACATTCTTCAACAATATGTATAACTGTTTCAATCTCAGCTCCGCAATCACAAGCTGGACACGCGATCATATTCCAATTGAAAAACATACTATTCTGCTCTTGAAACCAGTCAATTCACTGATGCTGCATGAATTTCATTTGTCTTTGGATATACCTTCGATATTAAGTTGACAAATCTTAACAACTGGACCAATATTCCTAAAAGAAACACAATATGAATTTAAACTTGAAAAATGATACCTGTCATATGACCGTGAGGATCGTAGGATCTTGTACGGTCTTCCAAGTGATGGTTATTATGGACAACATTATATTCTCCATATTGGACCATCGTAAAGATGGTTACCATCGACCAAAAACATAATAAATTAAAGAAATATAGAAGAAATCTGTAAAATATCGTTACAGAATGCCCAAAAATTGCACGTACAACGTCACTTAGCATCACTAAAACATACACGGAAATTGACCCGATGGAAGCTGACAATTTTAACGAAGAAGTCTGCGAAGCTTTAATGGCGGCTAGTATCCCATTAAATAAACTTGACAATCCCACTTTCAAAACATTTCTTCAAAAATATAATGGTCAAAATGTTCCTGATGAATCCACCTTACGCAAATATTTTGTCCCTATGTGCTTCACGAAAAGAGTAGAATGTATTAGAAGACATCTTTCAAATCAGTACCTCGATAGGTGCCTACGAAACTGTCGATATATTAGGACGCTGGTAAATGTTGTAGCTGGTGTACTACATCCAACTATTCCATATAACGCATATGTAATATAGCATCTAAAGCTATAAATACAGTTGATGCGGAAACAGTTGCTAAAACCATTGACGAGAATTTGCACAAAATGTTTCTTTTGGACGACAGGTATAGGGTAAAACACTTTTATTTGTTAGTGACAGTGCCGCATATACCTATGTTAAAAACAGGCAGACTATTAAAGGAAATATATCCTTATATGCTGCATATTACTTGTGTAGCACATGTTCTCCACAGAATGTGAGAATATATCAGAGACACCTATCCGGAAGTTGATAGACTTGTAACCGCTTTAAAAGAAGTTTTCAGAAAAGCACCATTGAGAGTAGCTCTTTAGAGGAAAAAACTTTCATCTTTGTCACGACCTCCCTCGCCAGTAATAACTAGATGGGGAACATGGTTGGAAGCTACTAGTTTTTATGCAGAGAATTTCGAATTTTGTTACATGTTTAAATGACGATGCTCGAAGTATTATATATATATATATATATATATATATATATATCAGAAAAAGAAAAATATTGGGTATATCCGCTGTAGAGCAACCGTAAACACGTGTTTCTGACTAATTGGTCGTCATCAGTACGGTGTAGCCAAGGAATAAGGTGGGATAACCTTGGAGATGTAAGCTAAACGGAAGACCATCAGGTGACAGACCACCATTTGCAGCTTCAGCTAGAAGATCCTCGGTTTTGAGGACAACAACTAACGTCGCCACGAGGAAGACAATGTCAACCTGCGTGCCATCGAGGATCTTCTAGCTGAAGCTGCAAATGGTGGTCTGTCACCTGATGGTCTTCCGTTTAGCTTACATCTCCAAGGTTATCCCACCTTATTCCTTGGCTACACCGTACTGATGACGACCAATTAGTCAGAAACACGTGTTTACGGTTGCTCTACAGCAGATTATACCCAATATTTTTCTTTTTCTGATATTTTATGTATCCGCGATAATTTCTTATCTTTCATATATATATATATATATATAGAGGAATTATCGCGGACACATAATATTAAACAAGAAAAAGAGAATATTGGGTAAAATCCGCTGTAGTGCAACCGTAGACACGTGTTTCTGACTAATTGGTCGTTTCTCTTTTTCTTGTTTAATATTATGTGTCAGCGATAATTCCTCTTTTTATTATCTTTCCCGGGTTCGGATGGCACGCAGGTTGACAATGTCTTCCTCGTGGCGATGTTAGTTGTTGTCTTCAAAACAGAAGATCTTCTAACTGAAGCTGCAAATGGCGGTCTGTCACCTGATGGTCTTCCGTGTATGCTTACATCTCCAAGGTTATCCCACCTTATCCTTGGCTACACCGTACTGATGACGACCAATTAGTCAGAAACACGTGTCTACGGTTGCACTACAGCGGATTTTACTCAATATTCTCTTTTTCTTGTTTTATATATATATATATTGAAAATCGAATTCTCAAATAAAAAGATGGATTAACCACATTAGATGTGGCTATTAATAATTTCAAAAGTATTCCAAGTGACTTCGGATGTTGCATACGGCAAAAGTTAGACGCAGTTTTTAATAGAAATCCAGATTTAATAACATTGCGGCAATTGTGTATGGGGATAATGACACAAAATCTAACTGCTAAATACGCTGAAATAAAAGAATATTTCCAGTACGCACCTATAACCAGTTGCGATGTAGAAAGGACGTTTTCTATTTACAAGGATGTACTTTATTCAAAGACAACAAATCTTACGGAAGTGTACAGTGTCTATAGATTTAATCAATATTCGTTTACTGATTCATATACTGCCTGTCAACTCATTAGGACCACCTTTTTGCGATAATCAATAATTAATTATCTCTAAGAAATTCGGTACCCTTGTGAAAAATCTCTACAAAAACTGTTTGTTTTTAAATGAATTTAATGCACTTTTCTACTACCGCTAACATTGAATTTTGCTGCATTACTTTCACCGCGTCTAATTATTTCTATTGTTTTTATTAAAAGAGATTTATAAGAGTCAAAAACTATAGCTATTCACACAAACTGACGTTTTCGTCCGCAATTCAAAACCACTTGTCTCGGATCACTGAAAGCAACAATTTGTTTTTTATTCATCTCTAGAATTTGTACCATTCCGTCTATACTATTAAAGACTGCATTCAAGGAAAATCTGCATGTCGTTCACATGCCTTTTCAATTTTGGTTTTGTTGTTTTTCGCATGGACCCGTATTCATGAAACAAAGACATTTTTACTAATGTTAGTTATAAATGAAAGGCAAGTGGTTTATTATAATTTGCAAGTATGTACTCAGTATCTACTAAGATGATGTTATTTTTGAAATTGTAAAAAGATGTAAATTAAATATTTAGGCACGACCGTGACGGTAGAACAAATGAAGGAAGACGTTTCCAAGTGGGCGATTTAATAACACGAACATTTCTCAATCGCAATAGTTACAGACACTCGTTAGTGATTCGTCTTTTATGAAAAATTAATGTCAACAAACATACTTGTTGTTTATAATACGTACTTTCTCTTAAGTATCATTTACAAATTTACATTATGACTATCTGTAAGTCTATATGCACACTATGTGTTAAGGACAATTCTTATGTACACTTTAGACGCCACATCGTTCTAAAACCTATCGTTTCGGCGATAAGAAAATTTTGATAAAGGCAGGCAATTAACACAGATTTTCTAACGAGTTTTAAAGTTTACGTTTGACAAATAAAATTCCTAATACTGAAATACTTAAATACGACATCTTAGGGTGTTTAGTTTATACATGTTTACTACCATACGAATGGCAATTTCCTTATTTTTTTAATATTGGTAATACAATCAGACAACAAGACATAATACCACGCGATCATTTAAATTCTAAATTATAGCAGGCGGGATTTTTTTTATTAGGTTGTCCAGAATGTCAATTATTGATTAATTAACATTTTGAAACGTCACTTTGACAATTCAAATTGTAAATTAGTACTTATATACCAACTTAATTTAAATTTCACAGCCTGCTCTAATTTAGAATTTAAATGATCGCGCGATATTATACATATATACATAATAAAATGTGTAAAACTACAAAATTTCATTTACGATTTTTATTTATTACAAGTACTTATGTATCTATACTCTCTATTTTAATTTCGCCAACCACCAAGTACAGCCACATGTACCCTATGCGATATATGATTACATTGATTTTTCACAAATGTATGATATAGGTTATGTACATTATGTTATGCGTATACGCACTGATTTGCATGCACCTACACTAAATAATAATAATAATAATAATAATAATAATAATAATAATAATAATAATTTATTCAGTCCAACAGTAAAAACCAATTACAGGACAAAGAATTAAACGTACATTAATGAAATACAAATCAATTATATTCTTATTTGTAATATAAAAAAAATTACAACTATATACATATATTTATTTATAGAGTTGCAGAATTATGTATTACTTGTTGAATTGGAAACAAAAAATATATCAGCATAATGTAAGTTTGCAGCACGACACATGGTGACCAGTGGCGATCCCCGAAGAAGATTAGTCCTCGAAAAGGGCAACCAAAACGTGGAGGAGGAGCGAGAGGAAATTCTGTGAGTGTAGAAATTCAAACATGATAGGAGATGTGGGCAATTAATTGTGCCATTACACAGCTTCCATATGAAGCGAGCACCATGAAGCCCTCGGCGATCCCGCAGTGATTGGAGGTCATGTGCCCGCAGCAAGAGATTGTAATCGATGCCACGTTCCGGATAAATTCCCATATCCTTGAAAGATAAGTATTTCAGGAATCGCCGCTGCACTCTCTCGATGGCTAGTTGTAGATATATGTACGGAGGTGACCATACTTGTGATGCATATTCCAGCTTACTGAAGACAAAATTGAAATACAAAGCCTTCAGAAGCAGTGTATTTTTGAAAAACTTACAACTGCGCAAAAAAAGCCCAACGCCTTCGAAGCCGAATTGCAAATGAAATATATATGACTGGAAAAGTTCAAATGTGTGTCAAAAAACACCTTTATGCTGTCCACTCGCCTAAGCCGGTTGTCCTCAATAGAATAGGTAGATGGTATATTATTATTTTTGCGAGAGTAAGGCATATAACAACATTTACTTACATTTAGTTTCAAATTGAAGTTGGAACACCAAGTCGATATACGATTCAAGTTTTCTTGAAGACGAAGTACATCGTTCCAAGTTCGTATAGAGCAGTAGATCTTTATATCATCCGCATATGCGAGTACATGGCATGTTATTGATTTAAGCAAATCGTTGGTATATAGAGCAAATAACAGAGGTCCCAAGTTAGAGCCCTGTGGCACACCGGATGAGGGAGTAAACTCAAATGACCTAACTCCATTGTAAAAGACATAATTGCGCCTATTTGACAAATATGAATGCAGAAGCTTGAGCAGGGACGGGCTGAATCCAATTGCTGCGAGCTTTTCCAGAAGGATACCATGATCTATCGTGTCAAACGCGCGACTAAAGTCAGTGTAAATCACGTCTAATTGGCCATTAGCATCCAGTTCATGAGAGACAGCCTGAGTTATAGTGAGTAGGTTCGTAGCTGTAGACCGTCCACCAATGAAACCATGTTGACATTCAGAAATCAAAGATTTTGTATTGAAAGCTATGCAGGAATAAATTACATTTTCAAAAACCTTTGCAAAGTTGAGTAGAATGGATATTGGCCTGTAGTTCTCAACTCTAGTTCTGTCATCTTTTTTAAAGATTGGGCTTATTCTTGCTCTTTGCCAGCGCCAAGGAAAAGTAGCTGTTCTTATTGAAGTATTCATTATTATAGCCAAAAAACACTTTTGGTGGAACTACATGATAATTTTTGGTAATTTTAATCTTTGAACGTCGTCATGACAGAATTGTCAGTATGGAAGGTGACGTCTTATCTAATTAGACAGTGACTAACCACCGTTAGTTTGTTTGGCCTTGCTTGTTTTATAATTGCCGTTACTTTTGATAAAAATGGGTCTAAGTGAGAGAGAACGGATTGAGATTCTTATGATGATTGGTTATGGTGACCGAAGAAGGAGTACAGTGGAAGTTTACGAACTATTTAATGCAGCGCATCCTAATCGGCAACCAATAACTCGCTCAACTGTAAGTAAAATACTTCTAAAGTATGAGGAGTACGGAAATGCTAGGGATCTACCTAAAACTGGGCGACCAAAAGTGGATGATGAAACTAAGTTAAATGTTCTTTTGACAGTGCAAGATAATCCGAATTGTGCTACTCGTCAAGCAGCTTTAAACTTTAATTGCAGCCATGAGACTGTTAGAAAAATTTGGCATAAGCAGAAATATCATCCTTGTCCATGAATTGTCGGAAGATGATTTTGATCGCCGTTTGGAGTTTTCAGAAAACCTGCAAATACTTTGTGAACGTGATGAAATGTTTGCTAGAAACATTTTATTTTCAGATGAGGCAACTTTTTCTTTAAACGGAACAGTTAACCGACAAAATTGTAGATACTGGACAGAACATAATCCTCACTGGATGCAGGAAGCTCGAAGTCAACACCCTCAGAAGGTGAACGTCTGGTCTGGAATACTAAAAAATAGGATTTTAGGACCTTTCTTTTTTGATGGAAATTTAAATGGGGATATCTATTTGGATTTTTTACAGTTAGAGCTTCTTCCTGCGCTTGTGGAACTTCATCCTGATCCAAATACCCCTGGCAGTCCTAGTAATGAAATCTGGTTCCAACAAGATGGGGCACCTCCTCATTATTCTCGACCTGTGCGTGACTACCTAAATTTGATTTTTAATAACCGATGGATTGGCAGACGTGGGGTTGTTGAGTGGCCAGCTCGCTCCCCTGACTTAACACCACTAGATTTCTTCCTGTGGGGTTACCTAAAAAGCAAAGTTTATGTAAATAGACCTCAAGATATTAATGATTTAAAAGAACGCATACGCCAAGAGATCCGAAGAATCACGCCAGATGTAATCAGCAATGTTCAGAATGAGTTTATTTCTCGCCTAGGCTACTGTCAGATTGTGAACGGGCAGCAATTTGAACATTTACTTAAAGAAATTTTTGTTTTAGATTTAAAAATAAACAAGTTAAACTCTATTGTAATTATTTTATGACGTTGTTCTACCAAAAGTGTTTTTTCAATTTCTACAAGTAAATATTAAAGATATTCCCAACAACTCATATATCGTTGAAATCTTCATGAGAAGCTCTTTTGATTTCCTTAAAAATATACAGGGTACTCCATTTAAAAAAACACATGATAACGTCATATCTTCTTTTTTGATAACCCTGTATACTTCAATTTAATCTAAGAAAATGCGCCTTCAAAAATAAAAAAAATACGTGTCTGAGAGTTTTTGCTAGAGATATGTTTTAAAGCTGATATTTAGGGTGTTCCTTACTTTATTGACACACTGTATATACAGGGTGTAGATAAAGTCTGGAACAAAATTAATATTTCTGTTGTCTTCGGTTTGATGGAAAAACCCTGAAACAGGTCGATTTTGTTTTTATCCCGTGCACTTTATAACATCGTGAATTTAATTCTGTCGTCACCTGGTTGCGCGCGGGCGTGACGTCATTAGTTTTTTCAAATGGTAACCCGCCACATTTATTACCCCTTGTCGTTAGGTATTCCATTGTGCATGCAACGGTATAAAAAGTTTGGTACCTTACATAACAATTTTTGGGAGAAAAATGCTTTCGAATTCCAAAAAATTAAAATTTTATTTCTAATGAAAAACTAATCAAAAATTATTTTAAAAAATCAGATAAATTATAATCCGAGGTTTATCTTGGATTGTCGTCAAACAAGACACCAAAAAAATGTCAACGGAAGTGTTCAAATTGTCCGCCATTGGCCGTTTGACACTGGCCGAGACGGACGTACACGCTTTCTACGACACGTCGTATTGTCTCTGCAGCAATATTTCGCATTTCCTCACAGATACGATGTTTCAGATCATCCAAGTTATTTGGCTTATTGGTGTACACCTTTGATTTCACATGACCCCATAGAAAAAAATCAAGTGGTGTGAGATCTGGCGAACGGGCAGGCCATTCAATTGTTCCCCTTCGTCCGATCCATCTCCCGGGGAAAATTTCGTCGAGGTAACTCCGAACACGCCAGCCAAAATGTGGAGGTGCTCCATCTTGTTGAAACCAGATTCTGGGGTGAGGCTTGTCGGGGGTGTTTTCATCCGGAAATAATTCTACCAATGTTGGCACTAGCGTAAATCTTAGGAAATGTAAGTATGTTTCAGCGTTTAAATTTCTGTCCAGAAAGAAAGGCCCCACAATGCGATCTCCCACTATTCCCGCCCATACATTAACTTTTTGCCGGTGTTGGGTGTGCTCCTCTCGAACCCATCGAGGATTTTCGCCCGACCAGTACCTACAATTGTGGCGATTCACTTCACCGTTCAAGGTAAAAGTTGCTTCGTCACTAAAAACCACATTGTCGACAAATCCGGGATTCTCATCGCACCGTAGCATGATTTGTTCACAGAACTCGAGTCGGCGGTCGAAGTCATCTTCATTCAGTTCCTGAACCCGATTGATTTTGTACGGATGAAGTTTTTCCTTCTTCAGCAATTTGGCTACTGTGGTAAAATCGACTGCATGATCCCTGGCAATGTTCCTTGTTGAAGTGTGGGGGTTGTCCTGAAGTTCCAAGAGAATATTGACCCTTCTATCTTCCTCAATTCTTGGTCGACCTTGACGAGCCCTGTCTTTTACACTACCAGTTTCAGCAAATTTTGCGACAATTTTGCTCACCGTTGACCGCGAAATCGATGCGCGGTTTGGATTTTCTGCATTGAAAAACTGACAGGCTTCTTCATGGCTACGTATTTTATCACCACAACCAACAATAATGAGAATTTGAATTCGCTCTTTTTCGCTCAAATTCGCCATTTTCGCAATGCACGTTCAACACTACCAATGGAGCAAGTATTGTGAATGGATAAGTTCAAACACCAAGTAATGAACTGTCAATATGACGTGTCGTAGAAAGCGTGTACGTCCGTCTCGGCCAGTGTCAAATGGCCAATGGCGGACAATTTGAACACTTCCGTTGACATTTTTTTGGTGTCTTGTTTGACGACAATCCAAGATAAACCTCGGATTATAATTTATCTGATTTTTTAAAATAATTTTTGATTAGTTTAAAATTTTAATTTTTTGAAATTCGAAAGCATTTTTCTCCCAAAAATTGTTATGTAAGGTACCAAATTTTTTATACCCTTGCATGCACAATGGAATACCTAACGACAAGGGGTAATAAATGTGGCGGGTTACCATTTGAAAAAACTAATGACGTCACGCCCGCGCGCAACCAGATGACGACAGAATTAAATTCACGATGCTATAAAGTGCACGGGATAAAAACAAAATCGACCTGTTTCAGGGTTTTTCCATCAAACCGAAGATAACAGAAATATTAATTTTGTTCCAGACTTTATCTACACCCTGTACATTCCTTAATCAGTATTTTAACTAAGAAAATTTTAAAGTATCATTACATGGACAAACATTTAATTTATTATACGCTGTTACTATCTATGTATATCACTATTACTTGCAGTTGAAATGTAACTGTCAAATGGTTAGAAATGATCCACGGAATTAAAAAGCAGAGTATAGATATTAATCAAATGTCAATGTAATTTTTTTTTATAATGTTTCTCCTTTCTGGAGAAAACAATTTCTTTATTACAGTGATTATACTCTAGTTTTTTTAATTTTTTTTGTATAATGTAATTAAGTTTTTCTTATTATTATTTTTATTATTGTACCCTACTGTTAATTGTTAATAATTTTTTAATTTTACCCTGCTGTAAACAGTTGTAATTTCTGCTGGGTAATAATGATTATTATTATTATTATTATTATTATTATTATTATTAATATTATTATATTCAATATTTTAATACTTACTAAAAGAGAACTTTATATTACCTACAGTAATTAAACATGCGTTACATACCACCCATTGCGTAGTCTTTGACAATGTGTTTATAATAGACTTCTTAACATTTACTTACTTAGATACCATCACATCACATGGGAAATTCCCAAACTATGGAAAGTTGAGATATTCGAAAACGGTAGTTGATCATCTCGTAAATAAACAAAGAAATCTGGAATTTAGTGCTAATGGTTTGTTTTTATATTTGGGCCTTAGTAATGATGGATCCTGTTAAATTGGCATAATATTTCAACCAAAATGTGTCGTCATTTGTGTTGTTAAGAAAGTATTATTCAGCTTAAAACGATTGAAAATGTTAGTGTGTCGTCAATGTTATTAATTACTAATGGGGCGTTAAACGTTCTCTTACCTATTCTGTAGAGCTTTACTGCATTTACATGCAATATAAACGGGACACCAGGTTGTTCAAATTTTGATAATTTAATTTCATCATTATTGTTGTACTAACATAAATGAAATTTTCGAAATTTTAAATTAAAATAAACTATAAGGGTAAAGTTATAATTATTAATGTTGTTTAATTCATCATTGACATGGTTTACGATATTGTGCGTAATTAATTCAGTTGGCTACTACTTGCTTGACATCCATATTAATTAATAATAGTAGACATAGTAAAACACAATTTACAATGAATCCAGTACCTATATACGGGATTTATTGTAAATTGTGTTTTACTCCGTCTACTATTATTAATATAAATTGTGTTTGTTTTTCTTTACCACTAATTATTAATAAACAATATATTTTCTTGGATATTGTGGTAAAATTATATTAAAATAAAAGAAACATTGTTAAAAATGTGGAACGCTTCACGATTTTGCGAAGATTAGCATGGCCCCTGCGTAAGGATGACACGCAAAATCGTGAAGCGTTCCACATTTTTAACAATCTTTCTTTTATTTTAATATAATTTTACCACAATACCCAAGAAAATATATTGTTTATTATTAATATATATACAGGGTGAGTCATCTAAGCGGGTAAGGCCGATTATGCCTTTATGAGTAAAGATATTTCAAAGCGGTTTTTTCCTTGTGATGGCTGTTCATTAGGAGCACATTTTAAAAATATTTTGTATTATACAGAGTGTTTCATAACTTGGTGGCTAACCATAGTTATAGTTTTTTAAACGGATCACCCTATATATTATTGCATTTTTGTATTCCCCGTATAGTTTTTAGTCAAAAAGTAATAAGATAGTATAGGCCTAAAATCCAAAGTTTTTGACTTATTTCCATTTTTCTGAAAAATTCAATGTTTGTATAAAATTATATTTCTCGAAAACGACGTATTAGATGGACAAAATTTTTTGCAGTATTGTTTACAATAAGAGGTCCTAATAGAAGCATGTTTTATTTTTTTACAGTTACTAACTGCATGTGCAGGAAACTGGATTAAAATTACATGACACGTTTTTGTATAAAAGTCAATTTTTTCAAATGGAACACTTTGTATATCAGTTCATTTTTGAATTGTTTATTAAATTTCATGTCAGAAACATGTAAGACGTTGATACTTTAAAAGTGACTATTACTGAGCTACTGTCGTTTTCTAATATGCTTTTGTTAGTTTTTGCAAAAGAGTCAATTTTTTCAAATGGAACAGCCTGTATATTATTTCATTTTTGAATTTCTTATTAAATTTCACATCAAAAACATGTAAGACGTTAGTACTTTAAAAGTGACTATTACTGAGCTATTGTCTCTTTTTGATATAATTTTGTCAGTACTATACTATATTAATTAAAACCACAAAATTGACAAAATTATATCAAAGAGAGACAATAGCTCAGTAATAGTCACTTTTAAAGTATTAACGTTTTACATATTTTTGATGTGAAATTTAATAAGAAATTCAAAAATGAAATAATATACAGGCTGTTCCATTTGAAAAAATTGACTTTTTTGCAAAAACTAACAAAAGCATATAAAAAAAATGAGGTGTGGCCACCACACGACTTTCTTATACGTATGAGCGTTTCAAATTATAGAATTTTAAGAATTTTTTTTACAAAAATTATTCAAAATCTTATTCTAAGTACTTCTATTCTCTTAATAAATCTCTATAGAATACATACTATGCAAGATATTATCAAAAAAGTGATCCTCGCTAAGAGTAAAAGTGCTACTTCCGGCCCGAATTTTGAAATTTCATATATACAAAAAATATTGCAAATCTAGTTTTAAATACTTTTGTACTCTTGATAAATTTATATAGAATGCATAACTTACGACATATTTGCAAAAAATCGCTATTCGATAAGAGTAAAAGTGGTACTTCCGGTCTGAATCTTGAAATTTTTTTTATGCAAAAGATATTGAAAATTATGTTTTAAATACTTTTATACCCGTAACGTACTTGTCTAAAAAGCATGACTTGCGAAATATTCGCAAAAAACTGATTTTCGATAAGAGTAAAAGACCTACTTCCGGTAGGAATTTCGGAAAACTTTTTAGATAAAATTATTCTCAATTTTAATTTTAAGTATATATGAATTCTTTATAAATTTGTTTAAACTTAGTAGTTGACGGAATATTGGAAAAATTTGATTTTTTCGCTGAAGTAAACTGCTACTTCCGGTATACCGATTTTACTGAAAAACTAATCAGATCTCAAGAGGGAGATTATACACGCAAATACAAAATTTGGAATTGATATGTACAGCGGTTTGACCGCTATCGTGGTCACACACACACACAGACACACACAGGCACACACAGACACACACAGACAGAGAGAGAGAGAGAGAGAGAGAGAGAGAGAGAGAGAGCGAGAGAGAGAGAGAGAGAGAGAGAGAGATTTTTTAAAAACTACTTTTTCGGTATCAGGGGACTTCAAAACGTGGACATCTGCAAAAATCTCGAGGTCGAAAATTTTCATCATCACAATACTTCCTTATACTACGTATAAGAAAGTAAAACGACAGTAGCTCAGTAATAGTCTCTTTTATAGTATTAACGTCTTACATGTTTCTGATATGAAATTTAATAAACAATTCAAAAATGAACTGATATATAGGGTGTTCCATTTAAAAAAATTGACTTTTATACAAAAACGTGTCATGTAATTTTAATCCAGTTCCTGCACATGCAGTTAGTAACTGTAAAAAAGTAAAACATGCTTCTATTAGGACCTGTTATTGTAAACGATACTGAAAAAAATTGTGTCCATCTAAGAAGTAGTTTTCGAGAAATATAATTTTATACAAAAATTGAATTTTTCAGAAAAATGGAAATAAGTCAAAAACTTTAGATTTTAGGCTTATACTATACTATACTTATTATTTAAAAAACTATAACTATGGTTAGCCACCAAGTTATGGAACACTCTATATAATACAACATATTTTTAAAATGTGCTCCTAATGAACAGCTATCCTAGGGAAAAAACCGCTTCGAAATATCTTTACTCATAAAGGCATAATCGGCCTTACCCGCTTAGATGACTCACCCTGTATATTTCTGATCTGATACCCATAATAACGCTATTAACCCATAGAAAATGATGCATTTATAGATTATCTAGTTCAATTTAGTTTTTCGAGGGTGGCTATTTGTAATTTGTAATTCTAATGCCAAAAAATCAAAATGAAAGCTATAATTTCAATGCAGGATGTGTAAAATATGTATAAAAAAGAAACGAAGTAAAATATTTGACAACTATATAATAATTTGTGCGGAAGGTATTTATCGAAAGTTTTTCAAGTTTTTGAAATATGTATGGGCAAAGTAAATATAATGAAATTGCAATGATCCATTCTTCAACAAGAATCTATACAAATATTTTATTTTATATTATGTTTTTGAATTGTACAGTTACTGTATACATTGATAGATACATGAGATGCGTCTTGGGCATTTGTAGTAGCACCAGGCTTACTAGTATACTTGTTGAGAGAATATTTTGATGAAAATTGTTATTTCCATCAATTGTAGTGGTTTCGTTTGAACCGGAATACCCATTGGACTATTAATACACTGGTCATTGCGATAAATCAAGAAAAATCGCTTATGAGTAATATCAATAGGCCGTAAGTTATAATATTTCTCAATTAAATGTATGTACAGAAATAATGATGGTGTCAGACTTATAGTCATTGTCGTCATATTGGTTAGCTCTTCTCGTCTACAAGCTCCATCGTCACCTATTATCAAGATTACCTACCAATTACCAATTAGTACCATTATATGCAAAGATGCGATAAATGTGAAAAATGTACTTATACTTTCATTGCCAAATATTTTATTATCTACTTCTAGTATAAACTTAATAACATCTATTTCTTCTATGAGTTTGGATTTTTTTAGTATGTAACCTTGAGGCACACGATTCAGAAAAGCCTGTATCTCTTATACTGCGATATATCTGCATCCATATGCCGTAGTCGTCAAATTTTAATTTCGGTTTATACTTCTATCCCATGCAGAAGATGACCTTATAATATGCAGCGATGCCTGCTTGCTAACAGTGGTGGGAGAGCAACGCAGTGTCGGGGGACCCTCACGCCTTACATTTCATAGGAAACGTTTGTCGAGTGTACTGTCTTGGCACCCTCGCTTATGTTTATCTTTAGTTTATTTCGTCGCGCTCTTTTCCTCTTTCTACTTTCGTATCAGAAATTAAAATATGTCGACTACGGTGTATGTAGTTAAACAAGACCCACAGTATAGAATAAATTGTCCATAAAGTAGATGGTTATATTTAGTATGTTGTAATTGAAAATTGGCAAATAAGGCGTTTTCTGATATAACATGAACTTCTTTTTCATTATACCCATTCTTCAAATTTCATATACAGCTGCTTCTCATAATTGATACGAGATTAAGTGGGAAGTAAATTATTCACGGCATTTTCAGCAATTTCTCGAATTTCAGGTGGCGTACATACATGAAATATTTCCACTCTTTTTATATTAAATTTACGAAGTATCAATTGTTGATTATAAAAATCGGGATAAATACAAATTCTGAATTTACGTCAAATGTTATAACATATTACCAACCACCACAAAAATTTCGACATTTTCAATTTTATATTATTTTTGTAAAAAAAAAAATGATAAAAAGAGACATTTTGTCAAAAATTAAGTGCCAACATGTTCTCTAATACTAACATCGTGTAAATTTGGCTTGAACTAATGCTTCTATACGCTCATATAGTGCGCGTCATCAAATTCTGTTTGCATCCAGTTTAACAGACCTATCTATTGTGACGTATTTACCGATCTTTGTTTGCATCCACTTCACTGACTTATCTTATCACCGTGCTTAACAATTTGGCGTTGTGACGTATTTACTAAACGAGCGTATTTAAAAAAAACAAATAGTGAGGTGTAGCCACCACACGAATGTCTTATACGTATGAGCGTTTCAAATTATGCACAAGTTGTTCTGAATAGTTTTAAATACTTTCAAGTTTTTAGAAAAGTAAATCTGTGAGTAAGTCCAAATTTTAAGAATTTTGTTTACAAAAATTATTCAAAATCCTTATCTAAGTAGGTACTCTATTCTCAGAAATCTCTATAGAATTTTGAAATTTTATTACAACAAAAGATGTTTCAAATCCAGCTCTAAATACTTTTGTACTCTTGATAAATATATATAGAATACATAATTAACGACATATTAGCAAAAAATCGCTATTTGATAAGAGTAAAACTGTAACTTCCGGTCCGAATTTTGAATTTTTATTTATACAAAAGGTATTGAAAATTAAGTTTTAAATACTTTTATACTCGCAATGTACTTGCCTAGAAAGCATGACTTATGAGTAAAGGGCGGAATATATGCAAAGTGCATATATTTGCATATTTTGCATATTTTAACAAATTTCACAAAAAATTGCATATTTCGGCAAAAATAAAATTTGTGTGCATATTTTTATGTTTTTCGTTTTATGAAAAGATTAAGTGCGACCCTGTTTAGGAATTTCCAAGTAATCAGCTTGCCTAATGGAGAGAAGATGTGGTCTATTCTTTTATATTTATATTGTATAGTTTTTATTATTATATGGATTATTGCCGGCATTTATTGGGTGTTTAGGAATTTCCAAGTAATCAGCTTGCCTAATGGAGAGCAGATGTGGTCTATTCTTTTATATTTATATTGTATAGTTTAGTTTGTCGATAGATTCCCGTGTGAAAAGAGTGATTTCCAAAATATTTTATTTCAAACGCCTAAAATGCCGAAAGCCGTTTCGTGGATTAAAAATTTTCCTGAGTTGGAGTTTAGTGGGGATAAAGTGTTTTGCTAAGTTTGTGCCAAAATCATTGTTTGTGAAAAGAAGTTCCAAATTGATCAACACTTGAAAACAGCTATGCATAAAGCTAAGTTGCAGAAAAATAAATCAGTGCCTGTTCAGCAGTGTGTGCAAACCGCATTTCAAAATGTCAAACCAAAGAGTGAAAAGGAGGTGTTTCATCAAGACTTATGCAAAGCTTTAGTCGCAGCAAATATACCTTTGAAGAAACTGCAAAATACACAATTCAGAGATTTTTTGCAAAAATATTGTAATCAAAACATCCCTGACGAATCCACACTTAGAAAGAAGAATGTGCAAACAGTATACGAAACCGTAATGGGAGAAATTAAAGTTACACTGGGCGATGAACATTTTTATATTATTGTTGATGAAAGCACAGACTCATGTGGTCGATATATCGCACATCTTATGATTGGAGGGCTTCAAGAAAATGAGCCAGGGAAACCATATTTAATATCTTCTAAACAGTTAGACAAAACAAATAATGAGACCGTAACTCGATTTATTCAGCAGTCTCTATCAAATTTTTTTTTACCAAATCCAGTTCCAGTAGAGAAGTTTTTAGTGTTTTTGTCTGACGCAGCGCCGTATATGGTTAAAGTAGGCCAAAACTTAAAAATATTTTATCCCAATATGGTACATGTCACTTGTCTTTTACACGGGATAAACAGAGTTGCAGAAATTATTAGAACAGCATATCCCTTGGTGAACAAATTAATTTCAAATGTAAAGAAAGTGTTTTTGAAAGCACCTCTAAGAGTGCAGATCTATAGAGAGAAATTGCCAGGAGTTTGTTTACCTCCAGAGCCCGTAATTACTCGATGGGAAACATGGATTAAGGCCGCGATATTCTACGCAGACCATTTTGAAGCCATTAAAGACATAGTTTTATATTTAGAAGACAATTCGCAGTGTGTAGTGCAAAGTCAAGCATTATTCAAAAATGTAAATTTAGCTAAGGAACTTGTTTTTATTAAGGTTAATTTTAGTTTTGTACCAGATATAATAACTTCGTTAGAAAGTAGGAATATAAGTTTAAGAGAATCAATTAATATTGTTGAAACTTTTTCCGACAAATGCAAAAAAGTTCCCGGTGATGTAGGAAATCAAGTAAGAAGGAAACTCGAAGTTATTGTGGGAAAGAATGAAGGCTTTAAGTATTTAATGGAAGTCAAAAATATTTTTGATAGTAAACCATCCAACGAAGTAATACCTTGGCCTTATAACTTACTACCCAAATTAAAATATTGCCAGATCACATCGGTAGATGTTGAAAGAACTTTTTCTTTGTACAAACATATTTTTACAGACAGAAGGCAAACATTTTTATTGGAAAATTTTGAAAAATATATCGTTATAAATGCATTTTATACTATTTCAGGTTGAAAATTGTACCTATTATGTTTTTCTTTTAATTTTACTTAAAATAAATAATTTTTGTAAGAGTCGGCGTTTCTTTATTTCCATTTTTCCATGTTATATTCAAGGCATATAATTGCATATTTTGACAAATAAATGCATATTGTTGCATATTTCAGAGAAAAACGAATATATATGCGCATATTTTAACTGAATTGACGTGCATATATTCCGCCCTTTACTTATGAGATATTCGCAAAAACTGATTTTCGACCTATTTCCGGTAGGAATTTCGAAAAATATTTTTAACAATATTCTTCTCAAATTTAATTTTGAGTATATAAACACACACAGAGAGAGAGAAAGACTTTTTTAAAAACAACTTTTTCAGTGTCAAGGGAAACAAAACGTGGAAATCTCGAGGTAGAACATTTTCATCATCACAGTACTTTCTTATACTACGTATAAGAAAATAAAAAAATGAGGGGTGGCCACCACACGACTTTCTTATACGTATGAAAGTGTTACTTCCGGTCCGAATTTTGAAATTTCATTTATACAAAAAATATTCCAAATCCAACTCTAAATACTTTTGTACTCTTCATAAATATATATAGAATGCATAATTTACGACATATTTGCAAAAAATCGCTATTCGATAAGAGTAAAAGTGGTACTTCCAGTCTGAATTTTGAAATTTTTTTTATACAAAAGATATTTAAAAGTATGTTCTAAATACTTTTATACTCGTAATGTATCTGCCTAGAAAGCATGACTTACGAGATATTCGCAAAAAACTGATTTTCAATAAGAGTAAAAGACCTACTTCCGGTAGGAATATCGAAAAACTTTATTAACACAATTTTTCTCAAATTTAATTTTGAGTATATTTGAATTCTTTATAAATTTGTTTAAACTTAGTAATTGACGAAATATTTGCAAAATTCGATTTTTTCACTGAAGTAAACTACTACTTCCGGTCTGCCGATTTTGCTCAAAATCTATTCAGTTCTCAAGAGGGAGATTATATTCGTAAATACAAAATTTGGAATTGATATCTACAGCGGTTTGACCGCTATCGTGGTCACACACAGACAGACAGACACACAGACACAGACATTTTTTAAAAACCACTTTTTTTGTATCAGGGGACCTCAAAACGTGGACATCTGCAAAAATCTCGAGGTCGAAAATTTTCATCATCACAATACTTTCTTATACTACGTATAAGAAAGTAAAACAGTTGCAAATCGGTTCATCCCTCCCAGATTCTTTACCAAGAAAATTGTCTTATGACTATCGAAATAGCCAGGACAATACACATACAAATTTTTATAAATAAAGATCTCGTGAATCGAACCCCGCACCTATAGGTTGACCAAGTAATTATACGTATTTAGGTCTGGTACATTAGAAATATAATGTGTTATACAGGGTGTCCAGAAACTCTCCTGACAAACGAAGACCGGAGATTCCTCAGATAATTTTAAGACAATTTAACCCAATTCACCCTAGTCCGAAAATGCTTCCTAAGGGAGCTAGAGCTCTTTGAAGATGGCGCCTTGTAATTAGTTTTTTTTTAATATCTCCCGAACGCTTCTATTTAGAAAAACAAAAACTGGTATGCTTATTTATCCTCCAGAAATGAATCGATTCCATCAATTGCGAATTTCTAGTACCGGTCATAGGCGTCCGTTTTGGGTAGGTTAACGGTTATTTTAACGCATAACTTTTTTGTCTTTAACTTTTAAGCATTTGTGACACTAGATTATTAAATTTTCAGGTATTCTAGTACTAAAAGGTACTCTTACTTTAAGTCGGTAGAATACACCGTTTTCTAAAAAAATCGATTTGAAAATTTTTCGTTTTTTCGTCATTAAAATTCAATTTATTATTTTTTTTTTCGGGAGATATTAAAAAAAAATAATTACAAGGCGCCATCTTCAAAGAGCTCTAGCTCCCTTAGGAAGCATTTTCGGACTAGGGTGAATTGGGTTAAATTGTCTTAAAATTATCTGAGGAATCTCCGGTCTTCGTTTGTCAGGAGAGTTTCTGGACACCCTGTATAATTGAAATGCAGACTCATAAAAACTACTTTAAACCAGCTTTTATACTTTATTTTCTGCAACTTTCGTATTTGCCAAGTGTAACGGGATTCCCAACAAACTCTTATCCTATATTTTGGCAAATTCTCATTAAAATCGTTTCCTGTTTATCCGGTTATTTCCTTTCTTAACAACAGGAAGAGCACTTTCTCTCGGTGAGGAAGAGAATTTTGATTCTACCGATAGGTCATCGGCAACGGCATTCCATCCTTTTGTCCAGACACATTACGAGGTTATTAAAGGCACTTGCCACTCCAGGTAAGTGAAATAATAACAATAAAAGTCTACGGTAGTTTCCGGTGTGTACCTCTTGACTTCTTGGCAAGTGTTAAAAATGGTCAGGCGCCGGTTACGACCCCCCAAGGTCCTCGTGGCGTCAACCACATTGCAGACGTACTATCAGAGTTTCTACTATGACGAAATTAAAATATTCTATGTATACAGACCGTTTATAAAATAAATAAACGTATAATCACATATGTACAAAAATAATATTTTAGTAATAAATATTTTTATTATAATATTCATATTATACTATGACATAAAACAAACCCATTATATTATTAGTACAATAATAAACTTATTATTTTTGAATTAAATCAAGCTTCTTTTATCCTCCTAATAAATCTATCTTTACCCTGGCTCAGAATAAGACGGAGTGATTCAAATATCCCGCCAAAACCCGAAACACATAGCATAAAATGTAGTAAACAATTTGTTATAATATACAAACAGTTGAGAATGCAGTAATTTGTCAACAATTTTAAATTTTATTATTTTTACTTTCTTATACGTAGTATAAGGAAGTATGTATTGTGATGATTAAAATTTTCGACCTCGAGATTTTTGTAGATGTCCACGTTTTGAAGTCCCCTGATACCAAAAAAGTGGTTTTACTTTCTTATACGTAGTATAAGGAAGTATTGTGATGATGAAAATTTTCGACCTCGAGATTTTTGCAGATGTCCACGTTTTGAGGTCCCCTGATACCAAAAAAGTGGTTTTTAAAAAATGTCTGTGTGTCTGTGTGTGTGTGTGTCTGTGTGTGACCACGATAGCGGTCAAACCGCTGCAGATATCAATTCCAAATTTTGTATTTACGAATATAATCTCCCTCTTGAGAACTGATTAGATTTTGAGCAAAATCGGCAGACCGGAAGTAGTAGTTTACTTCAGTGAAAAAATCGAATTTTGCAAATATTTCGTCAATTACTAAGTTTAAACAAATTTATAAAGAATTCAAATGTACTCAAAATTAAATTTGAGAAAAATTGTTTTAATAAAGTTTTTCGAAATTCCTACCGGAAGTAGGTCTTTTACTCTTATCGAGAATCAGTTTTTTGCGAATATCTCGCAAGTCATGCTTTCTAGGCAAGTACATTAAGAGTATAAAAGTATTTACATACTTTTAAATATCTTTTGTATAAAAAAAATTTCAAAATTCAGACCGGAAGTACCACTTTTACTCTTATCGAATAGCGATTTTTTGCAAATATGTCGTAAATTATGCATTCTATATATATTTATGAAGAGTACAAAAGTATTTAGAGTTGGATTTGGAATATTTTTTGTATAAATGAAATTTCAAAATTCGGACCGGAAGTAACACTTTCATACGTATAAGAAAGTCGTGTGGTGGCCACACCTAATTTTTTAAAAAATGTCTGTGTGTGTGTCTAGGTGTCTCTCTCTCTGTGTGACCACGATAGCGGTCAAACCGCTGTAGATATCAATTCCAAATTTTGTATTTAAGTGTATAATCTCCCTCTTGAGATCTGATTAGTTTTTCAGTAAAATCGGTAGACCGGAAGTAGCAGTTTACTTCAGCGAAAAAATCGAATTTTGACAATATTTCGTCAACTATTAAGTTTAAATAAATTTATAAAGAATTCATATATACTTAAAATTGAAATTGAAAATAATTTTATTTAAAAAGTTTTTCGAAATTCCTACCGGAAGTAGGTCTTTTACTCTTTTCGAAAATCAGTTTTTTGCGAATATTTCGCAAGTCATGCTTTTTAGACAAGTACGTTACGGGTATAAAAGTATTTAAAACATAATTTTCAATATCTTTTGTATAAAAGAAATTTCAAAATTTAGACCGGAAGTACCAATTTTACTCGTATCGGATAACGATTTCTTGCAAATATGTCGTAAGTTATGCATTCTATATATATATTTATCAATAGTTCAAAAGTATTTAGAACTGAATTTGCAATATTTTTTGTATATATGAAATTTCAAAATTCGGACCGGAAGTAGCACTTTTACTGTTAGCGAGTAGCACTTTTTTGATAATATCTTGCAAAGTATGCATTCTATAGAGATTTATTAAGAGAATAGAAGTACTTAGAATAGGATTTTGAATAATTTTTGTATAAAAAAATTCTTAGAATTCTATAATTTGAAACGCTCATACGTATAAGAAAGTCGTGTGGTGGCCACACCTCATTTTTTGTAATACGTGGAAGGAATTTTTAGTCAAAATTAGGATTGAATGCGATATTTGACATAACCTATTCTGATATACTCAAGCATGTAAATATTTCATAAAATTTTCTATTTAATATGAAAGTAATATGTGGATAGTAAAATTTGAGGTAAAATGTATACGACTTTTAAAATGTATTATGAAAGTACATACATAATCTACCCACTTACAGCAACCCAATTTTATTAAGTGTCTACCCATACTCCATTTTTCATTATACAGAGTTATTTATTATAAATTACCCAGAGTTGTGTGGTTGTAAATGAACTTTATTTGCATGTTATCAACAACACAGTGACGTGCAGATACAACGGTATAATTTTTTTTAATGGAATACATGCATATTATCATATTTTTATATTGATTTTTTTTTTGATTTCAAAAATATACCAATATTTTTAACCGTTTTCGATTTATTAAATGTCGAATATCGTAGTCACTGTACCATGGAAAAGTTAACACAATTCAAGTAAGCTATGAAAATGACAACTACCTACTGTGTTTGATAAATGAAATTTCCTTAATAAAATAGTCAAAATGGTTTACAGTGTGCATGAAAAAGTGCAAATACATATTTAGATAATAATAAAGATTTATTTAAGAAATTTAAATACAAATAATTAATAAATTATAAAAGATGTACTGTACAGGGTGAGTCATTAGTAGCCGCTTCTTCGATTGCTCTTTTGTGTTTTAAATAAAAGAAAAAACAATTAGTGGAATATCCATGGTTGCTTGTGGCGCATATTGTAAAAATACTAAAGCTCTGACACACTTCCGGTTTCAGCGGAAATGCACGGAACTTAAGTTTTTTAAATAACTCACCCTATATATTTTTGGATTTTCTTGTACTGCTTTAAATTATCTGTTCAACTGTTTTTTCTTTTTCAAAATTAAGACAATAGTTTTTGAGTTATTAATTTTTTTTGAAAATATTTGACCAAAACACGTGTTCAGAAAAAAATCACTTTCACATTAAATGTTTTTAAAAGTAAAAACATTAACTTTGGTGGTGCTCGTAGCCAAGAAAATTCTGCATCATTTGGTAAAGTTTCACTCGACAATACCTCAAAAAACACCCAGTATTGTATTGAGGCATTTTGTTCCTTTTTTATTCTCTTTCATTTTTGTTAACAATGTCCTATACCTATCTTTTGTAATTTCGAAGATAATCACTATAGGAGCAATTAGCGGTCAATTAAAGAACTACGAACGCTGTTGTTTTATGCACCAAAAGATTCGTTCATCCAATGGAAGGCAGGAATGGCGCTTGACTTCCTTAGTCAACTGTCAAACAAAGTAAATGTTAAATCCAACTATCCCAAAAGTAATAATTTTACAGAATGAAGAGCATGGCATTTCAAATTTTTAATTCCGGCAATGTCCAGTTGCAGTATTTAATTTTTGACTGTTGGCTAACATCGAAATAAAATAAAGGTTATGTTTACTGACATATTGAAGATATCTTCAAAAAGTTTTGAAAATCCGTCCGTAGATAGCGAAGATACTCTCCTCCATTAACATTTTCATCAAAGAAATAAGGTCCAATTATGTAACTAACCACTATTCTTCCTCACTACGCCACTATTCTTCCCCACAGTTTTAATGACCAATGATTTTGAAAGTTTACACGTGTGATAAAGTGGGGGGCTTTATGTGTTATAATAGAGGAAATTGTGACGATGAACGTATTCACTTTAATAGAACGTGGCTTCGTTGGTAAACAACAAAAAATTGAGAAAGCCAGGATAATTTATCTGCTACCAATTGACAACAATGAAGCGATTCTGAAAATTACTTTCATCTAACCCTGTATACGAATATGCTACGGGTGAATTTCATGTTTGCCAATTATTCTGGATTCTCAAATTTAACTAACTGACGACTAATTTTCGTAGTACAAGTATGGGGGTGTTCGACTTCACTCGCAAGTACCATAAACGTCTTATCCTCACCAGTTATTGCTTTTTCCGCTCTTTCTTTCATATTCAATACTTTCTGTTCACTCAAACCGTCCACTTTAATCTTTTGAAGGTTTCTGGATTCGGTTGACTTCTACCAGGGATTGCTGTGCATAAAGTCGCGATGCTAGCAAAGAGTTTCTTTCAGATTCACCCAAAATGCCAATCATATCTATTAACTCTTCATAAGAATAATTCATTTGGATGATAACTAATAGCGATGCTTTTATAAGTTTGACATAAATTTATACCGACTTTCCTTAACAGTTGACTCATGCAGTCAGCCGCATTCCAGCCTTTATTGGACGAATATTTGGGTGCATAGAACAGCACCCGTCGTTCCGTAATTGACCGCTAATTGCTCCTATAGTGATTATCTCAGAAATAACAAAAGATAGGTATAGGACATTGTTAACAAAAATAAAAGAGAATAAAAAAAAGAACAAAATGCCTCAATAAAATACTGGGTGTTCCATTTAAAAAAAAATAAGTTTTTGGTATGTGAAAATTTCAGGAAGTAGGCTTCGAAAAAAACAAATGATGCAGAATTTTCTTTGCTACAAGCACCACGAAAGTTAATGTTTTTACTTTTAAAAACAATGTGAAAATGATTTTTTTTCTGAACACGTGTTTTGGTCAAATATTTTCAAAAAAAATTAATAACTCAAAAACTATTGACTCAATTTTAAAGAAGAGGGTGAGTCATTTAAAAAACTTAAGTTCCGTGCATTTCCGCTGAAACCGGAAGTGTGTCAGAGCTTAAAGTGTTTTTACAATATGCGCCGCAAGCAACCATGGATATTCCACTAATTGTTTTCTCTTTTATTTAAAACGCAAAAGAGCAATAGAAGAAGCGGCTACTAATGACTTACCCTGTATATCCAACATTATTTTCAATACATGATTAATAACGTCTTCTTAAATTTATAAATATATTGAAAATGGTTTAATTATTGATATTTACATTATTTATTTCAAGTCGAATCCTTTCTTTAATGACTTGAATACTGTGGTTATTATTATTAATAGTCCTGATTTGACTCTTATGGATTCATTTTTTGAGGATTTTTAAAAGATACTGTCAATAATAATATGACAGTATCTTTTAAAAATCCTCAAAAAATGAATCCATAAGAGTCAAATCAGGACTATTAGGTGGCCAGTTAATAGTTCTGTTATTCCCTGTTCATATCGTGGATACATTATTCAAATGAACTCGAACTTGTAACTATGCGGAGTTACCCCATCTTGCATCCAAATCATATCATCAAGTTCGGTCTCCAAAAAATTTTGTATAAGAATATTTCAACGTCTGCGATAAGTATTTCCAAAGAATCTGTGTACAATTGCTTGGCTCATTTTTCGACATGGACTTATCCACAGTTATTTCTGCCATGATTTTATCAAGTGTTCGCAGTTCCTTTTTAAAAAAGGAATTCTGCACCTTCTGTCGAACAGTATTTTTGACAATTTCATCGAATTCTCGAAGTTTCGAATACCTGCCCACTCGTTCCTTACGAGGCTAGGTTTGTTGGTGTTCAGTTGCGAAACATCATAGGAGTTCTTTACGCCAGCGAGCGAGTAAACTCAGTGTTAGTCATACATTATTGCAAACAATTTATAAAGCAAATAAAATTTATCCATATAAACCTAGATTTAGGCACACCTTGGAAAATGCAGATCACTATTTCAGATGCAAGTTTTGTTTGTGATTGGATGAGAAAACTATGGGACATCGCCTTTTTAATCAGAATTTAATGTTTAATGAAAATGCAACGTTTTCTACAACTGGTAGTTTTTCCTCACAAAATTGTAGATATTGGTCAAAAGATAATCCAAATTTCAAAATTAATGTCCGAAATCAGCGATATTCAAGAGTCAATGTTTGGTGCGGAATGTTATTAAACAGAATCATTGGATTCTATCTTTTTAATGGAAATTTAAATCAACACAATTACTTGGATATTCTTCAGAATATTTTATATACAGGGTGGCTGACAAAAAACGCCCCAAGCCGTAGCTCCGTTATTTACTATCCGATTTTAAAAAACGAAATATAAAATAAAATGGTTAAGTAAATACTATCAATTGGCGTAATCAAAATATTATTAGGAACAAAAAGTTTGAACATGCGATAGTCAATTTTTTTTTTATAAATGTCAACGAATATTTTTAATTAATGTTTCGGATAAAGAATGTTTTCCTGATTTTGATGATGTATAACACGTCAATTTTTCAACATAAGTTTCAAGTGTGCCGTGAATAGCAATCAAATGCATCAAGTAATAAATACTGTCAATTAGAATGTAAATGTTAATAAATACTGTCATTGTGACATTTGTGTATCGGTGTGACATTAGTTCAACGTTCTGATTCTTTCTGTGAGTTTAATTCATCATTAACATGTATAGCAATCAACTGACCGACATGTTGCAAGTATACTTTGAATGTAATCGAAATAGTGCTGAAGCTGTGAGACTCTACAGTTATCGTTATCCGACAAGAGAGGTTCCAGACCGTCGTAAATTCGGAAGAATCGAAGAGAATTTAAGAAAATATGGAGCCTTCAAAATGCCAAAAAGTAAGAGTCGACAGTTCAAGGAAAATACAGAATTGGATGTTCTTTTATGCGTGGAAGAAAGTTCATGGACTTCTACTCGGAGAATTGCAAATGAGGTCGGCGTATCGCACCAAACAACACAAGCGATACTCAAAAAGCACAAGTTCATACCATACATCTCTCAAAAAGTACAAGCACTATTGGAAAATGATCATGGTCGAAGAATGCAATTTTGCAACTTTTTCTTAAATGTTACACAACGAGATCGTAATTTTTATCGAAAAATTATTTGGTCGGACGAATGCAGTTTCAGTAATAATGGCATTTTTATCAGAAAGAACAATCGATGTTGGAGCCAAGAAAACCCAAGAATTATAATTGAGAATAATTTTCAGCACAGATTCAGTTTAAATGTATGGTGCGGTATTTGGGGTGATCGATTAATTGGCCCATTTTTCATAGATGGCATCTTAAATCAAGCAAAATACCATCAACTATTGCGTGAAAACATTACAAACTTTTTAGATGATTTGCCAATTGCCGAGCTAAACAGAATGTACTTTCAGAAAGATGGCGCCCCTCCTCATAATGCCATAATAAATGTTAAATGGTTAAATGCGACAATTGCTGAGAGGTGGATAGGGACCAATGGACCAATTCAATGGCCCGCTCGTTCGCCCGACCTTACGCCGCTGGATTTTTGGTTATGGGGCTATCTTCAAGATCAGGTTTATTTTACTAGTCCGGAAAATATAGACATTTTACGGCAAAGAATTCTGAATTCTTGCCGCGAAATACCTCCTAATTTTATACTCAACGCCACTAATGGAGTAATTAGAAGGTGTCAACTATGTCTTCAACAAGGCGGCAGACAATTTGAACAATATTTGTAGATAAGTTTCGTATTTATTTGTATTTTTTTAAAATTTCCATTCCAATAAAATGATATTAACCACGGCACACTTGAAACTTATGTTGAAAATTGACGTGTTATACATCATCAAAATCATGAAAACATTCTTTATCCGAAACATTAATTAAAAATATACGTTGCCATTTAAAAAAAAAATTGACTATCGCATATTCAAACTTTTTGTTCCTAATAATATTTCGATTACGCCAATTGATAGTGTTTACTTAACCATTTTATTTTATATTTTGTTTTTTAAAATCGGATAGTAAATAACGGAGCTACGGCTTGGGGCGTTTTTTGTCAGGCACCCTGTATATCACTTGAGCAAGAAGAATTGCGATGCAACTACTTACAACAAAATGAGTGTCCAGCTTCTGATACCTTGATCGTAAGAGAATTTTTAAATTTACACTTTCCTAATAAATGGATTGGACGACATGGCCCAACACATTGGCCAACTCGATCACCATACTTAATTCCCATGTTTTCTTTCTTTGGGGTTACCTAAAGAAAAAATGTACAGACAAATAATGGGAAATGATTTAAATTATCTAAAAATGCTGATTACGGAGGCTGTTCGAGAAATTAATGTTGAAATGTTGAACAAAGTTTACAAACATTTAGAAAAATAGTTGAAGATTGCGCTAAATGTAGAAGAGATTATGTGGAATAATGTTAGAGTTTAGTGATCATCTTGTTTTACAAACACAAAAACAATAAAAGTTTTATCATAATGACATTTGCCCAAAAAGGATAAAAAAGAAGGAGAGCATTGTCGTCAAAAAGTGATGCCGAGAAGGGTATGTTTACATTAGCCATTCAATACTATCATTTTTTTACTTTCTTATACGTAGTATAAGAAAGTATTGTGATGATGAAAAATTTCGACCTCGAGATTTTTGCCATGTCCACGTTTTGAAATCCCCGGATACCGAAAAAGTAGTCTTTAAAAAATGTCTCTATGTGTGTGACCACGATAGCGGTATCAATTCCAAATTTTGTATTTACGAGTATAATATCCCTTTTGAGACCTGATTAGATTTTCAGTAAAGTCGGCAGGCCGGAAGTAGTAGTTTGCTTCAGTGAAAAAATCGAATTTTGCCAACTACTAAGTTTAAACAAATTTATAAAGAAATCATGTGTACTGAAAATTAAATTTCAGAAGAATTCTATTATGAAAGCTTTTCAAATTATTACGGGAAGTAGGTCTTCTACTCTTATCGAAAGTCAGTTTTTTGTAAATATTTCGCAAGTCATGCTTTTAGCCAGGTACGTTACGAATATATAAGTATTTAGAACTTAATTTTCAATACCTTTTGTATAAAAGAAAGTTCAAAATTCGGACCGGAAATAACACTTTTACTCCTGTCGAATAGCAAGTTTTTGCAAAATATCGCAAATTGTGTATTCTATATATATTTATCAAGAGTACAAAAGTATTTAGTGCTAGATTTGCAATATTTTTTGTATGAATGAAATTTCAAAATTCGGACCGGAAGTAACACTTTTACTCTTAGGGAGTAGCACTTTTTTTCGAATATCTTGCAAAGTTTGCATTTTTTAGCGATTTATTAAGAGAATAGAAGTAGAATAATATTTTGAATAATTTTTGTGTAAAAAAATTCTTAAAATTGTATAGTTTGAAACGCTCACACGTATAAGAAAGTCATGTGGTGGTCACATCACATTTTTTTTATTTTAGACTGGATAAAGCTATTTTTTACTTCAACATAACTTTTACGTTATTTCAGAATATGTTTTATTTGTTTTCAATTGGAAAGTTGTATACTTTCAGTTATTTTGTACTTAAAAGGGATCTCTACTCCCAGCCGCTGAGGCCACTGTAAACAGTTTGATTTCCCCATAAAATTAACCGTAAATATTAATCAATTTTTAATTTTTTTATACCAAATGAAAGAGAATTCGAATATCTATGTACGCCTAGTAATATTTTTTCTAAAAATATTTTAGAAATCGTCATAATTAGTAGCAGAAGTAGGTCAATATTAGACATTTTGTCGAATTTATTTTGAAATAAATAAGAAGAAATTCAAAAATTTTACTACTAAGCGTACGTAATTTGAGTTTTCTCTACAAATTGATGTAATTATTTATAGCATTGGTTGAAATTTGATCTTAATTTTAAGGGGAAATCGAAACCCCTGCAGTGATAATGTTTATGATTTTTGTACATTGTCAAATGGACTGGCCCGTCCGGTAGAGATCCCTCTTAAATGTTTATATTTAATATAAAAAAATTATTACATTGAAACTGATTCTTTTATTTTCCTTATTTTGGCTAATCTAATAGGTCGTAAAATAGTGGAACAACACATTATTTGGACGTTATAAAATCACGTGTTTGTTGCGTCTCAAATCGACGTCTTTGATCTGTGACATTTCGTGGTGATTATCACGTTATCGATCGACGTTAGGGATGACCATTAAACGACGTCATAATGTCGTTGCCTTGCTAACTGCGACAGTGTATAAGTATGCCTTTTTGACCTCTATATGAATTGAAACAAATTTGTTTCTATAGTATCTATTTATTCGAAAGTAACGATTAACTTTTAGGTAGCTAACTACAAACATAATTAACTAACTCATCAAGACACAATTGCCGGAATAAAGGAAAGTACTTAAGATACCACTTAACTTTCGTGCTTAATTCTATTATTAACTATTGTGCCGTGGCAATTGACTTCTTCGATGTAAATCTGATGATTTATTGTTTCGAGAGATTGTACTGTTCATTATCACACACCGGTAACGTTTGCGTAATTTGCCGAATATGAATAGGAGACCCTATTTGCAATGTCTGGTGCTCGTCGCCTCAGCTATGATACCGACTAATTATCGTCTTCAGTCTTGACTCCAGTACTTTTAATGCGAAAGGCGCCTTCACCTACTTATATACAGGAAAAATTGCAGTCGTATAGCCAGACGTCCGTGTCCGTTTACGAGTGTGCTTTAAAAGAGGAAGATTAACACAATCTGCGACGTGTCAATTGAGGGATAATGTGGTAAACAAGTACCTATTTCCAAAAATAAAAAAATAAACATCGTATGCACGCATAAGAGATAGTATACGCTTTTATAATTTAGCTAAATAGGTTAAGTGGACTGTTCGAAAGAAGAATTTTCTATAGTACACAATTTTTAGTAATAGTTTATATACCTCCTGATCTTAACTTACATTTATTTGAAGAACGTTTTGAATTTCTTGAGATATTTATTTTGGTTAAATATGTTTTACTAATAGGCGACTTTAACCTGCCTAATTATGCGGATCCTACGAATACCGATGCCAAATTGAATTCATTTCTGCTATTTCAAACATCCACAAATCTTATTCAATTTAATTACTTCTTAAATCCTCACGGTCGAATGCTTGATTTGGTATTATCAAACTGTGATTATCTAATTGTAATTAAACGTGACTCACTACCATTTGTCTCAGAAGATACTCATCATTAGGGCGCGGATACGAACGGTTGATGACTCATCGCCCATGGGCGCACTATTGAAATGTATTTTTAAAGAGGTTTTAATTTTATTTACATAATTGGATAACAAGTGGCTGGTGATCTATAAAATACAAAATACCTTATTATTTGTTCATTTTCTCTTCTGTAAGACTTGTTGTCTTTGAATTAAGTACATCCTTGTAGATAAAACGTCCTTTCTACATCGCAACTGGTTATAGGTGCGTACTGGAAATATTTTTTTATTTCAGCGTACTTAGCATACACGTTCAACAATTCTTTTGAAATTATTAATAGCCACATTTAATGTGGTTAATCCGTCTATTAATTTGAGATTTCGATTTTCAATATATGTCATTAGTTTAGGAAAATTTACAAAGTGTTCTTGAAGGAATAACAACTGATTTTTTAAATTTGGGATTTGTGTTAGTTCCTTGCACTCAGAAATATGGACGCACGACACTCCAGTTTCGTCTGCATTAAAAATCTTGGATGGAGGAAAAGAAAACTTCATCATCAAAGATTATAATTTGTCAAAAAGCACTTGCACTTGCGGCTTATTAAACCCCACATCTCTCATGAGGCTTGTAGACTCTGCTGTTCTTAGGCTGAGTTCAGTATGTCTTTTCATAAACTGATAATAAAACTATAAATTTACCATTCGCTTTTCCTTATTAAATCTGTGCCTAATGTTTAAAGATTCTGCAAGAGCAAATGCAAGTTTTCGGAATTCCTTCACTGTTAACGGCATCAATCTTCCATCTAGATTCTGAACACGTTTAACCAGCTCAGTTTCGTATCTGTCAGAAAATGTGCTTTGGAGTCCATAATTTTGGTATAAATTTTACTTCCTGACCTCGTTTTACAAGTGATATTTTATCTTGTAGAGTAGGTACTCTTAGGAACGCCAAAGCACACAGCAGCATTTTTCATTAATTCTTCCGTTCATGATCCTCTATTACTCGATTTATTTTTGTGTTTTGGCATCTAAAAAGAGACAAAATGAGGTAAGAAATCTATCCGATATTACCCGCAAATATAGTGTTCGGTGTTACCCGACCGTCATGGTATTTTTAAAAAATTAGCTCTCAGAGGTTATGTCAAATGCTAAACTCAAATTGCTACCAGATACTTCTACAAAAGTCATACCAAAGGCAGACAGAGATATAATTCAAATAAACTCACTTGGAACAAAAATTTTCGTTTTGAATTTAAGATGAATACTATTTCCAACATCCTATTTTCAATGACATTCTACATCGTATTAATTCTATTGACTGATTCAACGAAGCATAACCGATCCAACTCGAACCTTCGAGTGTGATTGTGTCTCACTCGTTTTATAGAATTTGTTTAGACCCGCCATTTTGTTTTTCTAGATTTTCGTATTTACAATTTTGCTAAAATTTAATCAAAAAACGTACAAATCGAAGGTAATTGTTGCGTTCTGAGCTTAAATAAACACTATTTATTGTGATTTTCATTGTTTCAATGCTCTATATGGGATATCTTACATGGGATGTAACCTGCAAAATTCATTCGGTGAGTACCTAATTTATTTTTTATCTCCACTTCTGTACGTTTCCACCCTTAATGTTATAAGTAAAAGTTGTTCAGTTAGAGGTCCTCTATAAGGTACACTAGTCATTTTGTAAAAAATCGCCCGACACCTCAACTGCACTTTACCCAAACCAAGACATGGTCAGCAAATTTCCTGCTTTTGCTTTCTTCGCCAAAGGCTTCCCAGCCTATTATGTTATCCATATCTGCATCATAAGTTAATCCACAATCAATGGCCATTTCATCAAAAACAAGGCAGCAATATCGATCCTTTTTTTCCATTTTACTTGCAGTTTCCTTTAACTCATACATTATATGCATGCACCTATGTTAAATTTTAAATTATTTAATAAAGTATGTAGGGTATTTCTTGATGGTAGAGCAAACACTTTTTCGATAAACGATAACCTTCATAGCTCTGCTTCATAAGTGAAAGTGCAAACACTTTTTCATCAATACTAAATCTCCTGCCTTGAATATGTTTTTTTTGTTGTCTATATTGGCTAAGAATGAAATTGTAAGTAACTGGATTGAAGCAAAATTCATTAAATTTTAATTAAAAAAAATACAGTTCAAAAAGTAAATAACAAATTTTATTTTTCCAATTAAATTAAGTTACTAAAATTGCCTCTAAAAGACCAAACTTGGTTGAAAATGTCGTCTGTTGTACGTCTAACACAGGAGGTCACATCAACGTCAAAACTGAAACGTCAGATTGACGTCCTGGATAGGTCATCAGACGTCTTTGACGAGAAATGACTTATAAATGTCGTCATTGAGACGTTTTATGCTACCTGGGTTCTATCAAGACAATGCCCCATCCCACAAGTTGGAAATTGTGATGGCGAAACTGCACGAATTACGATTCCGCAATTAATTAAACAAGCACCGTCCTTACTCGCCAGATTTGACCCCTTCGGACTTTTTTCCATTTCTGAACCTCAAGAAACGGCTGGTTAGAAAGAAATTTTCATCGAATAATGAAATTATCGAATCTGTAAATGAACATTTGGAAGGTACTGAGAGCTCTTACTTTTCTGCAGAAATGAAAGGTCTTGAAAAACGTTGGACTAAATTTATTGAGTTAATAGGAGACTATGTAGAAAAATAAATATGATTTTACCTCGAAAAGTGGTGTATAGTGTGCCTCTAGAAACTTTTCGGTCTTCCCTTGTATGTACACACGTTACTAAAATACTGTTGTAATCCAATGCAATTTTCACAAAAATCTCAGACATTATGTGGCAGCAATGATAGTTTTCATTGAAACTATAATTACATTACTTAACAAATTATTCTATTTCAAAACCTGTTTTTTGTTCTTTTGTCAACATTGTGCATTAGAATAACCAAGAAAAAAATAAGGTGTGGCCACCACACGACTTTCTTATACGTATGAGCGTTTCAAATTATAGAATTTGAATAATTTTTTTATAGAAAAATTATTCAAAATCCTATTCTGAGTAATTCTATTCTCTTAATAAATCTCTATAGAATGCATACTTTGCAAGATATTCGAAAAAAAGTGCCACTCGCTAAGAGTAAAAGTGTTACTTCCGGTCCGAATTTTGAAATTTTATGTATACAAAAAATTTGCAAATCCAGCTCTAAATATCTTTGTACTCCTGAAAAATATATATAGAATGCTTAATTTACTTCCGGTCCGAATTTTGAAAATCTTTTTGTACAAAAGATATTGAAACTTAAGTTTTACATACTTTTATACTCGTAATGTACCTGCCTAGAAAGCATGACTTGGGAGATATTCGCTAAAAATTGATTTTGGATAAGAGTAAAAGACCTACTTGCGGTAGGAATTTCGAAAAACATTTTTAATAAAAATTTTCTGATTTAATTTTGAGTACACTTAAATTTCTTTATAAATTTATTTAAACTTAGTAGTTATCGAAATATTGGCAAAATTCGATTTTTTTACTGAAGTAAACTACTACTTCCGGTCCACCAATTTTACTGAAAATCTAATCAGATCTCAAGAGGGAGACTATACTCGTAAATAAACGTAATAAACGTAAAATTGGAAATTGATATCTATAGCCCTTTAACCGCTATCGTGGTCACACACACAGACATTTTTTAAAAACCACTTTTTCGGTATTTTCAAAACGTGGACATCTGCAAAAATCGCGAGGTCAAAAATTTTCATCATCACAATACTTCCTTATACTACGCATAAGAAAATAAAAGCTCTGAATTATATTTGAAAACTCTGATTTACTATTTCAGAAATTCAAGTTTGTGAATCTGTTGAAATACAAAATCCTGTATACATAATTTAACTTAAAAATCACTGAATGTTTCCAAAAACTAACAATAAAACACCATTACGGAATATTTAAATGAAAATTCAATTTCAGTATATGCATTTAATTCATATTTTACATTAAAATTGTACATAATATATACCTTTGAAATAAAGACCAAATAAATAAATTTTGAACATTCTATAACTACAATATTTTCATGTATATTACATACTAACATAACGTAAAAATAAATATACAATTCTTCATAATTTGTATTTCGTTAAATAAATTGTAAAAAATATGTATGTATAAAAAAATCAGACTGTTATACAATATTATTGTACATAATGAACTTTTCAGTTACTGACAAGTAAGTTTTGTAAATCTGCGCTTATTTCTGAGGCATCAACTTTGGTTTCTGGTTCTGACTCTGCAGAAGATTGACTTAATCGAGTGCAAGCTTTTTTATGCACAAACCAATGTAATCTTTGACAATTCCTATCGCAATACTGAACTACTTTACATTTAGAACATTTCTTTGCCGGTTTCTCTTCGCCACATGTATTACAAACAGATATGTTATCCATAAAACCACGTTGACCATTTATGGCAGCCGTTATAACACTGAGAGCTGAAGGAGGATCTGTACCAGTCAAACTTGCTACCATCTGTCTAAATAATGTACTTTCTCTGAAAGGGAACTCCCTGATGCATTCCTTCAAAAAATTATCCATAAAATCTAGGTTACCATCTTTATTAGGTTTTAGTAACTTTCTCGTGAATAATTCAAATATATCAGACTTTTTCTCATCATCTTTTTTGTTTTTACGAATTTTTGAGATTGCTTCTACAATATAACCCAAATAATGAAACTTTAATGCCATAACTTCATTGGCTTCTTTGCCTTTCATCTCTTTTTTGCACATCATTTCTAAAACACTCTTAATTTCGTCTAAATGATCTATCAGTCCAACAATGCTCTGCAAGTTCAAGGCGACTCTAACTGGATGTATGTTAATGGTCATTATAAATTTATGAAAACTATCACTCAGGAATGGCGATAAATATGGTTTAGTTTGTTGTCCTTGCAAAATTGTATAATAATCAACATCTTTCTTTTGTACAAAATTATTAATCGTTGTAACACAACCATGGTTTCCAACAAAGGCTGCCATCTGAGCTGCAGTACGACCAAGTGTATTCACAGCACTGGATTTCGCACCAGCTAGTAAGAGTAAATTGCACACATCGATATTACCTGACAGACCGGCGAAATGTAAAGCTGTATATTTGTGTGCGTGTTCGCATAAATTTGGATCAGCTCCCTGCAATATATCAAAGCATGTTATCTTATTTGTTTACATTTGTATTATGAAAAATGTACCTGATCTAAAAGTATTTGTACCATCTCTTTGTTTCCTCTGTAGGAAGCATGCTGGAGCGGTGTTATTAAATTTTCATTTAATATATTTACGTCTTGTTTATTAACTAGAACGGCTTTTAACAACGACACATCATTTTTATCTATTGCTTGAAACACTTTTTTGTCGTCCTCATTTAATTCTTTTGGCGTCATTTTTGTTTGTATTCAAACTTCCCTGTTTTGTTTTCGTATCACACTAACCGATCTTCAAAATTGCATAACCTTGAACCAAAAAAAATATGGACAATAATTTTAAACTTATTTTTCTTTCACAAAAGAACCAGTTCAGAATTGCATAACCTTGAAATATCGAAAAACGGCTAAATACAAAGAATCGCAGTAAATTATCAGAAATAACTTCTTTTGTCATAAATCGACAGGGAGAGCCACCACTCCAAAAATTGTCACATACATAAATACCTACCTATGTATAATTTATATTCTCAACAAAAGATGCCACTGTAAGCATTAAATATCAAAATATAGTTTTTCTCCAACCGTAAAAAAAGTATGACATATTTTGACTGTCAGGAGTATCTAAGGTTGTCATTTTCCATACTGATCCAAGAAAGTGGTATCTAAGCAACAAAAATATTCACTTTTAATCCTAGTAAGTAAAAGTGGTTACTTTTAATCCTAGGATGAAAAAGTATTCATAGTTTTAATTTATTATTTAACGATTTTTATTTATTCACATTAATGTTGAATGTACAATTTAAGCACTTGTTAAAATTAAATAAACCACTGCCATCAGTAGTCCCATTCTTAGAGCGATCTAAGCGGTCCAACACGTTTTCTGCAATAGTGATATTATTTTTAGATGTGATATCAGAAATGATATCGGCGCTTGGCCCAGTACTACCACTATCATCTAGATCTCCCAATATTCTTCTCGTAATGTTTTCTTTGTTCAAACGTGACTCTTCAATGTAGGATTCCGCCACAGTACTTGATCTCCAACCTCCGTGTCTTTTAAGACATATGAAGTCGCCACCGCCGTCAACCAAAAGAGTAGCAGACGTTCGCCGTAATGCGTGTCCGGTATACTCTTTACAGTTGTCCAGCTTCAAAAATGTTGCTACTTCTTGCGCGACGGCACTGATTTTATGAATACCAACCACCATTCGTTGACACTTTCCATTAACATATCTGAGAAATAATCGACGTTCTACCAATCTGGGTGGACGTAAAGCAATATATTTTCGATAAACACTTAAATAATTTTCTCCCAACACAATAAAGGAACGTGACCTCTTCGATTTGGTATCGGGAATTTTTATAATTAAGGCGGATTTCACATCTTCAACATTATCAATTCTTAATTTCACGATTTCATCACACCTCATTGCCCCTGCAACCCCAATACTAACTAAGACAACCTATAAAGAAACTCTTTAGAAATGTTATTCTTTTATTTTGAAAGTACCTACCTTCTGCATCAAATATAAATTATCAAGTGCATTGTTCAAAAAGTTATCCACTTGCTCCTTTGTAAATACTCGCGACGTTTTTGGTAAATATCCCTCACTCTGTCTCTTGAGAAAAGCACGCAACTTTGAATATTTACTCATATCGATACCCTTCTTTATATCCAACGTTGACCGCCACATGGAATATTGTGACGAAAGCGTAGACGGCTTCATTTTAATTATTTGCTAAGTTTGAGAAATACACTATAACTACATCTTCTGAATACACCTGAACATTTTTTCCTTTGCACCAATCAATAAACCGTTGGTACGCGTACTCATAAATTTCTCTAGATTTCTGCAGGAGAAGATTCAAAGAAACTACTTTCGCACACTCCAGTATGTCTTCAGGAACACCCAAATCTTCATTAGTTTCCATTTTTACAAAGTTTTCAACAAATTGGACCACTAATAATCACAAATGAATGCAATGACAACTAATGTCTGACTTATGTTTGACAACATATCCATGACAACGTCGATATAACTTACTTACCTACTTCGTTTTATTATCCCAGTGTATGATTTCGGTTGAATAAAAAATAGACTTCGTTTTATTATCGCAATGCATGATTTCGGTTGGAGAAAAAATAGCATGTTCCATTCGGATTAAAAATGTCTTTTCGACACGTACAATTTTACATTCGCTCGGCTACGCTACGCTCCGCCTCGCAAATGTAAAATTGTACTCGTCGAAAAAAGAGACATTTTTAATCCTAATACAACAATCTACTATTTTCTACTCCCATACTTTAATTGTATTATTAGATATGCCGAACCAGTACTATAATGATGTTCATTACGATACAGATTTTCATTATGTTACAAGTTTATATCCAATAGGAATACAGATTTTTCATTACGATACAAGTTTATATCCAATAGGAATGGGACATTTCAATATTCAAACAATATTCAATATGGCGACTGCATATCTGACAGATATACAAATTAAATAAATGTGACAGTTCTCTGCAATTTACAAGTAAGTACTTAAAATTTGTGCTTTTTTGAAAATATAAACGGTAAAAATGAGGGATAATGACAGTGAAATGTAATAATTGACTCCACCAGAAATTATGGAACAAGCCTTAGTAGCCACGAACAATTTATTACCAGCCAAATTCACAAAAACGTACGGAAAATTTTAACCTCAATTTAAGAAATGGATTGTTCAAAAAATATGTTTTATTATGGGGTCGTAGAAAAAATAGTGTATACAACTCGCATTTAATGGCTATTAAGACACTCGTATTCATTACAATACTCGGCTTCGCCTCGTATTGTAATTCTCTTACTCGTGTCTTAATAGCTATCATTAAATGCTCATTGCATAATATACTATTGTGAAATGGGAACTTAAAGATAAATGTGATGATAATAGTTATTTATGTAACAAGTCAGTAAAGTGAAACTTTATCGAACGAGTCTGATTTACGAGCCAAGCGAGTGAAGCGAGCGCGGCGAGTAACAGACGAGTTCGGTAAAGGTACTTTACTGACGTGGTGCATACAAAATTTTATCGCCAACCGTGAAAATTGTTAATTTAAGAAATAAAGATGTAATAACTTATGACAGTTTATGACAGTGACAAACGATTAATTTTTAAAGTCATCAGTCATGGCTACGCTGACAGATATTAGCGGCAGGTAAAGTACTTTATTGTACAGTACGATAAAGTGTTTCTTTACCTCCGTGAAACGCTATGGTAACGCATCACTTTACTGACGGTTGGCGATAAAGAATATAATAGCCATGACTAGTCATGAGAGAATTACCTACTTATGTTTTAAACAAAGACTTATTTTGAAATTTTTAAAAAGAAAATCTTTTTTAACGTGTATATATTTTATATTTATGTTCGAAATCAAATAAAGACATAATAGGAAACTTACTGGGAGTGTGGGGTTATTTTTAACCGACTTCAAAAAAGGAGGAGGTTCTCAATTCGTCTGTATTTTTTTTTTTTTTTATGTTTGTTACCTCAGAACTTTCGACTGGGTGAACCGATTTTGATGATTCTTTTTACTTTCTTATACGTAGTATAAGGAAGTATTGTGATGATGAAAATTTTCGACCTCGAGATTTTTGCAGATGTCCACGTTTTGAGGTCCCCTGATACCAAAAAAGTGGTTTTAAAAAAAATGTCTCTGTGTGTGTGTGTGTCTGTCTGTGACCACGATAGCGGCCAAACCGCTGTAGATATCAATTCCAAATGTTGTATTTACGTGTATAATCACCCTCTTGAGATCTGATTAGTTTTTCAGTAAAATCGGTAGACCGGAAGTAGCAGTTTACTTCAGCGAAAAAATCGAATTTTGCGATAGCAGTTTACTTCAGTATAAAAATCGAATTTTGTCAATATTTCGTCAAATACTAAGTTTATACAAATTTATAAAGAATTCATATGTACTTAAAATTAAAATTGAGAACAATTTTATTTAAAAAGTTTATCGAAATTCCTACCGGAAGTAGGTCTTTTACTCTTATCGAAAATCGGTTTTTTGCGAATATTTCGCAAATCATGCTCTTTAGACAGGTATGTTATGGGTATATAAGTATTTAAAACATAATTTTCAATATCTTTTGTATAAAGAAAATTTCAAAATTCTGACCGGAAGTGCCACTTTTACTCTTATCGAATAGCGATTTTTTGCAAATATGTCGTAAATTATGCATTCTATATATATTTATTAAGAGTACAAATGTATTTAGAGTTATATTTGCAATATTTTTTGTATACATACATGAAATTTCAAAATTCGGACCGGAAGTAGCACTTTTACTATTAGCGAGTAGCACATTTTTTCGAATATCTTGCAAAGTATGCATTCTATAGCGATTTATTAAGAGAATAAAAGTACTTAGAATAGGATTTTGAATAAGTTTTGTATAAAAAAATTCTTAAAATTGTATAGTTTGAAACGCTCATACGTATAAGAAAGTCGTGTGGTGGCCACACCTCATTTTTTATTTGAAAGCTGATGCCTCCCGTGTGGTCCCATTTTTTTTTAGTGCATATTAATTAATAGTTTTTTTTCTGAAGTCGGTTTTTTTACGTTTACGTTTATTATAATAAAACAAATTGAATGCGAAATAAACATTTTATTCGATTTTCAATAATAAAAAAAAACTAACTAAACGTTTGGCTGTAACGTTTAGTTTTCTTTAACATTTCATATAAATTATTTGTTTAAAATTACAACTATTTTCCACCATTAAAGACATTTAATGTTATGGCTGCAACATTAAATATCTTAAAGGTACAACGTTTACATAGACAATATATTAATCGTCATTATATTAATTTAATATTTCTATGCATATATAAATTACAGATTTTCTTAATCCTATACGTTGATGCCAAATTTGAGTAGCTCATATTAATAGTATGTAATTCTATATTGTATTAACGTTTAGTATCAAAGTTAATAAAGAAAAAATGACGAATTGGCTGTATTAGTCATCTTTTCTCATAATCGTATACAAGTTTAAATTAAATATTTTACAACTACACGTGGTCCTTATCCTATTATTTCTGTTCTTTCATTATATAGCAAAAGTACAAAACATCTTGCACTGCATTTTTATATTATAGGTATGCAGATGACATTGTACATCAATAATATCACATGAAAATCATTTAAAGCACAATTTTCTAAATTACTATTTTTTAGTTAATGTCTACACAGTGTTTTACTGTCCATGAGCATTAGGCCATATGCTCATGGTAGTGAAATATTGCTAACTAATACATATCGCCTGAATATACCAGTAAATGTAATGTAGGTAATTGTATGTTCTTACTTTTATAATAAAATATTACATCCATTTTAAATTGTAACCTTTCTAAACTCAAGAAAGCGGGCAACCTATATTACTTACATTTCTTACAGTGAGTGGGTTGCCTATCTCATGGCGAAACAATTTTAAATGGTCGCTCAATACATAAATATGTTTATTATAACTATGTATAACTTTTAATTTGCTAAATATTTAACTACTTCGTCATCGCTGTATATACCTTGCTTCTTATAGAATTCTTCATACCAAAGTATTATTTCGAGGTTCATAATCGAGGATTTTAAAATTTACATGACATACAAATGTTGTAATTCATGGCTGCTTTAACGACATTGTAACATAATTTATAATAGAAAACTACTGATTTTATAGTTGGTTATACATACCTAATATCTAAATTTTCTACTTAATATAATTATTTTAGGAGGTAACTTAGCTACTTACATTATTTTAAATCTATTATACCTACTTAATATCGGTAAGAATATATATAAATATTTGGTAATGGTCCTATTTGTCTTTTTGGATTTTCTTAAAAATAAATTATCGTCTACATGTTAATGACATTTATACGTAGTATACATCGAATTGGTTCGATGTCCTCTGACCTCACACTTCAACTGCTGGAGGAGTTGTCGCATCATCAGCATTTGCAAGGCGAATTTGATTGCTTTCTGATTGTACGATTCCGTTTATTTGAGTTGCCAGTTGGGTATCACGCCAAGGGGTCGTTAGAATTTTGAATCTCTGAAATTGAGGAATTATTAATTAGCGTTTTTAAATAAAAAGAAGTGGTTCCGCCCGGGATCGAACCGGGGGCCTTCTGCGTGTAAAGCAGACGTGATAACCGCTACACTACGGAACCTACACTTGTAAGTTCTTTTGGGAAATAGCATACTCAATAATTATTGTGAATTTATTTCGTTAAAGTCGAAATATTATTTGATATTAATTTTTAATAATTTTCAAGTCGAAACATTAATAACGAAGGTATAACTAATCGATTGTTCCAATTCACATGCAGTTTTCTACACCCATATAATAAAACTCATTTGAAGTGACCCCTCTAATCGCCTTAGTTGAAATAGCCTGAACCCTCAAAAAAAGTAAAACGATATGTGCGCGTTCCCTCTTTGGGTACGCATAGGGTGGACATTTCTCCTTTGCGTGTGCTATATTTGGTTGTTGCTGGCGGCACCACGCTCGAGATTGGAGGCTCCGAAAAGGCACTGCGGACTTACGTGAAAAAAATCGGCACTGGCGTGACCGAAAATACAGACAAAACACTTCAAAAATCAAAAATTGTCATATATAACGGAGACATCGAAATTTTCACGGTTTTCATTTTCACGAAAGAATTCAACGTTATCGAGGTTTCGCGTGCCGACGAAGGCTGAGAAACTGAGAGAATGGACTTTTACGCAACGTTCGGCAGCAATCTCCACTTTCCAACTACTTCTATAACGAATGTACGGTTCATTTCAAGCCTCTCTGCAGGCGGATCCGGTAAAAAAATTTCGCTATCAAAAGTAGGCGAGAGTTTCGTGATTTCAAACAGACATTTATTTCTGTGATGACAGTTTGATGTCTCGATGTTTTCTAATAACAAAATGATGTTAATTTACGAACAATGCATGAAATGGTTATACGTATCCAGATTGGTAATTATCAGGACGATTCGACATTTAAAAGAAATACCGGCAAAACGAATCCTGTCGTAAATTAAGATGAAAGGAATTGAAGCGACAAGGTGAGTGTATGATCGTACAAGATTCAGAAATCCCACCAATATTTCTGCCAAAGCTTTTTGTAGTTTATGTTCTTCCATATAGTTCTTAGTAGCAGTTGATAGTACATGAATAAAACACTTTAGAAATGATATTGCGACAAAGAAGTCATAAGGAGAATACAAGAAATCCAACTAATGAAGAACTAGAATTGAGTGGAGAAATTAGAAGTACAATAACCAAAATGGTTACAGAAAAGTGCTTTGTGTATTTTATCTATATTTTTTTTTTGTTTGAATAAAGACTATTAAATTTTTTGTAAGTAATGTAGCTTTATGTTACTTTTCGATTATAATTATCTTTAAAACACATTGTTTGTTTATTGAGTAACCTTTATTATTAAGTGCATAATTGCCAAAAAAAAAAAATAATCTCCAAGCTCAAATACAGATTTGTATAAGACATATATGAATAAAACTTTAATATTTTAGTAAGGAACTTTTTCTTAATTATATCAACTAATTTTAGATAAAAGAAGTTAATTACAAAAATATTAGGATTTTGTTCACAAACTCTAAAAATAAAATCATTAATTTTGGATAAGTATGTATTATGCTTAATTTCAAAATTTCCGCCATTTAATTTAGTACCTGAAAATTTCAAGAGATGAGTCTGATAGGGTTACAGTATATATTTATTATTTAGTTACCCATCTACTATGTATAAGTTATCTATGCTCTTTATTTATTTAGTGACAACTGCTGCGCATAAAACAAAAACAATACGCTGATTAGATTTTTGGTTACATCATGTTATACGGGAAGGTTTGAATCAATAATCCATCCTTATCCTGAGCCAGGATACAGTTACCTTGCGATCGCAACTTTGGTATAATAGAAAAAAAGAAAAAGCGTTTTGACAGCTTTTTTACCACAGGATTATATGAATATAGTGAAATCAGCGTCTAAAAACTTTCATGTAATACACCTGTCAATGATGTTTAACTACGTTGACCGTTTAAAACAATTTTCTATGCCCGTTCTAAAAGCAGCAACTGTTGACTTAGTGTTTTCCTTTTGCTTAAAATATATTATCGATATATAGATAGTATAGAATAATATCGAATTTGTTCTCTATTGAATGTATTTTTTGTTGATAATAATAATTATTTACTGTCAAGTGATGCCTAATAAATACTTTTGTATATATATGCACTGTAAATACTAACCAAAAAAATTTTTTGTACTCATATCACATAACATACAGTTTTACGCATTCATATGGGCGCGGGAAATTCTATTTCCCGCACTCGTGCGGGAAGTAAAAATTAAATGTCAATTCAAATAATAAGTACTGTCAACTCAAAATTTTTGAATTAATATCAACAAATTTATAGTGTGTCATAAATGATAACGTATTTAACAGTAAGTATTATTAAAGTATTCGTACAAAAAATATTGTACAAACTTCGTGCGTGAAACATTTCCCGAATTCGTGTCCATAAAATGGCCACTCATTCGCGAAATATGTTTTCCCACACTTGGTTCGTAAATAACTATTTTTTGTCTTTCCTGTAAAATTTGGATTTTGTTAGTTAACTCCTTCTTGCACCTAGGTCTTCAATTATGAAGTGCACTGCTAAATACGAAATCTTAACCAGAACTAACCTTTGCGCAAGAACCTTTGGTCGTCAGTAATTTATAAATCGCCACAATAGGTATCATAATGACTGAAGAACCTGCTATCAGCCATCCTAATACATTGGCCCAAGCAGGATACACATATTCTTCATATGATAGTGGTTCGTACCCCAATAAGCCGTACACTATGATAAATATGAGAAATAAAGGAGCTGCAAAACGCCAACAAAAACGCCAATAAATCCCTGGCGCGAATCCGATCATATCCTTTATGTCGTCGCAAAATCGTTGAGTACCTGAAGTAGAATTAATTTGATATTTTTATATTAAAATCGTCATTGTTACCTACCGTATATCCACGAGACAGCTATAGATTCGAAGAGGACAGCGAAAAGCATGGAATAACCAGCTGCGTATCTGTCCAAGAGATGGAAAAAGTAAAACCCACCTTGCGAACATGAAGCTAATCCTACTATAAAATACAAAGTGAACAGACTTGCTACGAATAGTTCCCTGTGTCGTCCGATTTTTGGAAATTCGTCGCTCAAAGCGGTAATTATCGCTTCTGAACCACCAAACTGTTACAAGTAATGAATATTTTGTTATACGTACATACATAACGAAAGATCATTAAAATTTTACTCAAATCAGCCGTATATGTATATAAAAAACATGTAACTAAAGTTAACCCATTTTCAGTCGATCGTGCGTATACGCACCACGAAATAATATTTTTTTAAAACATATTTACTATTATCATATTTTGATAAAATGTTGAAATTTGGGTTTTATGAACATTAAACTATTTTTCAGTTTATAACACATTGTTCTTGTCGTATTTGTTTATTTCTTCATTCCAATGTAAATATTAAATTTTTTAGTAATCATGTTTGGAGACTATAGACTAAATAAAATATATGCACGCAAATAATTTTTGAACTTGCGCATGTAATGTATATTGTACCGCGAGATCAAAAATTATATTGATAAAGGTTTGCCATGAAATGAAAAACGTCTTTCTTAAGTTGTATCAGTAAGTGTCATATTGTCATTATATTTTCTCTCTGACATCTTGTAGTTTTTCAATTATGGTTTACACCACAACACACAAAACTTACATGATTGAAGCGTATTTTAGAACAGGTGTGCCAGTTAATGGTATTTGGGAATACAGTAAGCGTTTATGCTTGGATAATTTACGTGAATACTTTCCAAATTTCGCAGTAATAGAGCAGGATTTTTATATTTGCCTCGCACATAGTGTTGGTGTATTTCGCGAAACAGGATCTGTTATTCATAAAAAAAGCTGCTGGTAGGCCAACTATTCGTACAGAAGAAGTGATTATTGACGTTCGTAATTGTATGGACAGGACCCCACAAAATCTTTGAGACGCCTGTCCCAAGAAATTAGAGTTGCTTATGAAAGATGCCGAACCATTGTAAATGAGAACTTGAACATGCATCCATATAAGATGCAATCATATCAAGCTCTTTTGCCAACAGACCACCCGAGACGTCTTGCGTACTGCCAGTGGTTCGTCAAAAATTTAATGAATAACGACCAGTTAAACTTAATTTTTTTCCGATGAGGCATGGTTTCATCTTTCGGGGTACGTAAATTCTCAAAATATGCTAATGTGGAGCGCTAATAAACCGCATTATTTTGTTGAATCTCCACTACATTCTCAAAAAATTGGGATTTGAATGGCAGTCTCCCGAAGAAGGATAATTGGGCCGTTTTTTTTCCAATTTCACCATCAATGCAGAGAGGTACAGAAATAACATTTTGAATGAATTTGTTCAACAACCAAACGACGATGAACTTCATAATGGTTATTTCCAACATGACGGCGCAACAGCACATATCACACGAGAAACTATAGCCTTGCTCCGTGAGTCTTTTGATGATCGACTTAGTCGAGGCGCGCACGAAATGGTATGTACGTGGCATGGAAGCTGACTACGTGGCATGTGGCAGTTATAGATGTGGCGTGGTGCCACTCGGTCGCCACTACTTTCTGACAAGTTTAATCTCGAGTGGCGTGTGGCGTATGGGAGAATGTGGCAGTCAGTATTTTTCCACTTCAGCTAAAGGGAACACCAACGGAATAAGTATCTGATGTATTTACTGAAGATGTCTCCAGACGATAACTGCGTAGATGAAAAGAAAATCGGGGAAGAATACAGTGAATTATGATGTAGAAGTAATAATTAACGAAGAAGACGATCAACATGTGTTCCAGGCACAGTTTACTACATGTAAGGAGCCCAATTTCATTGCAAGAAAATAATGAGAGACAACTGCGTAGTAGTAGAAAAACGAAAGTGATCCAGGAATTTTCGGTAATAGTAAAACAAAACAAAACAACGTAAAAGCAATCAAAATCGAATTACTTTAGATAACGTAAATAAATCGGTTTTTGAATATTTTGAAAGAAAAAGACAAAAATCATACAGGGTGCCTAATGTCCCGATATACGAGAGCGCTGATCCACACTTTTTCTTAAGTGTACTGCCAGAGTTAAAAGATGACAGACGGACAGAAACGATCTTTTAAAATGGGAATTTTGACCTTTCCGGGCAAATCTTGAGCCTACAACTGATATAAACGCAACTCACTCTGTAACGAAGTCCCTTCGTTAATTGTAATAAAATAGCATTTTTTAATTCATATCTAATTCATCTGTAAATATTAAATTATATATGAGTGATATTTTATTCAAACGTTAGCATTTCATTATGAACAATGAATCTTCCTGTATATATGTTGCCGTATTATTTTTAGTAATTCATTTAATAATTTCTTAGCAGTTTATTATTCGTATGCGAAAAAGTACCAGCTGTCTACGTCACGATCATTTTTCGCGCGATCTTTTAGTTTCGAGTCTCGTGTGCAAATTCAATGTATTGAACTAGTTTTTGTCTGCATACGTAGGTGCTGTTGATGATATAAAAGGCCGACTTCCAGCACTGTCAATTCATTCCTGCTTCAGGTCTTTGAATCGTGAAACTTCTTTCCCTTCCGCTTAACCTCACTCAGGCAAAAGCGCCGTGAGGAGATTAAAACCTTCCGCGTAATCTCATTCAGGCAATTAAAACGCCGTGGAGGGGTTAACTTCCGCTAAACATGTCCTAAAAGAATAAAACCTTTCCCGGTCAGATAAAATATCGTGACCGATTCCTGCCTGAAAAACATTATTAATATTCGTTTGTATATTTTATTCTAGGATCGCGCAACAAACGTTAATCACCGTATATCTATAACTATTTAAAATCACCGTACGAGACTCAGACCGCGTATTTAAATAAAGACTTCCTTGACGTAGATATCTAAAGTAAATTTCCGCAATAACTATTTTATCCTCGGCAAACACTCATTTATTTTGTAACTTATAATTTCTCAATAACTGTCGATGAACAGCCCAACGCCCAACGTGGGGCGCCACTTTATAACGTGATCTGTAATTAATTATGTTAATTAATCAGGCCTACTGTTATAAGACATATTCACCAAATCTCATTAGGTAAAATTACTACTTTATCTACACGTGTATCTTTGGTGGCCTATACGTACACGCACGATAAGCGGCGTCTACAAGTAATAATGGACAAACTGCAGTAGACAACACGTCAAGTCGTTTATCTACAACATGTAGCCACTGTCCATCTTCAGTAGAGGAGACGAGTTCAAAACTTGCCGAGGAGTTATTTTCACGGCAGATACACATACCAGATGAGCAAACTTCTATAGGAAATGCACTAAATGTATTATATGAGAATGCACTATCAGCGGATGTAAAGGACTTTTTCAATGGGCATTATGTTTTGTTATATGTTTATTTCGTGTGTTTCTTTTCATCTGTATTATAGGGCCTACTTCTTCATGTAATCTGCGAAAAGTGGTCTTTTTCATGCGATAAAAAAGTTTAAACTCTTTGTCGTCCAAGTTTAAATAATTGCGGTAAACATTATAAAGTCCGTGCATTTTATTTTTCTACCCAGCGTGCTTTTCTATGACTATTACAATTTCCATTGTGGTTAGCGATTTGAACAAATGCGAGAGCATCGTCACTCTCGGATAACATTACGACTGCATAATCACAATAGTGGAATGGCGTGGCTGCCACTTCGGAGCGCATTAAGCGACTTTGCAATCATACTAGCGCCATTCCACAGCCACACCACGTTTGTGCCACTCCTATATCACTTGCCATTCCAAATCCACGCCATCGCCACGCCACTTTGGTGCGCGCCGTGACTTATAAGTTCGCATACGCAAGTTGAGTTTCCTGCGAGGTCACCTGGTTTGACTACTATGGACTATTTTGTGTTCCCTTACTGCAAAAATAGAATTTTCAGAACTCCTGTACATAATTTGCAAGAACTGCAACTAAAGCTTATTGATGTATATGTAACCATAACGCCATAAATGTTGCAAAATGCTTTTGATAGCATGAAAAGGCGCGTAAACGTGTGCATCGAACAAGCCGGGGGTCATTTTGAACATTTATTGTAATTTGTTTATTAATTTTTAATAAAATCTTATTCAAACATGTAAATCATTTTATATAAACATATATTTACAAATTTTATGTCAGTCAAATGTCAGTATGACAGTTAATTGTGATAATTTAATCAGAATTATCTCAAAAGAATGATATACATAAGACGGACGTTTTACATTCCATAGCAAACCTTTATCAATATAATCTTTGATCTCACGGTATAATTGACATTGATAGACGTTTGAATTAAAATCTTACTTATATACGTGGCTTACTTGACTGAAAATTTTAATTATCTTTCGTTACATACGAGTTATTTGATTATTTACGTACTGAACTGTCTAATCCTAAAGTAAGCAGCATCATGAAGAATATTAACGCCCAGAAAATGCTTCCTGGCATCGTTGCTATTGCTGCTGGATACACTATGAAAACTAATCCGGGACCTTCCGTGGCCACCTCTTGGATTGGCCTTCCCGCTGAGTGAGCCATGTAGCCCAAAACGGAAAATATTACAAAACCAGCTATGAAACTGGTAGCCGAGTTAATAAAGCTGGTCAATAATGCATCCCTGAAATATTTATTTTTGATTAACAAAAAATAAATTGTTGATCAGATGAATGTGATACTGAATCAAGTAATGCGGCAAAATTTAAATATAGAGGAAGAACAGATGAAGTAAGGAAGGAAAGGGGTAAAGTAAATTATAAACGTATAAAAATAAAAGTAACAAATGACTTTTTTTCATTTTTATGATATTTTGTTGCCAACTGAACAATTTGGTACAAATCTAGTACAACTAAGAAAGCCTTCAGAATTTCAATTTTCGATAAAAGGCGGGGTGACGTAAAATCATTTTTCGCCATTTTCTCGACCGATTATGATTTTTTCTGTAAAATAATTGGGAACAAGTTAGAACCTACGAGGAAAGAATAGAACAGGAGAGATAACGGACGGAAGTTACCACTTTAAGGCAGGTCTGTTATGACAATATTGACCGATCATAATTTATAAAATGAGTACTTTGAATAACTTGTCATATGCCTGACATGTTTGATTATGTGTTCAGTGGCGTAACATACATATTCTAGGCATATTTTTTATGTTTTCTTTAATACAGTTATAATAAATGTTACTATATTAAAAAGAATAAAAGGATTGAAAAAATAATGCACTCACGATATTTCTTTAATTATTATTGAACTAATAACCTATTTTAAATGATTTTCGAGAACATACGAAGTGTACATACACCCTATACAAAATATTTATGCACGCATATGCATTGCGACAGCCATATTGAGATACCACTTTGGGCAAATATTATTTTTAAGGAGACTTTCTCCTGTTCTATTTTTTCCTCGTAGGTTAGAACATACCTTGAACAACAGCAACAACTTCATACGTTCGAATTCCTTTTTTGCAATACCTTCTGATATATAAGAGATGCGGTTTTGCTGCATTAGAGCAATCGTCAAAATATCGATTTTCGAAAAAAAGGAGGCTGTAAAAATTCGATATTTTTTATTATCTCGGCCACTCAACTTACTTATGGGCATCAAGAGATCATCTAGCTATCGGGATTATTGGTCTGTAGATGAAGATTTGCGGGATCCATACATTACGCAATTCATGCCTGTCAATCAGTTTAGTTGGTTATTGAATCATATACATTTGAATGATAATTCGGTAATGCCGACTAGAAAGTACTCCAATTACGACAAGCTGTACAAATTACGCGCATACATATCTGAACTGAAGAACAATTTTCAGAAATGTTACAATCTCCATCGCTGCATTTCCATAGACAAAACTATGATCAAGAACAAAGTTCACTAAAACAATATATGCCCAAAAAACCAATCAAACGAGGCTATAAAGTTTGGGCCTTAGCTGATAGTGAAGGTTATCCATATGAATTCGATATTTACACGGTGAAAACAAAAGACTATGTAGAACCTGGATTAGGAGAAAAGGTAGTGTTACGATTAATGGAAGGGCTGGAATACAAAGAGCATCTTGTATTTTTTGATAACTATTTCACTACTTATAATTTAATGAAGGAATTGAAGGAAAATGGCATAAATGCTTGTGGTACCGTAATGGCAAATCGAAAAAACCTACCTAAGCTGAAAGAAGACAAATCTCTACAACAAGAGGAACATGGTTATAACATAAGCAATGATGGAATAAGCTTCCTTAAATGGAAAGACAAACGAACAGTTTATTTGCTTCCAAATTTTCACGATCCACAATCTACAAACGAAGTGAAAAGGCGAGATAAAGGCGACTCGTCAAAACAAATTCCATGTCCGAATGCTCTAACAGAGTATAATAGAAATATGAATTGTGTGTATAGATTCGATCAACTCAAATCCACTTACGAAATCAATAGGAAAAGCAAAGGATGGTACATGAGGATATTTTGGCATTTTATAGACTGCGCCGTCGTAAACAGTTATGTATTATATAAATTGAAGAAATTGCCACCTATGACTTTTACGGACTTCAGACGAAAAGTCATAGATGGTTTGCTTGCAGAGATGCTAGTAAAGCTTATACCAAAACGAAAAAATGATGGGGGGTCTATTTAGAAGAGAAGGCGCAAGGTGCCTTCAGAAATTATATTTATATCTTTATCTTATCAACCTGTTCGATCTACCCGCAGAAGATGTGCACTTTGCAGTACGAAGGCAAATCCAATGCGATTCGATTGGGCATGTATTATATGTGAGGTTGCGTTGTGTCTTGGAAAAAACAAAGGTTGTTTTCAAAAATATCAGGGTAGTAATAATAAAGATTCAAATCAATTAACATTTGCCTGATTGTGGATAACAATATTAGTAGATATTGCTGCACAATGCTACATAATATGCACCACCTCGTAAAGGCTATTTTGGCAATATTTTTTATATATTTTTTGTACTATAAAATTTTATTTTGTTGCTATGCCATAGATTAAACTTTAAAAAATAACTTTTTTGTGTTTTAATTTTTCGTGCAGCAAAGGTCTGGAAATTGTATCAAATTTCGTGCAGCAAAGAGTTAAATGAATATGGACATGTTTTCAATCGCAGCGACTCTGCTATATGGTTCATGGGCGGCTATAGCCCCCCCCCCCTCCGTGTACATTAAAACTGACAAAATATATCGTTCCTCTTGGATTTAAACATCAAGCAATGTAGTGAGTCTCACATTAGTTTAGACATTTATTTTTTTATTTATATTTGCAATTAATTGCATCTGTCAGTTATGTTAAAAGCTAAGAGCCCCCTACGTACAATTATCACGAGTCGCGGAGTTTTCAATGCGATTATCGTTAAAACCCCAATCTTAAAATAAATTCGCCATGAAGATAGAAAAACAATTATCGCAAGCTGGATAAAATAAAAGGGAACGAACTTAAAATATTATTTGGATGTAAATAAAAAAAAACTCAATCAAACTTACTTATAAACATTATTGTGATACTTATTATAAGAAGCATATGCTAGAAGTACTCCAAAACCAGGACCTAAAGAAAAAAATACTTGTGTTGCTGCATCTACCCACACCTAAAACAAAAAATAGTATTTGTATTTCAAACAATGCAGTTTAAATTTTGAAAAATGACTTACCTCAGCCGACGTTATCGCGTTGAAATTCGGATTCAGATAGTACTTAATACCTTCTGCCGAACCAGGAAGTGTTATACCTCTCACCAAAAGTATCAGCAATACAGCGTAGGGAAAGAGAGCAGTAAACCATACAACTTTCCCGGATGTCGATATACCTTTCCACAATGAAAAATAACAGATTACGTACACAGCGAACAGGCATAGAGCTATATCCCATTTTATGACGCCTAAATCATGTAATCCATCGCTTCTGTGAAGTTCTAGTATTGCACGACTGTAATGAGTGTTATATTATTGTCAATTCGCATGAAAATGGTGTTAATTACAAACTTACTTGAAATATTCTGATGCAGCCGAAGCAAACCTAGCGTTGATAACGGAAATTGAACCATTTTCGAGTTGTGTTGAATTTTTTAAGTTGGCATCGAACTATGAGAAATACAATACACGTATATAAGTATGTGAGCTTATTCGAAAATTTATATACGAAAGTTACATAACGCTTTAAGGTGTGTGAAGTTAGCACCCCCTCGAAAATGGAAAATATTTCAAAAAAACAATCGATATTTGAAACAATAAGTAAAAAAAGCAAAGTATACACAGACTATAATAGATAACCTATTTCTTCTTCTTCTTCTTTTTTCTTCGTCTTCCTCTTCTTCTTGTTCTTCTTTTTGTTCTTCTACTTCTGCTTCTTCCTCTTCCTTTTTCTCTTCCTCGTCCTCTTCCTCTTCCTTTTTCTCTTCCTCGTCCTCTTCCTCTTCTTCTTCTGCTTCTTCTGCTTCTTCTTCTCCTTCTTCTTTTTCTTCTTCTTCTTCTCCTTCTTCTTCTGCTTCTCCTTCTTCTTCTTCTTCTTCTTCTTTTTCTTCTCCTTTTTCTTCATCTTCTTCTTTTTCTTCTTCTTCTTCTTCTTCTTCTTCTTCATTTTCATCTTTTTCTTGTTCTTCTTCTTCTTCTTCTTCTTCTTCTTCTTCTTCTTCTTCTTCTTCTTCTTCTATTCTTCATTTTTGGTTACGAGTTAGGCCTATGTCCTTTTACTGCTAGTCTTAAAGTAGTTGTTCATGAATTAGATTGTCAGATGATCTATGGATGAAAGATGAATTGCCGAGACGTTGGGGATCTCCATTGTACATGAGGATCATAATTTAGAGTATCTCCGATGTCTGAATTGGGGTGTCTTGTCACCTGGTTATAAAAAATTATACGAACATGCATGAAGTGTAACTATTATCAAGTGAAGCCCCTTTTACATATGTAATAAAAAAATTACCTAAAACGACTAGAAATGAACAACATTTCACCATGTTGGCGTTGTTGTTGGTGCGTGTTGAATGTTGACGTTAGTACATCAAGTTTTGGCTTATCTAGTTTGCATACAGATATGATTCTTGGAGGTTTTTTTTTGCATATTCTACACAAAAAAGGAATTTGTAAATGATGAACGATTAATGAGTTGCAAATCGTGTCTTGTAGATTCCCAATAAACGTATGTACTTGTTTCCAAATCGTATTGTTTGAAAACAGTAAAACTGTTCGTCGAGTAATTTTAGTGGTTTTATATGTCTACTACAGTTCATAAAGAATTTATTTATGAAACTGAAATAATTAAGTGGGCCCTACTTTCGATTGCTCAGATGTCGTAACATCAAAAATATCAAAATAAATATGTACAAAAAAATCTAGAAAGCAAAAGAGGACATATTCAATTGGCGTCCATTTTTTTCCAAAAAATTCGATAACAAATTCGTAATCAATTACTAAAATAAATCTTTTAATAATTCTGAGCAATCTTCCGTTATATTGGATCAGGCATTTTGTTATTTGAAATTTTCTGTAACTGATTATCGACACGAAATACAGTCATATCCGCAATTTTAAAAACATGCAGAAGAGCATTCTATTTTTGCCCACCTTTTGAGGGTTTAGCCCATTTTAGGCTGATGACACTCACATTCGGTAAAAGAAAATCATTTTCAATATCAATTTTATATAAACGGTTGAATTGAAGGTTAAACGATTTTATAAATAAAGACATGTCTTCTTTTTGTTTATTTTTATTACATTTTATACTGTAACGTTTTCGGGGTTCCAATAAACAACTCGTGCAATTATTTATTTAAAACAGTCTACTACTTAAAAGAACTTATATTTATTTCTTATATATTTATTTCTACGCGCGTCGGCTACTTCTTAAGGAAGTTCTTATTCCGGAATTACTCCGCAATTATTCATCCCGCAATGAATCCATCCATCGGTGACCCAGTCGCCTTATATACACATGCGAAGATTACTAGAACATACGAGCACAGTCCCGCTTTTTCTCCACATGTACGAGAAACGTTCTAGTCCTTTTTCGCTATGCAAGCCGTACGGCGTGGAGATGATTCATGGCTATTTACATTTCGTTTTTTATACGTCGCGCCGAGATGATGTGTGTGATTTACGACCCTGTTTTTTCAGCGTCGCCCGGTCTGCCTCTTCATATTTCGTTACATTGCCCCCTTCTTAAAAACCGCGTTTCGTCCCGAAACACACTATTCCATGTTCTTGTCGCTGGCGGATGACGAAATCCACACCGGGACCCACGGGTGCACCCAGCCGTCTTGTGGAAATAGCAATCCACCGTCCCAGGCTGCACAACGGGCTGATTGGGCCGAAAGCCGCACACGACCATTTCTATACCAAGACGCCGAAACACCGCCTCCAGCATGTTTCCTGCGATTCTACACTCCAAACGGTCTAATCCGCAGCCCAGCCTCGGAATTGCCAGCCCCCTTACATTTTGCTAGAGTGCTCGTCCTCGTGAATCGTCAAGGGATTCCCATAAGTTGGCTTTCTAGGTTTTCCGGTAACTTGTCACACATCGGCCACTTCACCGCTGTCACGTCCATGGTATGGGCCAATTGGTTGAAACGCACCACCCCTGGCTCACTATGGGGTGTTTGTTTTCTGCGATAAACCACGTCATCTATTCGCTCTAGTATTTCGCATGGTCCCTCCCAGTATTGTTGGAGCTTTGGGGACAGGCCTCGGCGACGTTGAGGACTATATAACCAAACAAGGTCCTCTTCTCGGTAACCACCTCTCTCGACCTGCACGTCGTAACGATTCTTCGTCCTGTCGTTGGCATCCTGAGTGTGATGGCGTACTTGCTCGTGGGCATCCTCCAACCTTCGCCTGGATCCGCTGGGTTCTCCACAACACACTTGAGTAGGTCATCCTCCACCTTCAGAGAGTCCCATTGAGCCCAGTAGGATTCCAGTCCCTGTGAGCGAGGAGCCACTTCTTGACAAGCCGGTCCGCGACCAGTACCTTTCCAAACCATCAATGAACCAAGGTCTTCATCAGCTTCTTCACCGATCCGCCAATTGTCAGGTTTCCATTGATCGTCAATCACGGTTGTTCCGAATGTGTTGGTCGATTTTTCTTTTAGTCGGTTACTATGCCTGCAGTCTTCTGGACGTTGTCTGCTGGCAACAGCATCAGTGTTTTGGTGTTGCACAGATGCAATTCGCGCTATTTATTTTGAGGCTCTACGATATTGGGTCGACGATTGCCTCTTCTCATCGACCCGTTTCATTTTTCGCTGCTCCGCTTGGGCTTCTTCCCGCATTTACTATGCGCATGGCCCATTTCCGTCCCCATTTCCATTTCCAATTCCAGCATCGGAGCGTTCTTCTCATAGGTTGCACCTTATTCACTAATCGTCGGACTACCTGTCCCAGGTGTGCATGCCCATACTTCATCTCAAGACGCTTGATTGATTTAAGGTAGTCTTCACACTCTTCCGGACGTAAGGTCTGCAGAACATCACTGGCCTGCCCTCTTAATGACACAATCAGGGCAGTAGCTTTCTTCGGGGACATCCACCCATTTGCTCCTGCAGCGGCTTCGAATTTTTTCCGGTACGTCATTCATGACGTCTTTCCATCGAAGGTGGGAGGTTTTACCTTTGCCTTCGCTGTTCGGGCAATCTCCAGGCTTCCGCTTGAGATGTCATGGGGACCGCAGTCGTTCATCGCTGGCAACTGAAGCTGAACCCCAAACTCGTCCCCCATTCCGAACACGCGCTCCTCAACTTTCTGTTCTACGGCTTCGATGGCCCCAGAAAATTCCTGTCTCCCATTCGATGAATTCTTTTGAATGTCTTCCTTAGAAGTAATCTCGAGTTGTTTTGAATTGTTTGCAATTTCATTTCTTAAAGCTTTTGAATTATTTGCAATTTCATCTTTCAAAGCTTTTGAATTATTTGCAATTTCATCTTTCAAAGCTTTTGAATTATTTGCAATTTCCTTATTTAAAGCTTTTAAATTATTTCCAATTTCTTTTAGAGTCTCCGTATTAGTCTCGAATTGTTTTACAGTTTCATCTTTTAAGAGTCTTAAATTGTTTTGCAACTTCGTCTCTTAGAGTCTTCATATTAGTCTCGATTTGTTTTGAATAATTTGCAATTTGATCTTTTAGAGTCTTCATACTAGTCTCGAATTATTTTGTAACTTCTTCCGCTATTAAGCTTAGATCAGCCTGTACTTGAAACAAATATTTCTCGGGATCCTCACCTTCATTTATTAAAAGGTCACGAAGCCGATCCTGGAGAATTGTTTTTTTCCAGACGTATCTGCGTCCCTTTCCTCCAATTCTGCCCTTAACTCGGAGACCTTTAGTTCTTCCAAACGTTTCGTAGCCATTTATTTATTTATTTGCACTTATATTGTTTATACCACACTGACACCAATTTGTAACGTTTTCGGGGTTCCAATAAACAACTCGTGGCATTATTTATTTAAAACAGTCTGTATATTTATGTACTTAAAATTATATAACAATATAAAAACATAAAACTAATGTATCACACTTAAAACTACCATTAATAAATTAAAATTAACACTTGTATTTATTTCTATTACTAATATCTCTGTCCGTATATTTATGTAACACTTCTATTTATATAACACGGTACTATTTATTTATTTCTTTGGCTACCACTTCAAAGAACTTATATTTATTTCTTATATATTTATTTCTACGCGCGTCGGCTACTTCTTAAGGAAGTTCTTATTCCGGAATTACTCCACAATTATTCATCCCGCAATGAATCCATCCATCGGTGACCCAGTCGCCTTATATACACATGCGAAGATTACTAGAACATACGAGCACAGTCCCGCTTTTTCTCCACATGTACGAGAAACGTTCTAGTCCTTTTTCGCTATGCAAGCTGTACGGCGTGGAGATGATTCATGGCTATTTACATTTCGTTTTATATACGTCGCGCCGAGATGATGTGTGTGATTTACGACTCTGTTTTTTCAGCGTCGCCCGGTCTGTCTCTTCATATTTCGTTACAATACCTAAAATAAATGTATATTTTTCGGTGTAAAATTTATTTATTGATATAATTTTACATTACATTTTATAATAGTGAAAACATTCTTTCGTACGCTTTGATAACTCTGATTAAATAATATACTTTTCGTAAAGTTGGTATTATTGTTAAACAATGGGCTTTCCCAAATACGGCTGTTATTTGGCGCATATACTATCTTACTTTAACATTGTGACTTTTTCTTTGAAATATGTCAGAAGCATCAGAATTTCAATTTCTAAAAAGAGAGGGACTGGAAAATATATCGTTTTTCTCCTATTATCTCAGTCGGTTTTGATTTTTTTATTTGAAGTACTACATCAGAATTTGGTAACAATATCGTTTTGAGATAAATGAACAATATATTTCTTGGGCAAGAATGTATTTGGTCCTTATATAATTATCTCGGACAATTTTGATTTTATTTTAATACATTGGAACAATTTAAAACAAAGACAGAACAACACTCGGATTTTTGATTTTCGAAAAAAAGGGAATTAACTTCACACACCCAGCCCTTTATAGTATTTCATTCTTAGAGACCAAGCAAAAATTTGAATGAATTGTCAATCAACAAAGAAAAACTGCCATTAAACAGATTAAAATATGACAATGTAATTGTGTTTTTAAAGCAGTATTCTTTAAAGGTAAGTTAACCTATTATGAAAATCTAATTTTTTTTTTATTTTGTCTCTTTTTGTCTTAGCATTCAGTACTCTAAGCTACAGTGTTTAAGAGTAGGTATACTTTACCGGTTTACAATATGGCGTATTCCATGTGTTGTTGCAAGTGGTCCAGGGTAACATGTCGGTAAAAGAAGCAAAAAAGAATCTTAGCGCCCAAGCTATGATGACGTTGTAATAAAAATCGACATAAAACGCTATCAACACAACTGCATAACCAATACCTTGAATTGAAAACACAAATATATAACAGTTATAAGATTCATGGATAATAAGTGTTCAAATAAATATTTATCTGACCAAAGTGGTGCAAAAGTATGAATGGAGCCGGAATGAGTGCAGTAGGTTGTAAATAATATTAACCAATAAAATTTGCAGTTCTTTTTTGATACTGGTAAATGACACGCATGTATTTTTATAGAAAAAATGTAGAATCTCTATTGTGACTGTTATAAGACCACAATAAAGTTGTTACGAAAAGTAATGTGTGTAACTAAGTAAATTGCTCTTGCTGCCGCGTATAGCAATCAGCCAGAGGTGAACATTACAATTGTCTACGCTATAAAACCACTTTAATTTCACTGAGTAAGTCATGGATCACTTATGGAGCAATTATACAGAACCATCTAAATCCATTTTTTTATTAAAAATGAAGTAAGTATGACCCATCAGTAATGGGGTAAGATAAATCCATTAGCTCTGACTACGTTAATCACTGTTACTTGTTAGTTGCAGTAACGCACTTTGAGCTGCAAAGTTGTGAGATTTTCTTCAGCAACTGTTTACCTGTTGACTCTTTAGATTTTAGCTCGGTAACTCCAGTATTTGATCAAAAAATGGAAGAATCAATAGCAATAGATATTTCTGTGCAAGAAGGCAATGATTTTATATATTTTATAATAGTCTATCTACATACCGAACTGCCCTTTTCACGACCTTGTGGTCACGAGAGCAAAAGTTCTATAAATGTAATGAAATTCGATTGGACAATGTTAGACTTATTCGGAAGAAATTTTATTGTATTGCTGAAAAAACTGCACATGATGTAAAACATTGTCATATGATGGGGGGTTTGTTCAAAATTCGATCTATTAATATCGTTTAATAATATTTATTAAACGTCATCCATCAACATCACAGTTTATTTCACGGCATGCTATACTATATTAATATAAAACCATGAAACTGACAAAATTATATCAAAAACCGACAATAGCTCAGTAATAGTCACTTTTAAAGTATTAATGTCTTACATGTTTTTGATTCGAAATTTAACAAGAAATTCAAAAATGAACTGATATACAAGGTGTTCAATTTGAAAAAATTGACTTTTATACAAAAACTAACAAAAACATATCAAAAAACGACAATAGATCAGTAATAGTCAGTTTTTAAGTATTAACATCTTACACATTTTTGATGTGAAATTTAATATATTAATATAGGGAGTTCCATTTGAAAAAATTGACTTTTATACAAAAACGTGTTATCTAATTTTAATCCAGTTTTGTGCACATGCGGTTAGTAACTGAAAAAAAAAATAAAATATACTTCTATTGGGGCCTCTTATTGTGAACAATACTGCAAAAAATTGTGTCCATCTAATACGTCGTTTTCGAGAAATATAATTTTATACAAACATTAATTTTTAAAAAAAAATGGGAATAAGTCAAGAACTTTAGATTAGACGATGAAAATGCAACTGCGGACACGTGTTTCGAACTACTTGGTTCTCGTCAGCGCAGTGTAGCCAAGTTATAGGATGGGATAACTTTGGAGCTGAAAAACATCAATCAGAGACATACACAGGGGACAGCCTAAATTAAATTAAATTCTGTACTTGATTATTCTATGATCCGCAATATTTCTTTTCTTTATTTTTATCCTGTGGGTTCAGATGGCGCGCAGGTGGACAATGTCTACCTCGCGGCGACGTTAGATTCATCCTCAATATCGAGGACACTCTAGCTGAAGCCTCAATTGGTAGGCTGTCCCCTGTGTATGTCTCTGATTGATGTTTTTCAGCTCCAAGGTTATCCCATCCTATAACTTGGTTACACTGCGCTGACGAGAACTAAGTAGTTCGAAACACGTGTTCGCAGTTGCATTTTCAGCGGAGTTACCCCATTAAATTCTGTAGTTAATTATATATATATGAATTAATTCTTGATTTTTGTGACCTATTTACTATATATCACTAAAACTGTCTAGTGGGCGTTGTAAAGGTCTAAGTAAATATTCTATGTCATGTTTTCATATTTATTTTCCATACATGTTTCGGGTCGCACAACCCTTTTTCAATAGAATACTATAAATCTTTCTAAAACAATTAAGAATGACAAATTAATATTCTTTATATCACAGATAATTGTTTTTTTAACCTTTAAATTAGTATGTATGAATATAAAAGTACAAAGCTGTCTAATAACATTGTCTTGTAAAATTTTAAAACTAACGATAAACATATAAATGTATATGGTACGAATACTGAACAGATAATAAAACATAAAAGTGTATTTTACAGTTAAAAAGTAGTTTTTATTTGTGTTGGCATGTTTCTTTTCTGTTTTCTGTAAACACGTTGTCGATGTTTACTATTATTAGTAAACAACGACATAAATATATATATATGTAAAATATGAACTTATAGTTACTTGCTGATGGATACTAAAAAACCTATGCGAATTTTATATGATTTTTATCACATTAATCAAAAAAAAAAGTAATTCAATGAAACCTTATTCAAAGCGTATTATAATTGTTTTCGTAAAAAATACGATATTTTTATAAAATTTGATTATTTAATGAAGTATTTATTGCAAATACATAGTAAAATTTACTTTTCCTTAAAACCAACTTTTTGGCCGTGCCGAACGACTGTCCGCCGTGCGGGTATTACTAGATTTAGATATCGGTTTTTGTCGAATATCTTTAAACTATTTACAACGGATTTATCTGCTTTTGTCTGATCGTTCCACCTTTACTCTCGATAAAAATTTCAGAAGTCAGTTATAACTCGATATCTTTATACTCCTAATGAACACTTTGAATCACCCTGTATAAATTAGCACTAACATGAGCAAGGGGTGTAATTCAAATACGCGACTTCGCTCTTTCCTCAAAAGCCATTATTCTTCGTCAAGTGCCATATAATTCCCATCATAATGAAGTGCCTAGTAGCTGCTACACCGGTGAACATTTGCCCCCAAAGACTACGGAGCGCGGGTCAGGGGTAGAAGTGAGATTGAGCGCGGTACCGTCGTTAAAAGATTCTCGAAACGTCACGAGAGCATCACATAATTCAACCTGAGTGACCATTCCATACCACTCTACCGCACACCCCTACTACCATTACCACTACGACATCTTTGCGCCGCAATCGCCTTTCCCATATTCTTTTTCCCTTTTGAATATTGATGCGAGTAACTTCTGTCTCTCAGGAACGTATTAGAAATCCAACTGTGTCTGTCTCAATTCCTCGTTCTCTCTCGCGATACATTAACCTTTATCATATAATAGAAACACTGGCGACAGAGGGAGAAAGAAATATACTGCTCAAATGCTGAAAAATGTCTTCCTTCGTACTGCCATTGTGGCGTAGACACGCTTACAATGCCGTTTCCGGGAACGGGTTTCCGGGGATTAGCGCGCACCCGGAGTGGATAATTGACTCCGAGACGCATTCTTGTCGGGTGTTCCTAACATCTATCGCTTTTTGAAACGACCATCTGTCTCTGTCTCGCTTGAATTTTAACATTTCCAAGCGCACCTGTTGCAACGCATGCAATGTATTTATTGTTTAAAATATCAGCACGCGGTATTATCTCTTGTAGATAGATAGATTGATAGATAACTTAATGTAGTCGACATAATGTAACTAAGTAAGGATTATTTTTAAGATACTTTTTTTCTTGTTGTCCAAAATTTGTTGTCATTCAGTTATCTCCATAAATTGGGCAACATGTTATATAACTTTATACTGTGGTATCTAAATGAATTTAAGTTCTCGACAGTCTAAAATATGGATATTCTAAGTGTTTATGTCTTGTCCAATGTTGCGAAAGATGATGACGCTCGGCGAGTTGAGGTGAGCAGAGCAAATCAGCTGATGAACGGATCGTAGGAAGTTATCAAACCACTACCGAATTATACCGATTTCTACTACCAATGGAGGCAAAATCTCATGCTATTTATAACCTTAAAAAGTCCTACAAAATTTGGTCATCCTCTAAAAATGTGGAAGAACCTTAAATTATTAATAAACCGTGAACTGGAAAAAGAAGTAACAGTGACAGCTGATATTTTTAGAGTTTTATCTAATGGCAAGTATTTTTTTCCTCCTATTAACTTATATTCCTATTTTAAAGCAAGTAAAAAGTTAAGGATTGCGTTTCATGTGACTTTTTCCAGATCATCCAATATTATTGGATGTTGTCCAACAACTGCTTCCAGGTACAACAATTACTGAAATCGACATAATTGATGCGAATATTCCCAGAGAGGCTGTAGCAAATGCTTCTGAAAATGGTGACATATCAGATAATTTATCTTCAGTACAAGTCATGAAGTTACGGACATCTGAGAAAACTTTATGTTTATAAATGCAGGCGAAAAAATTCCAAAAATATTTGTAAAAGGCATAAAGAAAAATGCCTGGCAAAAAATTGCAAACCTCATGAAAGACGAGACAGAGATAACTTTTAATCCTTCTCAGTTTGATACAAAATGGAAGGGTTTAGTGAAACACCTAAAAACTCGTAAAACAACACAATAAAACCAGTGGTATATTATGGTAAATTAGATAATATTTTATGCAAGAGACCCGAAATTAACCCTGTGGTAATATGTAGTAATACCAAAGGATTATGTATTTGAGCAGGTATTTTCTTCGAAAAATTTTTAATAGGTATAATGCTCATTTATTACTTTTTAGGTAGTTCTAATAGTTCTCTGCCTGGTAATAGCCTAAAATTTTATCTAAACTGGGTTGTATTAAGTGTAGGCACCGTATGTTCTGCAACATTTTTTACTTTTGGGATTTGATTTTCTTCAATGTCATCCTCATTATCAGCACTGTCATCAAATATAATTTCTCGCCCAAAATTAACAATATGCAATATAATGTTCAAATCTATGTTTTATTCGTATTATGATTATAAGAATTGTAGACTATTTTGCTGGCAATAAAGTAAATATAACAAGTCAATTGTAATAGTCATTTTCGGCAAATACATAGCTTTTGCCTAGGCAAATGATGTCTGCCTCATTTATTTCTGCTCAAAAGCTATTTTCCTAGGCAAATGGTATCTGCCCGCTGGATTTTTAGGCAAATAGATTCACAACAAGACAAATGTCGTGGGCGAATAGTTATTTTAGGCAAATAGTATTTGCCAACAACATTTTTTAGGCAAATGGGTTTTTAATTTTTATTTGAGGTTATGTTTATCCGTGTTTACCTAATGTTTATGTGCTTCGGTTCGTCATTTAGCAGTTTTCTACCTATAACATGTAAGTTAATATTAACACCATGGTAGATAAAGATGAATTTTATTTAAGGCTGAATGCAAAGTACGAACAAACAACAATTAAAAAGCCGCGGACCCTGCAACGAACCAATGAAATTAGTGCGACTACAATCTCCCTGGTTTACTCGGGTTTATTTTATTGTTTATTTCGTTTTAAGAGAAGATGTCTTCTTTTTTAAATTTCTACGTTTGTATTGCAACTTAATAGGGATAAAAATACAATTTCCCTGGATTACTTGTGTTTATTTTATTGTTTATTTCATTTTAAGGGTATAAATCTATTCGTCTACGACATTTGTCTTATTGTGAATCTTTTTGCCTAAAAGCCCAGCTGCTTAGGAAAATAGTTTTTGAGCAGAAATAAATGATATGGAGCAATTTGCCAAGGCAGATATCATTTGCCTAGGCAAAAGCTATTTGCCGAAAATGACACATAACCATAACCTACAAAAATTTTCATAAAACTCTGAGCTCGATCAAAAAGCTCCGAGCTCAGCGAGCTACATTTTTTGGATGCCTCTTTTCATTACCAAACGCTTCTGATGTGCCAAAAACAGCTCAGTTTTGACGTAATTGATGAAAAATAGTGTATTGCCGATTTGGTTGGTTCTCTTAGTGCTGGAAATTCTTCTCAGTGCCTTCGTATGCAAAACTAAAACCTTGTCCCGGTGTGAGGAACCTCCCAACATCAATATTTCATAACTCATGTTGGAATGGAAGAAAGGGTAGTAGGTATATCATTAACAGTGCCACTATATCAATTTTACATGTAAGTTTCTTAATATATTCAATTAAACATGAATGTTTTTTTCGTCTGTATTCAAATTTAAATTATTATATTTAAAGTATAATTGGGTTTATAATATGCATTGCTCCCAAGTCACCCACAGAACATCCAGATCTTTGTATTCTACATTTTCAAATGTAATGTGTTCATAAATATCATTTATATAAATATTAAAATGTATGAGACCCAGCACCGAGCCCTGAGGGACTCCGCACACGACAGTCTTCAACTATGATGATTCATAACCGTTGTCAACATACTGGTATCTATTTGCCGGAATGCTACCAAGAAATAACACCATAGTATTCCAATTTGTCAAGCAAACTACAAGGTGATCATTTTGAACTGTCCTGAGTTGGGCACACTGATTTTAATATGGGAACACAGTGTAATTGGCGAACATGTTTATTTATTTTGATGGTTAGTTTCACTATTTACATTTTTCTTGTGATAAATGTCAATGAAATAGAGTTAGTTTTGAGTTGAATTAAATGAAAGAATATTTGTAATTGCACTTTATTTTTTATCGTAAACAATAATAAATATGTTACAACTTTATTATTGTAAAACATAATCCCATAATTATGTCACAAAATGAATACATTTTATAAACATTGTTCGAAATGTCTACCAGTCTTATGTACATCGTGTATACTATATATTTCCTACAAAATGAGGTGTTCAGATCTTACAATGTCTAGGATACTGTGGAGAATTTCCGTAATTTACTTTAATGACTTTTTATTATCTATTTTATGTTAAAAGTATTTTCTAACAGTAGCTTTTAAATGGTTTACGATCTTAAGGTTTGTTATAGGTATTTATTTAATGTGGGTTTGGATTTTCACAATACATATTCAAAAGAGGTGAATTATTAAGATCTAATTGTTCATTGAGTAATATATCTGAATTTTTAAGTTTGTTAATTTCAAGAGACTCTAGTAAGCAGCTATCGGAAGCCTTTTGTTTCTGAATGTAAAATTTCAAAATTACTATTAAATTTGTGGTTATTTTCCAACAGGTGACACGTATAATTTGATTCCATATTTTTGTTGTTATAATATTTGTAGTGTTCCTTAATTCTTTTATCGAAATTCCTGCCCGTTTGGCCAATGTATGCTTTCGGGCAATCGTTACTATTTAATTTATATATTCCTGATTTATTTCCTTTGCTAGTTTTTGATTTGTAGTTTTTTATGAATTTAACTAGTGAGTTACTAGTTTTATATGCTGGTTTTAAATTTATTTTTTGTAATTCTGTGCCTATTTTTTCGCTAATTTTTCCTACATATGTTATTAAGGCTGGACGCCCGCTTCAAGCTGAGTTCGATTTGAAATAGGCGTACCACTGCTTTTCGTGCAAATGTAAATAAAAGACAAATGTTTAAGGGTCCGCGTGCTCTGTCTTATGCAGAGGAAAAAGATAGAGAAAAGAACTTGTCACCTAATCTAATCTGCCTGTAATTTATGGCTGCGTTATGGTCTCAGATAATCGCCGGTTGGCCCACATGTTTGACAGTCGGGAAGCAACCGCCCCTAAATTATACATCTATATTTTCTCAAACACACAAAAAAAGTGAAGCTGGATATGTAAAATCACCTGCCGGATTCAAATTTTGAGTTGGAAAATAAAATCGAAATCGCAAAAAGGTCGAAAAATCGTTTTTTTGTGTAAATTTTAAAATTTTCATTTTCTTCAATTATTAATACTTATCTCGTGATATCTCAGCAATGCAGAGAGCTAGGGATCTGTTTTTTTAAGGTTATACCCTAAAGTATTTGGATGATACTAGTGTTTTCGATTTTTCTTTATGGTGTGTAAATTTTATAAAAAAAAAAGTTTTAGTAGACCACCAATTTCTGTAAGATATTTTTCAGCTATCGAGTAACTAATCTTATTTTTCAGAATTTACCCATATATATGTGAAACAAAATAAAGCCAACATTCCAAAATTATTTTTTGTGCAAGAAATAAATTTCTAGATCGTTTCAGAAGCAAATTATTGCGAGTCAAATATAATAATTATACTCCCTGCCCGCAAGCCGTGTGAGTTCTAGCATGCGCTTCTAGCAGGTATAGCGTTAGGGACGGGAAGAGATATTGCTTTTACTTTCTGATACGTAGTATAAGGAAGTATTGTGACGCTGACACTGTATATGTACACTATATTGTAAAGAAAATATCAACGGTTTCGATAAAATAATGTCCGAGTAACGATTACTTTCTTAACATACACCGATCTCAGAAGTATTTTACAAACTGCGTAGAAACTGCCCGAAATGGTAGGCGGAGCTACCTCTCGACACAATGTGCGAGCGTACCACATACTCTATTTGATTTCAGTGAATTTCGCCCAAATTTCAAAATTTTGTTTTCCGTTTCGTGACCTTATTTTTAAAAATGAAGAAAAAATAAAATTTATGTATTGCTGTTGAGTGTTACATAATTTTAAATAAAGGCTTGTTTTTTGAAATTTCTTACATTTTTATTTTTATTTAGGGCCCTTTGGACAATTTCGAAGAAATTTCGATTTTTCCATTGAAAGGCATTTTTTTCTTAAATTAGCATGTAAATTCGGTACGGTTTTCATGAAAAATACGATTAGGAAATGGGAAAAACGATTTCGAGGCCGGGCGTATAGCCTTAATTTATAATTGTTGGTTGTTTCTTTTTTATTTGGATAAACCATCTCTATTTCTTTCTTATAATTCTTTTTCTTTAATAATTGGTCTATTAATTGGGGATTGTATCCATTATTTATTGCTAATTGATTTATAATATTTAATTCTATGAGGCAATTTTGTTTATTTAGTAGTATAGAATTTAATCTGTGAATCATGGAGTGAAAGGCGACGAGTTTTTGTTTAATAGGATGATTCGACTTATTAGGAATATATGAATATATGAAACATGTCATATACTTTGTAATAAGTTGTGTTAATATACTGGATTTATTGTAAATTGTGTTTTACTCCGTCTACTATTATTAATTCGTTCTTTATTCGTGCAGAACGCGTCATCAGCTCTCACCACTTATTGGTCGGCTTGTGCACGCTACTGTTTTCTAAAAAAAATTACTTTAAATATAGCAATGTATTAATTTAACCCCGGTTTGTGTGATAATAACGCAATTTTTACTTTTACTTCGAAATATCTACTAAACCGTAACAATTGGGAATAGGAAATGTTTAACAAAGATGAAAGAGCCGATAAATATCTATCGAAACATTATAAAAAATAAAGGTTGTTCCATTTAAATTTAATGAGAAAATTAAGGATTCGAGTTTCGACTCACCCTGTATACAATATATTTGCTTTCTATTAAATTCACAAGCGAAAAAGGTCGTATAATTTTTTCTTTACCAGAACTAACCATCTTAAAACTCTTTTATTTAGATGTTAAAATGGTAGTAACTTTTTAAACACACGGAATAGATTTAGGCATAGCCTATATGAGGAAGCTCGCAAAAGTAAGCAGGTTTTAAATACGCAAAAAAAGTATAGCCTTCCATTTAAAAAATATAAATTAAGTCTAGAACTGAGTTATAAAACACCCTTTCCTTAATACATTTTTTTCATAACTTTTATAATATCGGGCTTCCCCACACTAATGCACCAACCTGTATGTATAGATAGTATAAGACTTCAGAATTCGTATCTGTGCGGCAATCGGATGAGTACCAAGTAAGCCGAAACCGATCACTGGTTCAGTAAGTGATGGTAAAATATTTCTTAAATACCTAACTATTAATATATTCAGATTGGTCTAGTTCTTGTCTATTCATCATGTGACCTAACTCTGACTTCGATTCGTTTATTTCAAATCTCCATTGTCCATTCTCGCATTTTGCATAGGTGTCATCATGCTGTATATATTCTTTTTTCACTAAATAGATTCTTTGGAAGTTGTCATGAACAAAAATTATAATTGAAAGATGAACTCTAATGTTCATACTGTATTGCGTATTACGTCAGTAATCTATTGTAAAATTAAAGGTTTTGGATTTTTCAGATAAAACAACGATTAGAATAAGCTGTAAAGCAATGATAAATATATTTTTCTTCGCGAAATGCTTAAAATGTATTTAAAACGGAAAAAGAATAAGTTCATTACCTTTTAAAAGCGGAACCAGTCGACCCCAACATGTGATGGCTCCTTTTCTGTTAAACTGTCCTAGTGCTAATTCCATGTAAAATAAGGGTATTCCTCCGATTACTAGCATAATGCAATATGGAACCAAAAAAGCACCTGGAAAATATAAATATTCAATTAATTTGATAAAAAAAACTCATCATTTTGTTATTTTAATTTAATTTCTTTCTCCATTAATGTCTTTTATTTTTTATATTATCCTTGTTGTCTAAGTCTTTTCTGATTTTTTGTTTAGATATGAATATTCACCATTAGTCTTTGATCAAAAAGTAGGTACTCCTATATTCTCTAGTTGTTTAGTCACCTGAGTTATAACGGGTGTCTGTAATTGACTCACGCGATTTAGAAATTTTCATGCGAAATAAGATAATTTCATAAATATATATGCCGAAAAGACCTTTAAACTGCGCTTAGGGGATTCTAATGTCAAATTTGACAATTAATTTGAATTCTAGCAACAGTATAAATTGTAAAACGTAATAACTGCTAAAATGCAAATGGCGGAGGCAAACCTAAATCAATTAGATACATGCATATCTATCATATTTTCCACTAAAAAAAATATGTCTCACTTCGTTCGATATACAGTAACTGCAAAGTCGCTGATGCAGATACGGAATAGGAAAGGTAAAGAATAAAGGCGTTCTGAATTAAAAGTACGTTATAGGAAAGATAACGTGGATTTACAGATGTATAACGAAGGAAAGTTCGTCCTTCCAAATGGGAGGAAATTTTAGAGTAGACTTAAATCTTACTACAAGTGAGCAAATATTGTAAAATGTTTTTATGAAGTATGCAAATAGGAAAATGTATCTGATGAAGTAAGGGAAATCACCTGAGACCAGATGATGATGGTTTTGCAAATGTAAAAATGTTTTACTAACGTTTTAAAAACTAATTACCTTTTATTTAAATGTAGTATAGGTTGAACTCATAGAACTTTGTAATATATAATGTATATGGTTCAAGATTTTTCAAGTTTATAGATGTAAAGTAGGAATTTTAATATGTAAGATATGTATTTGGTAGGATAAGCTTAAAGACGTAAGGGTAGCTATGGAAGTTTGGTGGAGGCGCCGTTAAAATTTAATCAAATATTTCGTAGCATATTTTTTCGAAGAGGAGGGGGTAAAGCCACGAAAATTTCCATAGATACGTAAGGTAATAAATATGTCGCAGGTCGTTTTCCACATTGTTCATTCTAGAAGATATTGGCCCTTTTGTAAAGGTAAATTTGGATAAGGTACTAGAGTGGCCCGTATCCATGGAAATAAGCGAGAATAATGAATTAAAAATTTTAATTGACAAATACGATAAAAGTCAAAAGAGTCAACGAGATGATATTATAATAATAAAATTATAATAAATGCTCAAAATTATGTCTGTATGTATTATATTCCCCTGCACTCTTTCTAGCATTTCTCCACCTATTGAACCTGCTGCTTCAAAAATTCGGTTAGTTTATATCTGCATCATTAAAAACCGGTGCACCAACTGTTTAATGTGAGCCCCCCCAAAAAAAGTTCAAAGGCCAAACGGAACGGTCCACTGCTTCCTATCCACCTTTTGGTAAATTGCTCATTTAACCAGTTTCTCATCGGTGCCGCGGTGAGCAGGAGCATCATCCATTTGTAGCCACATATTATTGATTACCGCTAATGGAAGTTAATATACCAAATTTAGAAAACCATTTACCAATGATTCTAAAAAGTTGTTCCCATCCAGCCTGTTAGGAATAATGACTGGCCCGATTAACCGATTCCCGATAATATCTGCCCATGCATTTACGTTAAACCTATGCTGGTGCTTAACTGGTCTAAATACCTGAGGATTTTCCAAAGCATAAAAATGTAAATTTCGCTTACTATAAAATCCATCTCGTGAAAAATTAGCTTCGTCCGTCCACAAGATATTTCTGCAAAATTGAGGATTTCTTTGTATTTGTTCTCAAAACCAGTTCCAAAAATTCTCACGACGTGGAAAATCTTCAGGTAATAAAGCTTGAACTTTTCTGTAATGATAAGGGTTGGTTGAAGTTGAAACCTTAAAGAGATTACTACCAGGTTGTCTTCTCAGAGGATACCTTTCGCGATAGACTCTAGCAGCAGCAGCAGCATTGTTTCCGCATTCCCCCAGCACCAAGCGCATGTCTGCATATTCGTCGTTTGAAAACAGTTTAACATAAATTTAAAAAAAACAAGTCAAGACAGCAAAACTCGAATATTACCACAAACACTAAAGAACTAATCAACGGAAAATACAACTAAGAACTTGAACATCCAAAATGCAATGAAAATTAATAATAGGGTTTGTAATGGTACAGCCTATTTCCTTTTATTAATTTTATAATTTTTATTATTTTTTTAAGGATTTAATTAAGTGTATTTTTTGTTAATATTTTGCAGGGAAATAATATTTAAAATCAATGAATGTGTTATTGTATTATTAAGTAGATATTAGTCATAGGTTTTGTATATATTTATGAGTAAAAAAGGGTGACGCCAAAAGTTTATATTAACGTGATAAACACTCCAGTAGCAATATACAATCCCGCGACTAAATGAACGTGTATGTGCGTGTAAATGTGAATAGGAACCCCTGACCTAGAAAGCGGGGAACCCCAGACATTCTGATATAAAAGGGAAATACGCGTGTGAAAAGGGAGGGTCGACAGCAAGATACGTTAAATATCGTCTCAAAAGGCTAACTCCTAACATTAGACTACGCATAAGAGTCATTGTTAATATAACTTCAATAAATAATTTACTGCCGAGAAAACTTAGTAAAGTAGTGGTCAAAGTTGTACCTAAGAAGTAATTGTGCAACGTGTTATATTATTAAAATAGAGATTGTATTTCGAGTCGCAGAACAAGCAGATGATGCCGTTGAAAACATCGTAGAAATAAAGAAGATTTCGTCGATAATAAGCAGCCCGAAGTTCCTGCTGTAAACAGTACAAAAAAGAAGATTAATAAGAAGAATTTAGATAAGGTATTATTTAAATGATTATTATTTAATGACTGTAATGTTTTATGTAATAAAAGTGGAGAAACTGTAAAAATAAAAATTCAAACAGCAAGTAATTAAATAAATATCGTCTTACAAATATATGTGTAAAGTAACTTGATACGTTCACAAGTATCGATATAAACCCGTATAATATAGAATGTGCATTGTATGTAATAAATTCTGGCGTTTATAGCTTACGATTGAATAGAACAAAGGACCTACAGAAATGTTTGTGTTAGTTTAAGTATTATTAAAAAAAATTCTAATTCAAATGTATTAGAATTGCTTTTTAAATATACATATTGCAGTGATCTTGAGTTTGGTGGTAAATTATAAATAGGCATAATCAAGATCACTTCGAGATTTTATTTAACTAACTATTATTTTATTTATTTTTTATTTATTAAGTTAATATTTTGGCAAATTTCATTTTTATTTACGTAAAATAATATTAGAATAAGCATAAAATATTACGTGAATAATAACAAGAAAGTGTTTCCCGCACGAAATATACTGTGACCGGGAGAAATCGACAGATTGGCTCGGCGAAAACAATATTCTTCGCTAGATGCATTGGACAAATCATGAATGTGTAAACAAGTTGATATTTACATATTTGTTTACCTTTTTGAAAGATTAGTAATGCGCTGCTTTCCCGGGTGGTGCAGCACTGCAGCTATGTATTTCTGGAGGTGGAATCGTATCGTACCGAAGATAACCGTACGTTTTTGTGAAGAAAAATATCCATATAAGTCGACACACGATCAGAAATCGGGAGATGCTTGGTGAAAATCAGCTCTCTTAAAAGAAAAATAAGAAGTAGGTGGAAACCTCTTCTTCCTCTTAAAGTAAAAATGTTATTTTAACTTAGAAGTTTATTCATGAATTGGAACTTAGAATAATTTTCAAAAAAATTTTACGACACATAAAAGTTTTAACAAAAATTTGGACTTGTAATATTTTATAGATTAAACGTTATTCTAACATAGAAATTTATTCATTTATTAGAACTTATAATATTTTCGTAATAATTTTACTGTATTTATGAATTTTAAGACTGAAGTGGGACTTTGAAATATTTGTATGAATAAGATATCATTTTTAATTCGGGAGTTTGGTTTACATTGGGACTTGTAATTATTTTGGGAAATAATTATTTATGTTTGGAACGGTTTTATTTAATTAGAACTTTAAAATATTTTTTTTTTGTATTATTCTAGAATGTTTTATTTTATATGCAGGGTCATTATACCGTGCGTTATGGTAAAGCATTTTAGTTTTTTGTAACGATAAAATTAAATAGCTTAATAATTTTTTTTTGAATTAAATATAAACACTGCGTTTTCAATAAAATTTTCTTTATTATTTATTTACAAGATTAGAAAGTTTATAGTTTAATAATTCTTTGTTTTATGAACATGTAGGATATTTAAGCTGTGAAAGAAATTTATTTTGAAATGGATGAGTTCGAAATATTATATGAAGAGTTAAGGTGATTTAATAATGTTTGTTATAAATGTGTATATAGTGTTGCACAAATTTTCTTGAGTGGTGTTTTGTATTGGAATCTCAGAGCGAGGTAAAGTTTTATTTTTATATATCTATATATATTTTTTTTATATCAATTATATTTTATTGTTTTTGTGTATTTGATATTGACGTGTTGGGTAATAGATCAGGGATGTGTGCAATGAATTAAGTAGATGTTTAATTCATAGCATGAAGTCTTGGTGAATCCTTAAAGCACGAATTGGTCTTGGTGGTACTGTTTTGGGAGCGAGCAAAGGCGCCAGGAAGAACTAATCAGGGCTGAGTCAATTAGTTGAATGCACAAAGACATTTTTTTATTAAATTTAAAGTTTATATATATGCCTTAAGGGGTGAGCACATGGTGGTGTATGTTCGGGTTGTGTCCAACGAGTTGAAAAGCATACTCGTAGGGTGGAACTTTGGGGTACCTACCAGTGTGAATTTGCTTTCTGATGGTACTGTCTTGGGAGCGAGCAAAGGCGCCAGGCAGAACTAATTAGGGCAAAGCCATTTCCTTAATGTTTATATTCTCGTAAATGATAAATCACATAATTTTGTTATTCATATTCCAGTACAATTCACAGTATGCAACAAATTTTATTTTTGTTTGAAATGTTGATTGTTTACATGTATCTTTGACGAATAAAAATAATGATAATCATATTTATTTTAAAAGTATAAATTTGCACTCGATGTTATCCTTTCATTAATTATAATTTCTTTATTGTTTTGACTATTTGATCATGACATGTATGATTTTATATAATATTTTGAAATATTTAAATTTTGTAAATATATGTGTGTAATTTTGAAAAAATTTTCTTTAATATTCTTAATAAACTAGATTATAAGGTTTATCTTGCATTTTATTTTCTTTACCTGACCTGGTAATAACTGAAGAGCATTCAATTTGATTGAAGAGTTTATCTATATTTTCTGCCCCTGAGAGAAAATTTTCTTTAGTCATTCTAAACTGAGATAGTTAAATGTAAAATTGCCTAACCTACTATTTTGCAGAAAATTTATTGAATCTTAGTCTAGCATAAGGCCTAGCACTAAGATGAATGCTTGATTCTTACTTACTTACTGATTGAATGGTTTAAATTATTTTATATAAACCTCAATTTGCAAGAGTCACAGCAATATGTTACTTCTTGTGTTGTTTGTAAAATTATAGATACAGGATGCATTGATTTTAATATAAGAATTATTAAAATTTTAAATAGTATTTTTTATTAATGTACAGGAACCCCTTTTACCTAATCATTTCAATTAACTCGAATCGCCGTGAGATAATTTGAGTTGAGCTGGAAAACAAATAATTTTACATTTTATTTCTAAAGTTTAACTTTAAATTAAATATCTTAATTCAGACATAGGGGTTTCTTTACATTGTGTCACCCAACTTTGGAATGGTACCTATACAGGTTGAAATAAACAGGACAATTTGACAACGTCAAAATGACATTAATAAGCAATTTTGATTTCGATATTTTTTTACGTTAAAGTGGTTTAAGTGTAAATTCAGGGCAACGTTGCCATATGTTTTTTCAGGTAAAATTAGAAGAGTAATTAATTGCAAACCTGGTTATATTTGTTCAAAATTGTATATCAAAACCAATATTTAAAATGTTTTACAGTAATTTAGACAAGCGACATCTAAAGTGTTAACTTTGAACATTTCTTTGAAATTAACAGCGATAGAATTTTTGCCATATTTTTCTCATGATCATTGCTCCTCACATAACAACGTACCATCTAGATGTTTCGTAAATTTTGGGACATGTCGTATTATTGTTATAGTGTTTATGCGTAATTATATTGATTAAGCCATAGTGCTTAATTTTAATAATTTAATACTTGTTATAAATCAAACTTAAAATGTTATCACTTTGACACAATTTGTAACTTACATGGCTCATAATGTTTCTATAATATGAAGAGAAATATCGATTGCTAGTACATACTTCAAGTGTATATACAACACAAAGGTGTCATCTATCTATCTATCTACTTTCAATATTGTATTATTATATTATAATTCGGTTATCTGAAGCTAAGTTAATTTTCAGTGTGGATCAAAGACTTGCATTTCTCCTGTAATAATCGAACGACTTTCACGACAATATGTCGCCCGCGAGTCTCAGTAAGCGAGGGGCAATTTTATAGTGAATCTACAGGTAAGGGTTTTAGCGAGAAGCGATCCCTCGGGGAATCACTCAGAGCCGATCATGTTCTCTATTATCTTTTGATTCGATTAATACGCCCCGACAGACTAAGATTATAAAGTCAGGTTAGTATTAGGAATGACGAGATTTTTTTTATATTTTTATCTACGTGGAATAATATACATGCAATAATTCATAACGAAAATGTCAAAATAATAAAATGGATATTTATGGCACTAGCCCGCGGACAACTTTAACGTGGTGCCTTTAAGATTGTGCGTATTATAGTTTCGATTGATTCGATATTGAAAATTCCTTCTGTGATACTATGAAACGCGGCGAAAGTTAACAAAAAGACAACGCACGCGATAAAAGGAAAGTTGTAGTGAAATTTAAGAGAGTCTTGAGAAATACTTCGGATTAGAGTATTATTGTTGTTTAGAAAATACTGAACTTTTTACACTAGCAAAATGTCGAAGTTAAAGTTACTATTTTATGAAATAATAGTTTATTATGCAATGAGTATTTAATGATGGCTATTAAGTCACGCGTATGAAAATTATGACTCGAGCCGCAGGCGAGTGTCGAAATGAAACGAGTGCCTTAATAGACATTAAATGCGAGTTGTATACACTATTTTTTCTGCGACCCTATAATAAAACATTATTTTATGAACATTTATTTAATTTATAATAACATTAAGAGTTATAATCAAAAACTATTAAATACAAGTAAGAAACGTCATAAAATATTGACAGTTAACAAAAAAAGAAATGCAACTCTTCTTCTGGATTAATAATTATATTTTGTGTAGTACAATTATTCAAATGTAATTGCGGCACTTTTTGTATAATATTTGTGGATGCCATTGCAACAATATATTGAATTGTTGCTGTGGTTGTATTCAATCCGAATTTAATTTTTCGCAAAAAAGAGACACTCTGAGAAAATACTTTTTTCCTATTACCTCGGCCAATTATGATTTTTTTCTTTGAAATACTTGGGAACAATTTAGAATAAGCCTAGAATAACCTCGAACAGCCGTCAGAATTTCGATTTTCGAAAAAAGAGGAGCTGGCGAAAATTGTTCATCGCCATTTTCTCGGCCAATTATGATTTTTTCTTTAAAATACTTGGGAACAATTTAGAATAAGCCTAGAACAACCTCGATCAGCCGTCAGAATTTCGATTTTCGAAAAAAGGGGAGCTGACGAAAAATTGTTCATCGCCATTTTCTCGGTCCATTATAATTTTTTCATTGAAATACTTGGGAACAATTTAGAATAAGCCTAGAACAACCTCGATCAGCCGTCATAATTTCGATTTTCGTAAAAAGGGGAGCTGGCGAAAAATTGTTCATCGCCATTTTCTCTGCCGATTATGATTTCTGTTTTGAAATACTGCTGCAAAATTTAGGACGAACCTGGAAAGAACCTGAAACAACCGTCAGTATTTCGATTTTCGAAAAATGGGGGGGCTGGCTCCTCACTTTTGGATTTCGTATTTTTCCAATTTTGACGGTTGTTCCAGGTTGTATTAGGTTTGTTCTAAACATTGTTCTAATTAATAAAAACAGTATCCGTTACATATCAAAAGATATTGGGAAAACACGAAATCCAAATTTTTTCAAAAATCTAAATGCTGACGGTTGTTTCAGGTTCTTCTAGGTTTGTCTAAATTTCTACGAAGTATTTCAAAACGGAAATCATAATCGGCAGAGAAAATCACAGTAAACAATTTTTCGCAAGCCCCCATTTTTTCGAAAATCGAAATTCTGACGGCTCCTCACTTTTGGATTTCGTGTTTTTCCAAAATGTTGTGATATGTAACAGACACGGTTTTCATGTATAAGAACAATGTTTAGAACAAACCTAATACAATCTGAAACAACGTCCAAATTTTATTTTTGTCAAAACGGAGTCTGACTTCATACTGGCTTTCGTTTCTCGCAATTTCTAAACTGATTTTGATACTTTTTTTGAAATACTTTGGAGCAATTTAGAACAAACCTAGAACAACCGTCAAAATTTCGATTTTCAAAAATGGGGGAATTGGGGAAAACTTGTTTTTTTCGATTATCTCTATCAATTTTGAATTTTTTTCGAGATTCTTTGAAACAATGTTAGAACAATGTGAGCAACCTGACATAACCTTCAGAATTTCGAATTTCGACAAAAGAGAATGTGAGTGAAAAAGTTGTTTCTTTCAATTATCTCGGTCAATTTTGGCTTTTTTTTAAATTCTCTGGAACCATTTAGAACAAACGTAGAACAACCGCCAAATCGTCCAAAAGGGGGGGGGTTACTTCACACAACCATTAAGCCAGTTGGGCCGTTGCTGTTGAGTAGGTTTTGTTTACTTTTTATACATGTATAGCTTTTTACACATTACATATTTTATTTTTTGTCATTATCTGAAATACCTCAGGATTATACTTGTATATTTTTATACTAAAAAATTTTGAAGAAACAAGTGCTAAACGATTTTTAATTGCAAATTTCTCTTTTCAAATCATTGATAAAGCTACATAACATAATTATATATTATGATGTACACTTTATTTTACAATATTCAAAATCATCATTTGACACAGTCAGCTTTATTAGTACAGCTGCCAAAGCTATTCGTAAAGCAGAACATTAATAGTAGTTTATTCATTCCCTGTCTCAGAATAAGAAGAAGTGATTCAAATATCCTGCCAAAACTTCATTTTAAGCTGTGTGTTTCATACAGCTTAAAATGAAGTTGACAATTTAATATGACATCATGACAATTGAGGTTAGAAGAACTGTATTATTTTTAACTACGATTTTTGCTGTTTTGTGTTTCATTTACTAAATGATAGTAGTGGACTTTGTTCTGAGCATTTTGAGGAGGATTGCCATTATAAATACATATATGATTACTATGCATTTTAGTGAATGTGTTATACCAGCATGAAAATTGTGAATCAAGTCTATTTATTATTAAATATTTGTACCTGAGAGCAAGAATGAATCAAACCTTTTATCTTTTATCAAGACGTCCTTAAGAACTAGCAGAAGAAGTTTTGCTTATTAGTTTTTATTTTAAATATCATTAAAGAATTTATACAGATAAATCATTCGTATTACTGCTACAAACCTTGAGGAGGTAATTTCAAGCAACCATTCTTGAAAATGTGAATCTTACATACAACAGTAGGTAATAAATATAAAAATTTTAATCGACTGAAGTTGCTTACGCGACCTGCAAAGATACACATTGCTAATTATTATTCGCTACTTGTGTGTATGTATTTTGAAAATACGGAGAAAAGTTTTAGTTGAATAATTTACACTTATACTCTTATAAAGTATAACGAATTTTTATTTTTATTATATATTGAAAATTTACAATAATTTAGTGTTCACATCATGTTAAAAAGATTAAAAATACAACAATTGAGACTATAATTACAAAAAAAAAAATGCCGCATAAATTAGTCTGATTCCCTTGTGCTGGACGTTAAGGCTGAACGCCCGTTTCAAGCTGAGTTCGATTTGAAATAGGCGTACCACTGATTTTCGTGCAAATGTAATAAAAGACAAATGTATAAGGGTCCGCGTGCTCTGTCTTATGCTGAGGAAAAGGATAGAGTAAAGAACTTGTCACCTAATCTAATCTGCCTGTAATTTATGGCTGCGTTATGGTCTCAGATAATCGCCGGTTGGCCCACATGTTTGGCAGTCGGGAAGCAACCCCCCCTAAATTAGACAATCTATATTTTTTCAAACACACAAAAAAAAGTGAAGCTGAATATGTAAAATCACCTGCCGGATTCAAATTTTGAGTTGGAAAATAAAATCGAAATCACAAAAAGGTCAAAAAATCGTTTTTTTGTGTAAATTTTAAAATTTTCATTTTCTTCAATTTTTAATACTTATCTCGTGATATCTCAGCAATGCAGAGAGCTAGGGATCTGTTTTTTTTAAGGTTATACCCTAAAGTATTTGGATGATACTAGTGTTTTCGATTTTTCTTTATGGTGTGTAAATTTTAATAAAAAAAAAAGTTTTAGTAGACCACCAATTTGTGTAAGGTATTTTTCAGATATCGAGTAACTAATCTTGTTTTTCAGAATTTACCCATATATATGGGAAACAAAATAAAGCCAACATTCCAAAATTATTTTTTGTGCAAGAAATAAATTTCTAGATCGTTTCAAAAGCAAATTATTGCGAGTCAAATATAATAATTATACTCCCTGCGCGCAAGCCGTGTGAGTCCTAGCATGCGCTTCTAGCAGGTATAGCGTTAGGGACGGGAAGAGATATTGCTTTTACTTTCTGATACGTAGTATAAGAAAGTATTGTGACGCTGACACTGTATATGTACACGATATTGTAAAGAAAGTATCAACGGTTTCGATAAAATAATGTCCGAGTAACGATTACTTTCTTAACATACACCGATCTCAGAAGTATTTTACAAACTGCGTAGAAACTGCCCGAAATGGTAGGTGGAGCTACCTCTCGACACCTTGTGCGAGCGTACCACACACATACTCTATTTGATTTCAGTGAATTTCGCCCAAATTTCAAAATTATGTTTCCCGTTTCGTGACCTTATTTTTAAAAATTAAGAAAAAATAAAATTTAAGTATTGCTGTTGAGTGTTACATAATTTTTAATAAAGGCTTGTTTTTTGAAATTTCTTACATTTTTATTTTTATTTAGGGCCCTCTGGACAATTTCGAAAAAATTACGATTTATCCATTGAAAGGCATTTTTTTCTTAAATTAGCGTGTAAATTCAGTAAGGTTTTCATGAAAAATACGATTAGTAAATGGGAAAAACGATTTCGAGGCCGGGCGTATAGCCTTAATAAGTCACACATCATGACTGTTTCAGACATAAATAATAAATGGTTTCGCAATCATCCATTAATCCATCTATGTCTCACATTTTCTTTGCTACTTTAATTACATTGTCGGCACATTTTTTCCAATTACTTATTGTAACATTTGTAATTGCTTCTGTTAAAAGTTCTCGTACAAGTAATATTTTGAAAGGGGAATTTTTCGGAGCAACTTCACCTTCTAGTTGGGCCCAAATAATTTCAATCGAATTGCGCTCGCAATGATATGGAGGTAACCTGTGCAGGTAATTAAATATTGGACGACCATCATAATCTGTACTGTTTTATTATTCGCAGATATTCTCCACTAGATATTTTCACCTTTTCCTGTTAGTACAGGTTTCTTATTACGTCTGACATATCCGGAATATAACATGTATATGAACATGTGGTAATACAATTAGTATTTGATTAACACTTACATGGAATTAACGAGTTTAAAGAATCTGTATAGAACTGCTCAGTTCATTTTTGGTGTGGCCTCATCTATAGTTATTTTTGCAATGATATTAAGTGTAGAACGTTCTATTTTAAAAAAGAAACTGTGCACTGCCGTACATTGTTTTTGACAGATTCATCAAATTCAAAGTTTCAACAGCCTAATCACTTGTTCCCTAGGTATTAAGCCGTCTGATCACTCATATTTATGTTGTACATAAAAGTACGGATTTTACTTAATAACACAGTAAAGTATAATAAACCAAAGTAAAAATGTAAGAAACTAGGTTATGGCTTGGTTATAAATATAAAATGACGTTTTGCCGAACTTATTTTCCCATGTTAAATATGCCTACGCAAGAACCAATGAGATACCTTAAAAATGTAAATCATTTTGGCGCGATATTTGAATCACTCCTTCTTATTCTGAGACAAGGTATAGCACGTATTAACAAAAATTATTTTTTTTAAGTTTTGCTTTACTAATCAAACTATCATTATCAAACGGTCAAATCAAACTCGACATTAATTATTTCACAAGTTTTATTAGATTTCTCTAACACATGTTTCGGTAAGATCACTTATCATTATCAAAGAGACAAGAATTAAAAGTAAATGTGCATCTGTGGACGAATATAGGTGCAAGAAAGCAAGCTGTCATTAGCTTAATGTATGTGTCTATTTTATGGGTGTATTTATAATTTCTGTGTACGTGTTAGTTACAATTTTCTTTTTTCTTTCTTATTTCCTTTTTCTTTTTGTTTATGGCCCTTATTGATCTTACCTACACATGTTAGAGAAATCTAATAAAACTTGTGAAATAATTAAAGTCGAGTTTGATTTGACGGTTTGATTATAGTCAACCAAACTTTTTAATATATATAATGTTTTACCAAGAACCTAGTGCAGAAACAATTAGTAATATTAAAATTAATTTTTCCCACTTTAATTTCTCATCACTTTCATAAGCTACGCTACTGATATTTTTCGGCCGCAGATTTTGATGACGTACAGATGCTTCTCTGATTCTGTTTAGTATATGCGCATTGACAAAAGAGTACGAAATAAATACACCTACTATAATAGTTTCTTTAATTGTCGTTGGAAGCGTTGTCGAATTTTCAGCATATACCTACTACGTCAGGAGTCGCTAATGGTCCATGAAATTCAATTACACGATTATTGACACAGGAGCGGCCTTATTGCCACTTAGAGATCACTCATTATGCCGTAAATTAATTGATACATCACTAGATAGGGTGACGGGGCCGTGATACCCGACTTCATGGCGGGGCTCTCGTGTCAGGAAATACGCAGCGCCATTTCGCCCATCAAAACTTCCCACTCCATCTTTCGGTAGTTTACGAAAGTGGGTATGGTCAAGAGAACTAACCACTTTTCGTTTATGGGTCCGGTGCACTCTAAATTAATCGGTTAGCTGTTGATGTTAAAGGTCTGTTACAAGTTTTAGGTGAACAGTTTAAAAGTAACAAAGATTTAAGTGCCATTTAATCGAAATCTTGTATGCTCTAGCAATGATTACTTCAAGAGTATTTATTGTTAGTGAAAGATAATAATAATAATAATAATATTTTCTTTATATTTTAATACTATATCCAAAGATATATAAATATAGAAATGTGTAAATCAAACATTCGTGTAGTGGAATTAAATGCGTGTCTGTAATACATTAAGACCTTTTAATAAAACTGCATGAATAGTAGCGGCTGTTATATGCTTAATTCTTCACATTTTTCACTTTTACACCTTTTTACTTTCTTATACGTAGTATAAGGAAGTATTGTGATGATGAAAATTTTCGACCTCGAGATTTTTGCAGATGTCCACGTTTCGAGGTCCCCTGATACCAAAAAAGTGGTTTTTAAAAAATGTCTGTGTGTCTGTGTGTCTCTCTCTGTGTGTGTGTGTGTCTGTGTGTCTGTGTGTCTGTGACAACGATAGCGGTCAAACCGCTGTAGATATCAATTCCAAATTTTGTATTTACGTATATAATCTGCCTTTTGAGAACTGATTAGATTTTGAGCAAAATCGGCACACCGGAAGTAGTAGTTTACTTCAGTGAAAAAATCGAAATTTGCAAATATTTCGTCAATTACTAAGTTTAAACAAATTTATAAAGAATTCATATGTACTTAGAATTAAGTTTGAAACAAATTGTCTTAAAAAAGTTTTTTGAAATTCCAACCGGAAGTAGATCTTTTACTCTTATCGGAAATCAGTTTTTTGCGAATATCTCGCAAGTCATGCTTTTATGACAAGTACGTTACGAGTATAAAAGTATTTAAAACATAATTTTCAATATCTTCTATATAAAAAAAAATTCAAAATTCAGACCGGAAGTACCACTTTTACTCTTATCGAATAGCGATTTTTTGCAAATATGTCGTAAGTTATGCATTCTATGTATATTTATGAAGAGTACAAAAGTATTTAGAGTTAGATTTGGAATATTTTTTGTATAAATGAAATTTCAAAATTCGGACCGGAAGTAACACTTTCATACGTATAAGAAAGTCGTGTGGTGGCCACACCTCATTTTTTCATTGGTATTGCATACGTTAATGAAACTCTTTAGATGACAGCTTGCTTTCCAATTGTCATTTTGTTATTAATTACTGATGAATTGCTGCTACGCCAAGATGACTGATTTCTTTTAATGCATTTTTTGTATATTTCAGCAAAACATTTATTATATTTACTAATTGCCTGGCTGAGATATGGAATTTACAAAATACTGAGTGACATTCTTAAGGCTGTATTACCAGATTGTAGAATCTCCGACGTACGTTTTGGACCGTCATGCTAATCGCAAGTGGTGCGAAAGAGATGAAATATTTATGTTAAGTTGCAGCCCCATAAGCACTCTGATTTATGAGTGTACCGTGCGTTTGATTTGTGGAATCGAGACATGTGTCACTCAAATCAACGTGGACTGTTGTATAACCATAAAAATGTTGGGACACAATACAATACTGGCTATTTCAGGTACCACATAAAATTATTATTCTTCACCCGCAATATTGCAAGAAATATTTCTTGTCGTTAGTAAGTAAATTATTATTTAAAAAATTAATCACAAAATTCTATCTGTAATATATATTTATTTAGGTAATATAACAAAAATATAACACAGGCTAGTTTCAATACAAAACACAAGTACTTATTATCCTTAGTGTGTAAATTTTTATATAAAAAATTAACAAAAAAATTTATAGAAATTAATAAAATTACGTTTGCAATATATCTGGTCTACCTAATTAAATTAAAATCAAACAACAATATGAATTAAAATACTAATATTACATAGAACCTTCTACCTTTATATCAAGTGTTACCCCCATATTGGATTATGACAAATATTACCGTAATTGCTATTTGTGATCTTTAACAATACATAATATGTGGAAAGTACAAATTTACTGAAGTAACCATAAACACTTAAGGAAAAACCTTTATTTTCATTGTCTAATTTTTCATTTATTAGAAAACAACCACGGATTTAATTTAGAATTTGATATTTTCCATGTAAAAAATAAAAGCAAAAAACTATTAACAAATTAAATTAACAAACTAAAACATTCAGAATTATTATTAAATGATAAATTAGACTAATTTGTCACCGTTGTAAAATCTGTTTAGACATTAAAAATAAAGGTTTTCCCTAAGTAAGTAATTAGGTATTGTTAAAGGTCACAAATAACAATAACGGTAATATTTGTCAGTAATCCAATATAGGGGTAACACTTGATGTAAAGGTAGAAGTTTATGTGAAATATTATTTCAATAAATTAATGTAAATCTCAAAACTTCATATTGTTGTTTTATTATAATTTAATTGAATATCATGGATTTACATCAAATAAAGCTCGAAACAATTGGAAATTTTAAATCTGGTCTAAACAACCAATGAAGGGGGATGGTAAAACTCTTATGTTTATGTCTCTGTTAGAGTACTCAGAACCGATAAATCTCGTCTGGCGAAACTCCGCCTGCTAGCCGAAACCGTACCATGTTTCACTTTAACATTTCTCCAACAATTAGTCTTGCAAAATGTATTCTATTTTCCAAATCACAAGTTTAATTGAGAAAATATTTTTTCAACTCTTTGAAGGACGTGGTCAGAATTTTTTTAAAATTATTGTGGTATCGTTAATTTTCGAATATTTTTCTAATTTCAGTTTTTATTTTTCTTTCTACATATATTTTCGTAAAAAGGACTATCCTATGATATTTCTTTTATTTTTTTAAGTAATTCAAAAAAATAATTGTCTAGATATTTCAAAAAATAAAGTCAGGATTTGGAAGAAACTGATTGAGGTAGTGACACTCCCCCTTAAGCCGTAATACTGCTTATATTATTTTAATCTACATATCGCACATCGGAAGCAACACTGTCATAAGGCGAAAACTGTGTTTTGTGAGCAAATGACGTTTAAAATTATTTTGTAATATGTAGCATTCGATTTTTTTCATAAATTGAGAGATAATGTATTTATCTCACAATTTATGAAAAAAATCGAATGCTAAATATTATAATTTCTGTTCCACTCATCCATTCACGTAACAGTTCCTGTTTATACATCTGCTACAATCAAGCTATTATTTTTTTTGTTTGGTTTTAAAATTCGTTTATTATTATACTTATCCATTTGTATTTTCATTGCCGCAGTACATACAAAAGTCATATCTCTAAGCTAATTTTTAGAAGAATCGTTATAAAATCGCGCTTGCTAACTGAGAAGCAACTTATTAAATGTCATGCATTCAATTGTCAATTTTGCCGCAAATATCATGGTCCACAATACAGTATTAAAATCAAAAATATAAAATTGGTAAAATTATATCAAAAAACGACAATAGCTCAGTAATGGTCGAAATTTAGTAAGCAATCCAAAAATTAACCCGTATACAGTGTTCCACTTGAAAAAATTCACTTTTAGATAACAATGTTGTGTATCTTTAATCCACTTTTCTGCAAATTCAATTAGTAATTGCAAGAATATAAAACATACTTGTATTAGGACATTTTATTATGAATAATTCAAAATAAAAAATTGTGTCCATCTAGTACATAGGTTCCCAAAGTGGGCGATAACGCCCCCTTGTGGGCGCTGCAGGTCTAAAGGGGGGCGGTAAGAGACCCAGAAAAAAAATGGGGGCGTTGTGTAAAGGCTTAGGGGGCGATTTGTAATTTCATCTAGAATCTAGGAGGACTCTTAGACACCGACTGAGCTCTCGACTCTCGACTAGGGATGGGCGATAAACATCGATGTTCATTGAACATCGATATTTTAGGATCGATGTTCGATGTTTTTGCATCGATGTTTGCAATTTAGATTTATCGATAAACTATCGATGTTAGAAGAAATATAGTGAACATCGAACTTTTAAGCTTGACAAAATGTATTTGCACTAATCACAAAATAAAACAGCGTCCTCTGTTGACAAATACAAAAATGTTTCCAAATTAACAGCTCACATACAGGCTACGAGGATGTAAAATTGTCTACGAATAAAGAAGTATTTAAATTACACAGTGCTATATCATATAAATTCGAATATTTCATTTTAGGCTCTTTTAAATATTACTCAGTATAAATATTTAAATAATATATAATTAAATACATAAATTTATAGTACTTTTAATGTGCAGAATAAAAGTTAAATTATGTATGCATGCAGAATAAGTGAAGGAGGTAAACGTATTTTCATAGAAAAAGAAGGGAGATAGACATTACCGATGTATACTTCTTCGGGAAATTCCCTAGTGCGTACAATCACACACGACGATACACGTATTAAATGCAAGATGACACATCAGAAATATAAAACCATATCCATATGTATCTCGGTATTTGCCAGCGTAGTCAAAAAAAAATGCAAGACTATAAAATCCCAAATAAAAATCGTTCTCTTAAAAAGCTTTGATACACGTAAATGTATATATTTTTTAAGTATCAGACGATTTAAGTCATGTGGTTGTTTCATGCGTAATTGCATAATATTGTTTTTTTATATAGTTTTTTTTGAGTAGTTTCTAAAGTTAACTACATATTATAAATGTATATATTTCTTTTATTATTTTTTTTGAATAGTGATATCTTTTATATCATTTTGTTAAGGACGTAAATTAATTAAGTTATAATAAAGTTTTTGTTAAACTGCCAAAAAATAAATCTATAAATATAATTATCGATGTTTAAAAACATCGATGTTTGGTAGTCGATATTTTGCAACCATCGATGTTGATCAACGATGTTAACATCGATGTTTGATATCGATGTTTACCCACCGATGTCCCATCCCTACTCTCGACTACAGCTTGTGAACATCAACTAATATTAATTAAGAGATTGCTCAAACCAACTCGGTTCGATATTTCTCTCCGAGTAGTTCATATATCTGTCCTGTTTTATTGAATAAATAAAATAAAAAACATATCAATCGGTCGCTCCGTTTCGAAACGAAAAGAGACACAAACAAACAAATAAAAAGGCAACTGTATCAATCGGCTGGTTCATAGAATACTTGTTCTTACTTGTTGAGTACGATTGAGCGTCGAATGAGATAAACGAGTTTATGCATGTTTGTCTTATTCCTGTCGGTGCGTGCTGCTTATGCAATCCTATATAAACAACGTAATATTTATTTTATTTTCATTTGCGGTTTCGCGCGTAATAGATAAGCAGTACTTAAGTTCAACACTTATACTTACGTATTTCTCAAAACAAAACAATGTCGGAAGTAAAAAAGAAGAGACGGCAATACTGTGCGGAATATATTAAATTCGGATTCATTGAAAATCCTACAAACCCATCGTCGCCTTTGTGCCTTCTATGCCTAAAAACATTTTCGAATGAAGCAATGAAGCCTTCAAGACTTCAAGATCATTTGAATAAAATGCATCCAGATAAGAAAGACAAGAATGTAGCATATTTTCAAGACCTAGAGAAGAAGCATAATACTCGGCCAAGTGTAGCAAAACTCTTTTCGGCGGCTGCTAAGCAAGATGACGACGGACTTCGAGCTTCGTACAACATCTCTTTGTTAATTGCTCAAAAAGGCAAACCACACAACATCAGAGAAGTGTTAATTTTGCCAGCAATAAAGGAAGTAATAACTACTGTGCTTCATAAACCGGCCGCAGATATTATCGGAAAAATTCCTTTGAGTAATAATTCTGTGCAAAGACGAATTGATGAAATGGCCGGAAACATAGAAGAATCATTGTGCAATCATCTGAGGACTAGTCAATTGTCAATTCAGCTCGATGAGTCCACTTTACCAACTAATGAAGCATTGCTGCTGTCTTACGTGAGGTTTATTAAAGATGAGAAAATATGTGAAGAACTATTGTTTGCTAGAAATTTAGAGACCGATACAAAAGGCGAAACCATATTCAATACATTGGAAAAGTTTTGTGATGAGAAAGAGATTCCCTTGAAAAATATTATATCAGTTGCTACGGATGGCGCTCCGGCTATGACAGGGTGCCATAAAGGCTTCATAGCGTACGTAAAAAATAAAATTCCAGATGTCCTTGCTGTACATTGCGTTATTCATAGACAACATTTGGTTGCTAGAAATTTAAGTGAACGACTATTTCAATCACTGCAATATGTCATCAAAGCAGTCAATAAAATCCGTAACTGCTCTTTGAATGATAGATTATTTCATCAGCTTTGTGTTACTAATGACGAAGATTTCAACCGTTTGTTGTTTCATACCGAAGTTCGTTGGCTATCAAGAGGCAATTGTCTGACTCGATTTTACAACCTGTTTGACTCTGTGATAGAGTTTTTGGAAACTAAAGATACAGAATTGCGCAACAAGCTCATTACATCAAAAAATGATATAGCTTACATGACAGACCTGTATAAATTGTTCAACAACATGAATCTCCAACTGCAAGGCGATGAACTAAATTTAATTAAAACAAAAAATGTCGTTGCTGCTTTCGCAGCCAAACTGCTTCTACACAAAAAGAATATGGGCAGACGTGAGTTTCATAATTTTCCGAATTTATCAGTATCCTGCAGTAACGACGACTTGTTTGCCTACTGCCAACATTTGGAAAAGCTCCACATTGACTTCACCGAACGATACCAGGATATTTTGAACTTGGAAATACCAGACTGGGTGTTGGATCCGTTTTCAAATGTCAACACAGCAATATCACCACATCTGGAAGAAGAACTTATAGAATTGACAACGAACGAGGAAATAAAAATCAAGTTCAAAAATGGCTACCAAGAATTTTGGCTACAAAAACCGATCCCGCAATTGTACCCTGGATTGTGGTCAATCATTCAACGATTCTTGATAGCATTCCCATCGTCATATTTGTGTGAACGTGGATTTAGTGCTGTAGCAACGCTGCTTACTAAAAAGAGAAATCGTTTGCATGTTACCGAACGTGGTGACTTGCGGCTGTTCTTGAGTAAATTGGAACCTGATATCAACAAACTTATTAAACAGCATCAGATTCATCCTTCACATTAGTTTTTATATTAGAATCGATTATGTTTGTTTTATTTTGAATTTTGAATAAAAGATACTTTGTCTGAATACTATAAAGTTGCGTTTCAATAATCATTCTCATTGGCAGGTGTAGCCCGTAAAAGTTAACTTGAGACCTGAGCGCCGTTGTGTACTACCTACTACGCTCAGGTCTCAAGTTAACTCATTCATTCTAAACGAGACTTTTACTATAACCCATAGTAAAAGTCTCGTTTAGAATGAATGTTTAATCTCCGCTAATATAGCTCACAATAATTAATTTAATTTGAAGTTATAGTGGTTTTTGAGTAGGTGAAAAAATGGGGGCGCTAAAAAATAATTTATTCTCAAAGTGGGCAGTAGGCAAAATAAGTTTGGGAACCACTGATCTAGTACGTCGTTTTCGAGAAATATAATTTTATAGAAACATTGAAATTTTCAGAAAAATGGCAATAAGTCGAAAATTTTAGATTGTAGACCTATACCGGGTGTCCCAGCTCTACAATTTAAAAATATTTTCATTTATACAGAGTGTTCGACAAAGACGAACCAACACAAACTTATGTTTCTTTAAATGGAATGCTATGCATTTTTTTTACATTTTATGATAGAGCTTGAAGAGCTGTTTAAAATGACATCGACTTATGTTTGTCGATTTTCAACTGTTTATGAGATATGGCGATTTTTCGTTAAAAATTTTACAACATTTGAAAAGTTGCTATGTAATAACGACTGAAGATGAAATACTATGGGCTCAATTAGTAGCGCTGTCTTTTCAGTACGTGAAATTAATGTTTATTTCGACAAATCTAGACATGTTCTTTAGAATTACATACCATTCGCTAAAGTTAAAAATTCTAAAAAAAATTAAGTGCAACACTCTGTATATTTATATGGCATTGAATAGTACTTAAAATTTACCAATTAAAATTATGTACTTTCTAGTGCTTGTAGGCGATAGTGCAAAAGTTATAGGATATTATCTGAATAACCCTGATTACGATTTAAAAATATGAGTTGCCTTGTCTTAATTACACATAGCATAACTAAAATGAAAGGAAAAGAGTTACTTCTAATATTTTCTTTTTACAAATAAGTAATTTTTATTAAAATTTTTAAACTCGTGTAATTAAAAGGTTGGAAGTTCATGAATTAACAATAATTAAAATATCGCAGTCGCTCTGTGTCAAAAAATTGTCTATAGTCATACTTAGACTGAATTTTAAATTATTTTAAAATTAGAGAAGTCATATATAGATTTATAAGTTGAAAAGCAAATCGTCAATACAAGTATTTAAATGTATGTTATTGAAAACTTCTATAACTTTCGCAATATCTTGAAGAACATACAAGCTACTATTTTCAAGCATAACAGTAATTATAAGTTTAAGTTATCATATAATATAACAAATTAAAAAATGTTTGGTTTTATAGTATTTTCATATTTTTTAGTATTTGAGATATATAAAATATGGAAACAAATACATTTACGGTAAAACAAAATTTGTGGATTCTCAAAAAGTAGCTTTATCGCAGAACAAAATCTAAGATTCAACATTGTGGTCGTCATTTATTTTGTTCAACATCGTATTACATAAGGCAACCCTATTTATAAAAACCTTTCTCTGAAGATCTTGATGTAATACGGATAGAATTTAAACTTGTTTAAGGTTCTCTTAATAAAGGTTTTGCTCACATCAAAGACTGTAGAAAGTTTATGCACGCTTGAATAATGATTTTCTTGAGCGCCTAACAAAAGACCCTCGAACATCGAGAAGGAAGATAAAATTTTCTCGTATATTTCCAGAGTCTTATATGCCGATATAAAAAGCGGCCGTGCCCAGAAAGAATTCATTCATTGAATAGTAGTCGTGCGGTATTTACTGAACAGTTTAAAATAAATACAGTGAGCGGTGCAGTTTTATTACAGTTCAAGAGAGACATAAATATTACAGATATAAATAAATAGTGATAGAGATAAATACGTGTGTTAATTTATTTGTAGTAGTTTTAAATGTGATACATTTATTGTATATTTTTATATCGTGATTAATTTTAAGTGTGTAAATATACAGACAGTTTTAAAACATTTGCACGAATTGTTTATTTCGAACACAAAAACACAACAATACTATACAGCAAAAGCAAAAAGTATACATATACAGGATGGCTTACAAAAAACGCTCCAAGCCGTAGCTCCGTTATTTACTATCCGATTTTAAGAAACGAAAAATAAAATAAAATGGTTAAGTAAATACTATCAATTGGCATAATCAAAATATTATTAGGAACAAAAAGTTTGAACATCCGATAGTCAATTTTTTTTTTAATGGCTATGAATATTTTTAATTAATGTTTCGGATAAGGAATGTTTTCCTGATTTTGATGATGTATAACACGTCAATTTTTCAACATAAGTTTCAAGTGTGCCGTGAATAGCAATCAAATGCATCAAGTAATAAATACTGTCAATTAGAATGTAAATGTTAATAAATACTGTAATTGTGACATTTGTGTATCGGTGTGACATTAGTTCAACGTTCTGATTCTTTCTGTGAGTTTAATTCATCATTAACATGGATAGCAATCAACTGACCGACATGTTGCAAGTATACTTTGAATGTAATCGAAATAGTGCTGAAGCTGTGAGACTCTACAGTTATCGTTATCCGACAAGAGAGGTTCCAGACCGTCGTAAATTCGGAAGAATCGAACAGAATTTAAGAAAATATGGAGCCTTCAAAATGCCAAAAAGTAAGAGTCGACAGTTTAAGGAAAATACAGAATTGGATGCTCTTTTATGCGTGGAAGAAAGTCCATGGACTTCTACTCGGAGAATTGCAAATGAGGTCGGCGTATCGCACCAAACAACACAAGCGATACTCAAAAAGCACAAGTTCATACCATACATCTCTCAAAAAGTACAAGCACTATTGGAAAATGATCATGGTCGAAGAATGCAATTTTGCAACTATCTTCAAGATCAGGTTTATTTTACTAGTCCGGAAAATATAGGCATTTTACGGCAAAGAATTCTGAATTCTTACCGCGAAATACCTCCTAATTTTATACTCAACGCCACTAATGGAGTAATTAGAAGGTGTCAACTATGTCTTCAACAAGGCGGCAGACAATTTGAACAATATTTGTAGATAAGTTTCGTATTTATTTGTATTTTTTTAAAATCTCCATTCCAATAAAATGATATTAACCACGGCACACTTGAAACTTATGTTGAAAAATTGACGTGTTATACATCATCAAAATCAGGAAAACATTCTTTATCCGAAACATTAATTAAAAATATACGTTGCCATTAAAAAAAAAATTGACTATCGCATGTTCAAACTTTTTGTTCCTAATAATATTTCGATTACGCCAATTGATAGTATTTACTTAACCATTTTATTTGATATTTTGTTTTTTAAAATCGGATAGTAAATAACGGAGCTACGGCTTGGGGCGTTTTTTGTCAGCCACCCTGTATAACATATATTTCAAAATAACAGACAATGTTATCCCCACTAGCAAAATCACTATATGCTCGCTTGTTCTACATTAGCAAATACGTATTTTCATCCTTCTCTAAAATTGTGATTTTGCTACGTGGGATAGTCCACAATCATGTGACAAAATCACAGAAAGCAGATGATTTATATCGTGTGTTGAAGGATTTGTATGTAGCTCTCAGAGTCAATAGAAAGGCAGTATTAAAAATCATGCGTTGATCACGCGTTTTTTGCTACTCTATACGTTCAGTGAACGGTACAGTACATTTTAAGTACTTTTCAATGACATACAAATATACAGGCTGTTCCATTTAATTTCTTTTGGAATCTTTAACTTTAGCAAATGATATGTAATTCTAAAGAACATGCGTCGATATGTTGAAATATACATTAATTTCACGTACTAAAAAGATATCTCTACTAATTGAGCCCATAATAAGTATTTCATCATGGATCGTTATTTCATAGCAACTTTTCAAATGTCGTACAATTTTTAACGAAAAATCGCCATATCTCAGGAACAGTTGAAAATCGACATATACAATTTACGTCAGTTTAATCAGCTCTTCAACTGCTATCATAAAATGTAAAAAAATACATAGCATTCCATTAAAAAAAAACATAAGTTTGTGTTGGTTCATCGTTGTGGAACTCTCTGTATAAACAAAAATAATACACTATCTACATTTGTTGAGTCTTCCTGTTTTGAAAGACTTGAATCGTTTTTCTTTCACTTGTATCTTCTTGGTTTAGAAGTACGGAGAATAACTCCTCACTGAATTTACGTTATATGTGGTTATTCACAAATAAAATAACACTACACTGTTATATACAACTTTATTTACAATTAAATAAAATAACAATGCGAATAAATGTAGGCTTCTTGCTTTGGGCAAGTCGAGCCGTAAACGAACTGCTAACAAGTAGAGTTTCAATGATAAACTGATTTCAATTTTCTGTTACAAACAAACTCGGTATTTAGAGTGGGGTGGTAAGCTTATAAAACCGTACCCCCTCTATTGTTGTCTGGAAAAACCGAACATTAATGGGTTGTAAGTTTCATTAAAGGTTCTCGGAAGAAGCAAATAGCAAGACAATTATCTAATATAAATATGTGAGCCCTGCTGTGCGTTTACGGGTTTCTTCAATTACAGAATATCTATAATTCTGAAATCCGGCAAATGTTTATGAATTTTTAAGTATTACAACGGCATGATGTTAATAATAAAAGAAATAAAATAAATGGTAATTTAGACAAAGCATTTTACCGATTTTCTAGAACGGACAATAGAGATGTTTCTAAGAAAGAGATTACATTAGGAGACTGATGTCCCTCTTGGTCCTTCCAGATTTAATTTTAAATATACATTATTTTACGATTATGAAGTAATAAAATGACTATAAGCACTTATACAGAGATATATACATGTTCTAATTAATTGTACCTTTGTAAAATAAAACAAATTGAGATTAAAACTAAACGTATATGTATACGTTTTACATAGAACAGAGAATATTACTTTATAAAAAAATGAGGTGTGGCCACCACACGACTTTCTTATACGTATGAAAGTGTTACTTCCAGTCCGAATTTTGAAATTTCATTTATACAAAAAATAGTCCATATCCAACTCTAAATACTTTTGTACTCTTGATAAATATATATAGAATGCATAACTTACGACATATTTGCAAAAAATCGCTATTCGATAGGAGTAAAAGTGGTACTTCCGGTCTCAATTTTGAAATTTTTTTTATATAAAAGATATTGAAAATTATGTTTTAAATACTTTTATACTCGTAACGTACTTGTCTTAAAAGCATGACTTGCGAGATATTCGCAAAAAACTGATTTTCGATAAGAGTAAAAGACCTACTTCCGGTAGGAATTTTGAAAAACTTTTTAAGACAATTTGTTTCAAACTTAATTCTAAGTACATATGAATTCTTTATAAATTTGTTTAAACTTAGTAATTGACGAAATATTTGCAAATTTCGATTTTTTCACTGAAGTAAACTACTACTTCCGGTCTGCCGATTTTGCTCAAAATCTAATCAGTTCTCAAGAGGCAGATTACACACGTAAATACAAAATTTGGAATTGATATCTACAGCGGTTTGACCGCTATCGTGGTCACACACACAGAGACAGACAGACACACACACACAGAGAGAGAGAGAGAGAGAGAGAGACATTTTTTAAAAACCACTTTTTTGGTATCAGGGGACCTCAAAACGTGGACATCTGCAAAAATCTCGAGGTCGAAAATTTTCATCATCACAATACTTCCTTATACTACGTATAAGAAAATAAAAGGAATAAAAGAAAAATAATAATAATAAACGTCCTTAACAACATTGTTAGATATCAATAATGGACTTTACCGTTACGCTGGAACACGCGGTACTATCTTATCACATTTTGACTAAGAATTATACGTGTTCTATTTAAAAAACTACAACTACATCTGCTCAGTCACCAAGTTATGAAACACTCTGTATAATACAAAATAATTTTAAAACGTACTTCTAATAAGTGGAAGAAAATCGCTTCGAAATATCTCTTTTCATAAAGTCACAATCTGTCTTCCCCGCGGAGATGACTCACTCTGTATATCGCAAGTATCCTACGTTTTGGGGGACTTACATTTTATTAGTTTAAGTGTAAGTTGTAATAAAAACTGAAAAACAACCGCTGGTTTTACGATGAGAGTTTTCGAGTTTTAAATTTCCGCACGTTCGTCTGTCAAGGACTTTTCTTTGATGTTCGCATTATCTAAGGCGTTACGTATTGCGGATACGCCGAAACCACGTTTCCGGTTGACTTTTGTTCAAATCTCTCTCTAATATTTCAATTTCCCGTCCTCTATCGGATCAGATTATAGCTAGCGCACAAACACTTAAACGAAAACCACGCACATTAAGAGAGAGTTAGCATGTGTGAATGTAAAACTTACCTCCGCCGTTTTTGTAACATAAATAGGGAAACCTCCACACATTTGCCAGATCGACGGCGAATCCTATAACTGAAAGCAGAAAGTCCACTTTCTTGCCCCATGTTTCCCTTTCGTCCGTCACGATGACCTCTGTGCCCATGGCGCTCTTCACCGTTGCGGTGGTGGACATTTTCTATGGATCTAGACGCCAAAAACTAAGAAAAGAGGATGTGCAATCAAGCTTTTTTTTTTTTTTTTGGAGTATCAAGTATCAATTTAAAAGGTCAGAATACTTGAGATGGAGATTTTACTCACTTCAATCGATTGCTGTCTGACAATACTTACGTAGTGCTTTCATTTCTAACAGATTTTGATTATTTTCTATTATAAAAATGGGCAATTGAGAAATATTTGCAAAAAACTGCTATTCGCTAAGAGTAAAAGTATAGTTTTCGGTCCGAATTTTGAAATCTTTTGTACATAAAAATTTTTCGAACTCGAACTCTAAATACTTTTGGTTTCATAAATCTGTACAGAATGCAAAATTTGCTAGATATTTGCATAAAAAAAAACTGTTATTTCATAAGAGTAGAAGAATTACTTTCGGTCCGAATTTTAAAATTTCTTTTAAGAGGAGCGTTTACCTATCGAAAACGATGGCCCTGCAAGGCATCGCCGTATTGCGTTTTTTAAATTTATCTTGTAATTTTAGAATCTTAAAATTGGGGTAGCGATGCAAAAGGTATACATTTATATTGTCAAGGTCAGTTTTTGCATAAATTTATTTTCTTAAAAAAGCTATGTATCCTAACCACAAAATGCATACATTTGATTAACTAACTGACGAAAAAATGAGGTGTGGCCACCACACGACTTTCTCATACGTTTATGCGTTTCCAATTATAAAAAAGTTGTTCTAAACTAAGATTTAAATACTTTTATCCTACTGTACTTTAATCCTACTGTACTACTTCTATTCTTTTAATAACCGATATACCAATGGTAAGCATCGAAATCTGGGCACACTGTATAAAACATAAGGTGTGACCACCACACGACTTTCTTATACGTATCAGCGTTTCAAATTATAGAATTTTAAGAATTCTTTATACAAAAATTATTCAAAATCCTATTCTAAATACTTCTATTCTCTTAATAAATTTCTGTAGGATGCATACTTCACGAGATATTCAAAGAAAGTGGTACTCGCTATGAGTAAAAGTGTTACTTCCTGTCCGAATTTTGAAATTTCTTTTATACAAAAATTATTTCAAATGTAGCTTTAAGTACATTTGTACTCTTGATAAATATATATAGAATGCATAATTTACGAGATATTTGCAAAAATCGTTATGCGGTAAGAGTAAAAGTGTTACTTCTTGTCCAAATTTTGAAATTTTTTTATACAAAAGATATTGAAATTTAAGTTCTAAATACTTTTATACTCTTGATTAATATACAGGGTGTAACAAAATAAGTGTAAAACATTTCAGGGGGTGATTCCTTAGCGAAAAAGAGATAGGGTCTTTCATATAAAAAAACTTCAATGGAGCATCCCTTGTTAAGATACAGCCCCATAAAGGGGGTACATAAAATTTGTTTTACAATTTTTCTCACAAACACTAAAAATGTAATTTATTTCCAATGTAACTTTTTGTCTGATTATTTGTTTACCATTTAAAAATCTATTTCCAATACCTTGTTTCATTCGAAACAAAAAATGTCTCTTGAATTTTTTGCCCAAAAGTAATCAGTTCGCAGCAAAAAAATATTTTACGAACAACTACAGAGATACATCGTCATAAATGCGAACTGGATTAGTATTGTTATTTTGTAGTTACTACCTGCATCAAAATACATATGATTAAAGATGAATAAACAAAACTAATTTATTAATAATAAAACATAAAACATGTAGAAATCATAGTAAATGTTCAATATGTCCACCTTCAGTCATTACACATGCGTCTAGACGTCGGCGCATTGAGCCACGTATTCGCTCAAATATTCCTGGATTCTCTCTAATTACCCTGCACGCATCGATGATGCGGTTTCTTAAGTCCTCTACATCGCGAACAGGAGTAGGATAAACCAAAGTCTGTAAATGGCCCCAAGTAGAGAAATCGAGAGGATTGAGATCCGGGGATCGAGCGGGCCAATTCTGTGGTCCTCCTCGACCTATCCAATGATTTGGATATGTTTGGGTTAAATGCTGACGTGCTGCTTGACTAAAATGGGCGGGAGCCCCATCATGCATAAAAAACATATCCCTTCTGACGCCCAAAGGAACTTCCTCCAGCAGTACTGGATGCACTTCTCTTAAAAATTGAGTGTATGCCTCACCATTTAATCGAGGAGGTAGCTTGTACAATAGCGTGAGGGTTTTCATCAGCCCACTAATTTATTTAGTAGGCCGCTAGTAGTGGTATCACGCTGTCAATTTGTAACTTTTGAAATTGAATTAATACTTAATTGTGTGTCGCTGTTTTGTTCGTAATTTGTTAGCTTAATACTTCACTTGTTATTAAAATGGCATACACAAATGAGGAAATGGCTGATATGCATTACGTTTACGGTCTGTCGCAGGGGCATGGGTTAGAAGCTTCTAGAAGATATGCTGAAATGTATCCTCAACGGCAGCTTCCTTCGCATAGAATATTTGCCCGACTTCATCAACGATTACGAGAATATGGTTCATTCGACAAAAGAACGCAGGATTGTAGTCGCCATCGAGAAGTTAGAACAACACATCTTGAAGAAGCAGTACTTAATTTGGTTGAAGAACAACCTACCAGCAGTACTAGAAAGATTGCTTTCGAGTTAAATGTTGATCATATGACGGTATTTCGAATTTTAAAGGAACAACTCTTATACCCTTACCATCTGCAACGAGTACAGGCACTGTTACAGCGAGATTTTCCGAACCGTCTTGAATTTTCCAATTGGATGCTGGAAATGATTAGAAGAAATCCTGACTTTCTGAAGACGATCGAATTCACAGACGAATGTACTTTTTTTCGGGACAAGATAATTAATTTTCATAATAACAACATATGGGCTGATGAAAACCCTCACGCTATTGTACAAGCTAACCATCAAGAACACTTTTCTCTTAACGTGTGGCTCGGAGTTATTGGGGATTATTTAATTGGCCCTCATTTTCTACCTCCTCGATTAAATGGTGAGGCATATACTCAATTTTTAAGAGAAGTGCATCCAGTACTGCTGGAGGAAGTTCCTTTGGGCGTCAGAAGGGATATGTTTTTTATGCATGATGGGGCTCCCGCCCATTTTAGTCAAGCAGCACGTCAGCATTTAACCCAAACATATCCAAATCATTGGATAGGTCGAGGAGGACCACAGAATTGGCCCGCTCGATCCCCGGATCTCAATCCTCTCGATTTCTCTACTTGGGGCCATTTACAGACTTTGGTTTATCCTACTCCTGTTCGCTATGTAGAGGACTTAAGAAACCGCATCATCGATGCGTGCAGGGTAATTAGAGAGAATCCAGGAATATTTGAGCGAATTCGTGGCTCAATGCGCCGACGTTTAGACGCATGTGTAATGACTGAAGGTGGACATATTGAACATTTACTATGATTTCTACATGTTTTATGTTTTGTTATTAATAAATTAGTTTTGTTTATTCATCTTTAATCATATGTATTTTAATGCAGGTAGTAACTACAAAATAACAATACTAATTCAGTTCGCATTTATGACGATGTATCTCTGCAGTTGTTCGTAAAATAATTTTTTGCTGCGAACTGATTACTTTTGGGCAAAAAATTCAAGAGACATTTTTTGTTTCGAATGAAACAAGGTATTGGAAATAGATTTTTAAATGGTAAACAAATAATCAGACAAAAAGTTACATTGGAAATAAATTACATTTTTAGTGTTTGTGAGACAAATTGTAAAACAAATTTTATGTACCCCCTTTATGGGGCTGTATCTTAACAAGGGATGCTCCATTGAAGTTTTTTTATATGAAAGACCCTATCTCTTTTTCGCTAAGGAATCACCCCCTGAAATGTTTTACACTTATTTTGTTACACCCTGTATATATAATGCATAATTTACGACATATTTGCAAAAAGTCGATATGTGGTAAGAGTAAAAGCGTTACTTCCGGTCCGAATTTTGAAAATTTTTTTATACAAAAGGTATTTGAAATCTGATTTTGGATTTTCACAATATGTATTGTGAATATGTATTGTGAAAATCCAAACCCACATTAAATAAATACCTATAACAGACCTTAAGATCATAAACCATTTAAAAGCTATTGTTCGAAAATACTTTTAATATAAAATAGATAATAAATACTCATTAAAGTAAATTACAGAAATTCCCCACAGTATCCTAGACATTGTAAGATTTGATACCTGATTTACTATACACCTGATTTTGTAGAAAATATATAGTTTAGTAGTAATTGAATATCCGAAGAAGCTACAGTGATAGCGAAACATGTCATATACTTTGTAATAAGTTGTGTTAATATACTGGATTTATTGTAAATTGTGTTTTACTCTGTCTACTATTATTAAATAAATTCATTTTGCCAATATAATGAATTTTTAATATTTGAACTTTATCTTTCTCAATTTTTTCAAATGTAACATATCAAAAGCTTTAATACCATTAGGTAGGGAATTGAAATTGAAAAATTTAAAAAAAAAATCGGTAACGTCATAAAACCAAAAACAAATGACATAAGAAACTGAAAATGGGATGAAAATATTTCCCTTCTTTAAAGTCGCGATACCTCTTTGAGATTTTTTTTGAAAATAAATATTGGCAAAGTTAATACCTTTACCCTTTACTTTATTTCCACACAATGTATATGTTACCGTGAAAGACCGAAAGTAGTGAATGTCAACATCCGCCGGTGGATGTCGACAAATACCAAATGCCTTGGTGAAAGTCCGAACATTTCTTAATTGTATTATAGATTCGGACTTTTACCGGTATATGTCGACAAACACAAATGAGGTCCGGTGAATGTCGGAAACGGCAGGTCGCAACAAGTTTTTAGACGGTTCCAGCATCTTGTTTCAGTTAGCTTTGCCTTCGTCAGTCTAACGCAACGTTTGACAGCCTGCGGGCACGCTCCCTAACCTAATTTAATTTTCTTATTAGAAATTATAATTTGTATTCAATGGCTACTACAGTGAATCGTGATAAGTTTTTTGAAAAGTTACATGCCTTAATTGGAAGTAAACGAGAAGACAATTGTTTTTATTTTTCACAAGAAAAGTACTCTAAAATCGTTTCTGAAGTAATTTCTGCTAAAAGTAAGTGTAGTACACCTTTGGACTACAGACGTTTAAAACGTTTTGACATTTTAAAAGTTAGTGATGAAGAAAAGTTAATTGTGCCATTAAAACCAGGAGAAACGAATATCCAGTATTATGTTACTAATGATGAGTTGTTTACAATACTTTCTGAAACTCACATAAGAACAGGCCATGGAGGAAGAACACGAATGCTTAAAGAATTGCAAGTTAGATACAAAAATATTACTTATGAAGTTGTAATGTTGTATTTAAATTTGTGTAAACAATGTCAAATGAAACACAGTGCGCCTAAAAAAGGTATTGTTGTGAAACCAATGGTCAGTTCCGAATTGAACTCTAGATGTCAAGTCGACTTGATAGACTTGCAATCACACAGGGATGGCGATTACAAGTTTATATTGGTATATCAAGATCATTTAACCAAATTTGTCCAGTTACGACCTTTAAAAAGCAAGAGAGCGGAAGAAGTAGCTTATCACCTTCTCCAAATTTTTTTAACATTTGGTGCTCCCGCTATATTGCATTCGGATAATGGTAGAGAGTTCAGTAATCGACTCATATCTGAACTATGCGCTATGTGGAAAGATGTTAAAATAGTGCACGGAAAGCCTCGTCACAGTCAAACACAAGGCTCAGTTGAAAGAGCCAATCAGGACATACAAAATATGTTAACTGCATGGATGCAAGACAATGATTCAAACAAGTGGTCAGAAGGTTTGCCGTTTGTCCAATTCGCCAAAAACACAACTTATCACGAAGGAATACGCCAGAGTCCTTATGAAGCCCTGTTTGGCGTTAAACCAAAAAGGGGTATAACATCGTCATCACTCCCCCGCGGGCAAATTGCAAACATTGAGACCGAAGAACAGCTAGAAGCTTATGTTGAAGAAAATTTGGGTAGTGACCATATTGAAAGAGGCATGGATAATAAAAATACCATTGGAGCTGATCCGCAACCTGGCACGTCTTCATCTCAAGCACTGACTGACTCGCAACCTAACACGTCTTCATCTCAAGCACTGACTGACTCGCAACCTAACACGTCTTCATCTCAAGCACTGACTGACCCGCAACCTAACACGTCTTCATCTCAAGCACTGACTGATCCGCCACCTAGCACATCTTCATCTCAAGTACTGACTGAACAACACGAGCTAATTTCTTCAAAAAGAGTAGCTGCAAAAGAGAGTCTTCTACTTCAAGCAACAAAAATGTTGCGAACCTCAAAAAAAAAGTTTCCTCCTGCCCAAATTGGTGATACCGTAAGAATTCAAGTCCCTGATGTCGACCGTGGTCGTACAGACCCTCGAAATGTGTTAGCGGTTGTTGTTGGAATAGAGGATTCAGCCTTTTATAGACTAGCTAACAAAAATGGTACCTTGAAGCAGCTTTTCACCCGTAATCAGTTCGTAATTTGTAAAGAAAAGTTAGTTTCCATGGACGAAGTTTCAACAAAAGAAATGTCGCTAAGAGAAGCAGCTTCTGCTAATTCAAAAAGTGGAGGGCAAGGCTACACACGTTGTAACTGCAAAAGAAAGTGTTCCACGACTAAATGCAGCTGTAAAAGCAAGGAACTTTTGTGCAATTCGAAGTGTCATGGTAGTTTATGTTGTTGCAATAAATAAGATATTGTTATTATTTTTTATATTTCATTTTATATTTTTATGTTCTACTGTTTGTTTTGAGTTCAACAAAGTCTTTTTCCCATATTATTTTAATAAATAAAGACCTATGGGGTTTTTTTTTTATTTAAAAAAAAAAAGTTTTTAACATACACCATGAGTGCATGCTGAATGTCGACAATCGCCGGTGTAAGTTAGAAATAATGAAATTTCACCAATATTTCGGACATACGTCAAGCAACGTTGAGAATGTTGACATTCACCGGTGAATCTCGACATTCACCAGATTTCGGTCTTTCACAGTAACATATATATCCCATATGTATGTTATACTTTTCGGCAACCACGCAATTATCTACTACATATACTTCCATTATCTGAAAAATTATCTTATTATGAGCCTAAAAACATTCAAATCCGTTACGGTAAATCGAGTTATGACTTTATTTTATACGCGGGCCTACCCTCTCCAGCCTTCGTAGAGGAGCTAGATTAAAAAGTGTTAAATGATTTTTTTTCTAGAATCGTCTGAATGTTTAGTTGGAATATTTAGTTGGGAATCTTTAACTTAAATTTAATGGGAGAATGAGCAATTAAATGACCTATCAAAACAAATCAAATGTGGCGGCTGTGGGCAAATAAACAAATTCGTTATATCGTTAAAATTCGGCTATATATAAGTGCTTATAATAAACTATTATTTAATTTATAAATTATTTACTTATTATCTGAATATGATGTTCTATAGCTTCTATATGAACTCAGAATTAGTTGACCAGAACCGATGAACATTCCAGTATGTTTCAAAAATGAGTTTCAAGAAAAAAAGCTGCTCTCATTAATAATTGCTTAGAATGAAAAACTAATAATAATCTTATACAACATTTAACGTTCGCTTATGGTCTGTGGTCATATTGGATTACGTGGTATAGATTGCCTAATTGCGAATTTTTTAATTTAGTTTGAGAATCACGCTTGCTGTTATTTTGAAAATATAGATATAGATATGAACATGTAGAATAAATTTCACTCTAATACGAAATTAGTTTGGTTATGAAAATAAATGTTAGTGTGAACCACACGATAAGCTCTGTCATTAATAGGAGGCGGACACGAGCGGTTGATGACTCATCGCCCATGGGCGCACTATTGAAATGTTGTATTTTTAAAGAGGTTTTAATTTTATTTATATAATTGGATAACAAGTGGCTGGTGATCTATAAAATACAAAATACCTTATTATTTGTTCATTTTCTCTTCTGTAAGACTTGTTCTCTTTGAATTAAGTACATCCTTGTAGATAGAAAACGTCCTTTTTACATCGCGTACTGGAAATATTCTTTTATTTCAGCGTATTTAGCATACACAATTGGCGCAATGTTATTAAATCTGGATTTATATTAAAAACTGCGTCTAATTTTTGCCGAAGGCCACATCCGAAGTCACTTGGAATACTTTTGAAATTATTAATAGCCCACGTCTAATGTGGTTAATCCATCTTTTAATTTGAGATTTCGTTTTTCAAAATATGTGATTAGTTTAGGCAAATTTCCAAAGTGTTCCTGAAGGAATAACAACTGAGTTTTTAAATTTGGGATTTGTGTTAGTTCCTTGCACTCAGAAATACTTCGAGCATCGTCATTTAAACATGTAACGAAATTTTTTAAACTAAATTCTCTGCATAAAAACTATTTCTGTATACGTTTTAGCAAAGCTAAGTGACGAACGAGCGATATTTTGGCATTCTGTAACGATATTTTACAGATTTTGTAATAAATTTCGGAATCACTGACAATTTATTTTCATAGCAGAAAAAGTAACATAAACAACGTTCTAGATCTAAATAAATGATAACTAAAAATGTAGGCGTAAGTTATTGAAACTAAATAACAGTAAGTATATACATATTTACATTATTTCTCTTGAGAAATATAAGGTAAATATTATAAATTTGAAAAACCCCTCACGCTCCAATTTATGCCGATGTAGATTTTATTCATAAATTCCTTATTTTATGTGCATTTTTTGTTCTCATTCTCGGGCACTTCTCGGACGTAAACAGATGTTGCAGTTCACCATATGAATTAGTGCTATTCAGTAAGTGGGTGTTGTTTACATTACTTCTTTGCTCCGTTGTAACTTCGTCGGAGTTTAAACCGGTCATGTCCGCCCCCTAGTCATTACTGACATGTAAAAGCGCAATTGGTGAGAGAATAGAACTTTGTATACTAGTTATTGATACGTAATAAGCGTTAAGCATTGAAATTAATAAGAGCTGATAATGCGTACATACATTTTCAAATGAAGAAAAGATTGATACGTTGGAAGTGTATTTCAACGCATATAGAAAATCTGAAAATGTTCATAAATTACGCTTAGCGTTTTCCGGAAACAACACATCCACACCGGACAATTTTTAACAGAATAATCCGAAATTTAGTGAACTATGGAAGCGTCGAACATAAAAGAGCTAACCACCAAGTTAAGTAAGTTGATGTACGGCAATATAATATTTTGCAAAATGTTATGAACAATCCAAGTACCTACATCAGTACGTCGAGTGGCTCGAGAAACTGGAATTCCGAAATCTAGTGTGTATAAAATGTGTAAAACAAATACCACCCATACAAGCCAACAATTATACAAGGTTTAAGCGATAATTACTATCATCGAAGATTACGATTTTGCAGGTGGTATCTATAAAAATATGAAGATGATGCTGATTTTCATAGGAAAATAGTTTGGATAGATGAACACGGTTTACTGAATGTGATGTGAGTGATGGTAACCCTACCGATTTTTCGGTAGATCTACCGAATTTAGGTATAATATACCGATCTACCGAAGTGCTATGGAATTCTACCGAAATATTTCAATTCTTAAATGGCTAATCTGCACAACAAATAAATAAATTAGAATAACCAATCTGACGGATGTTAGCTACCTAAAACAGATAGGCAGTTACTTTGGGTGTCACTATTTTTACTAATATTAGTATTGTTAACGAAAAACTGTTTCTCATTTTCCTTGTCTTACTCTAAGAAAGAATTTATTTACCTAAAACTGATAATAAAGAAAGAAAAGGAAATAGAAATAGATAGCAATTGTCATTCATTAAATTCACTTCAATATAAGGGTATTCACCGATGGCTTTATAGGAAAACCACCAGCCAAAACTATATATATACGTTTAACTTACTATTCGATGTTATTTATTGAATTAACTTCAAAATAAGGGCATCCACCTAAATGCATTTATATAGGGAAATCACCGAGCAAACACTGTATATACGTACAACTTTCTATTCCCTCATTTTATTTTTGTAGATTGAATGTAGAAATCTAGTCGTGCTTTCTTATTAATTAACTAACAAAAATGAGTGATAGTGATAGTAGCAATGAAGATAGTAGCTCCGGCGTTATTAAAAAAAGAAAATACAACCAAACTTATAAAAAAGAGTGGGAAACGATAGATGCTTTTAAAGGCTGGTTAAAAAAAAGTGAAAAGGGGTTTCAGTGCGCAAAATGTAGTTCATGCGACAAAAATATAAATATAATTAGTGGAAAGGATGCTCTTATGAAGCATAATAATTCAGCTACTCATCAAACAAAACTAAAAGCGATTTCGAAACAACCCACATTAGAAGCGTTTGGAACTGCTGTTCCTTCTACATTAGAGGGAGAAGTTGAAAAGGGTAATTACTTTATTTAAACATAACTTTAGTTTTTATTTTGTATGTACATGTTATAGGATAAATACGTCTATCTGCTTTCATCGCCGAACATAATTTACCACTTACTACTATGGATCACTTGACCAAGGTCGTTGCCGCAGTATACCATGATTCAAAAATTGCCCAAAGACTAGCCTGTCATCTCCGGACGAACAAATTTTCCCTTATTGTTGCTGAGTCGAATGATACGAGCAATATTAAACATCTTTGTATATGCGTAAGAATAAACAACAGTAACACCATTTGTGATAATTTTTTAGCTTTAATTGAAATTAAAGCAGCCGACGCGAATAGTATATATAACTAGTGATGTGAGGCGCGAATATTTCAGTCGAATATTTCAATAAATTGCGAATATTTCGGAAATATTCGGCGTTGCTTTGGGAACATTCGGAACTTCACCAATAATATACCTATATTTTTCCAGAAATCGAGCGATAATAAACTTTATAGTTACAACTCCAATTCCTGTGTTATTTAAAACACTACACACAGAAGCTGATCGACACACAGGAGAATTTATTGCAGAAGAATTACGAAAAGTGATTGATAAAATTGGACCAGAGAAGGTTGTCGGAGTTGTAAGTGATAATGCTGCAGCGATGGAAAAAGCAAAAAATCTGATCAGTGGCAAATATCAACATATTTATGGTTATTCATGTGTATCTCATACATTAAACCTTCTTGTAGGAGATGTAATGAAAATAAATTCCCTTAAAAATGTTGAATCAGCTTGCAAAGAAATAGTCAAAGAAGTTACGAGTTCACATATTGCTTTAGCGACATTTAACAAAATTCAACTACAGAAAAATAATGCGACCTTAGCGTTGAAGTTGCCAGTTAAAACGAGATGGGGATCAATTTTAAGTTGCATTGAAAGCTAAGTTGCATGCAAATCGTCGTTACAAGTTTTAATGGTAACTGAGGAAATGAATTTTTCAAGAAATGTAAAAAAAAAACATTTTAGATGACGACATATTTTGGACCAGGTTACATAAAGTTATACTTGTTTTAAAACCCATTGTAAAGTGGATTACTCTTCTAGAGGGTGACGCTACCTTCAACATTTCCCAGGTGAATGTTGCTTTAGATGATATTGAGACTGAATTTAATAAATATGTACCTGAATTGCCAGTTTCCAAAGCAGAGGTGAAAGAAATAATAGGTGTTCTAATGAATAGAAAGAAAATGGCTGTTAAACCAATTCATTTTGCGGCAAATTTATTGGACCCCAACTACAGAGGCGAATGTTTAAATAAAGAAGAACACGTGACTGCTATGGAGTTCATCAATATATTTTTGACTATACATCCTACATTTAAAGAGAAAAAAGAAGTAATTTTCGGTGAATTGGTGAATTACTGCGCAAAAAGTGACATTTCGGCGATGCAGTATATGTGGACGTCAGTAAGTAAAATGAACCCAGTTTGTTGGTGGCTCGCCATGTGTAAAAAGAGCTGTAGCGATATTAGCACTACCTCCATCTTCTGCTGCTACCGAAAGGTCGTTTAGCACATATGCGTTTTTATACAATGCCAGAAGAAATAGGCTTACAGTTAGAAGGGCAGGAATGCTTACCTACGTGGCTCATAATTTAAAATTATTGCGCCAAGATAGTAGCCAGAGTAACCTTACACTAAGCTATACCCCAGAAAATGATGCAAAGTCAATAACATCTAAAATTCCATTAAAAACAAATGTTGGCAAAGACAAAATATGGAAAGAAAAAGATGGCTCTGGTTCTGACCCAGATTCAGAATCTGATACAGATTCCGTAGTTTCAATTTCATTACATGACACAAACTCAAGTATTGGCGAAGAAGATTTCTCTGATCTTGAAAAAAGCGAAGATGAACAGCATAAAATATGACTTTTTAAAATTGACTTTTATTATTTTGATTTATAAATTACTGACCTAAAGTCAAAAGTGTTCCGAAAATGTTACTTTCCTGTAGGTAAGAAGCTTACCTATAATAAAAAACATCTTTATTTTGTCTTTTTTATTAATAAACCTAATGCTCATTATTATAATTCTAGTTATTTCTTCACCTACCTTTGAAACAATTAATTTTAAATCAATTTAGGATACAAATTTCAATGTTCTTATAAATTTCAATAAACTTCAATAAATTTCAAATATTTCGGAAATATTCGGAACAAAAAATAAATTTCGGAAATTTAACATCACTATATATAACCATATTGTCACTTTTTTTGAAAAACACGGAATTCCGTATAAAAGAAATCTGGTCGGTTTTGCATCTGATGGGGCAAATGTTATGGCAGGACAGCATCGCTCAGTAATGACTTTATTGCAAAATGACATTCCAAAGCTTTTTGTAATGAAATGTATATGTCACCCCCTTCCATTTGTGCGCTTCATATGCATGTGAAAAGCTACCTCCGTATATAGAGAAGCTCACAAGAGATACCTATAATTACTTTGCTCATAGTCCCAAACAAATTAGCGAATATATCGAGTTTCAAGTATTTTGTAATACAAAAATCCATAAAATTTTACGCCATGTCGAACCCGATGGTTATCCGTACATAGCGTTGTTTCGCGGTTATTAGAACAGTATGGACCTCTACAGTTATATTTCACCTATGTCGCTAGTACCAATGATATCATGTCTGTAGATAACATATTGAAAACGTTTAATGATCCTGTTACAAAGTTATTTTTACAATTTCTAGAATTTGTTCTACCCTTTTTTAATAACTTGAATAAGGAAACGCAATCTGAATACCCTAAAATACATTGTCAATATAAAAACATACTCACTATTATAAAAACGTTATTCGATTGTTTCATAAATAGGGATTACCTTCAAGGTATTTCAGTGGCAGACGTGGATTTTAAAAATCCTAGACATTACCTGCAGATTGATGGATATGTATTTTAGCGCGGAAATGATACAAACAATATCCAGCACGTCACTTACCAAAGAACAATTATCCTTTTACTTTCTTATACGTAATATAAGGAAGTATTGTGATGATGAAAATTTTCGACCTCGAGATTTTTGCAGATGTCCACGTTTTGATGTCCCCTGATAGCGAAAGTGGTTTTTAAAAAATGTCTGTGTGTCTGTCTGTCTGTGACCACGATAGCGGTCAAACCGCTACAGATATCAATTCCAAATTTTGTATTTACGAATATAATATGCCTCTTGAGATCTGATTAGCTTTTCAGTAAAATCGGTAGACCGGGGGTAGTAGTTTACTTCGGTGAAAAACTCGAAATTTGCAAATATCTCGTCAATTACTAAGTTTAAACAAATTTATAAAGAATTCAAATGTACTCAAAATTAAATTCGAGAAAAATTGTGTTAATAAAGTTTTTCGAAATTTCTACTGGAAGTAGGTCTTTTACTCTTATCGAAAATCAGTTTTTTGCGAATATCTCGCAAGTCATGCTTTCTAGACAGGTACATTCCGAGTATAAAAGTATTTTTAAATATCTTTTGTATAAAAAGAATTTCAAAATTCGGACCGGAAGTAACACTTTTACTCTTACCGAATAACGATTTTTTGAAAATATGTCGTCAATTATGCATTCCATATATATTTATGAGGAGTACAAAAGTATTTAGAGTTGGATATGGAATATTTTTTGTATAAATGAAATTTCAAAATTCGGACCGGAAGTAACACTTTCATACGTATAAGAAAGTCGTGTGGTGGGCACACCTCATTTTTTTAGACTAAAATGCTTGGATTTTTATGTAGAAGGATGTTATCAAATAATTAAACGGTTTCCTTTACAGGATAATGCTTTGGAAAAATTTCAGTTTTTAGATCCAGTAGTTGTAAAATCAGGATCAATTCAATCTATTACCGACATAGCACTTATTTTCCCGATTTTTTTATACAATTCCGACCTTCAGAATTTGGACAATGCGTATTTTAAGAAATACTAACGAAATTAACTCTTTTTCTGATAATGTAGAATTATTTTGGCAAAAAGTAGAAACGACGACATTCGGCGACGGAACACGTAAATTTAATTGTCTTACAAAATTTGTTTTTAATATACTTTGTTTGCCGCATTCTTCGGCCAATGTTGAAAGCATTTTTTCTACGGTCAATAATTTAAAAGTACGGATACAATCAACGGGTTAATTCTTGCTAAGCAATACATTGGAAATAAAAGTTGCTTTGATTTTCCAATTGAAAAAAAACTAACTTTGCGAAAGGCTAAGCATACACTCTATGAAGATGGCGAAAACGAGTAATTTTTTGTAAAATGAGATTTTTTTAAAAAATTTGTTTTCAAATTTTATATTCTATTTAATATATATGTTACTTATATATTGTTGTAAATACTAAATAAAAGAAGATATTCCTAAAAAAGCTGTAAATTCTTTAATCTACCGATATTTTCTATAATCTACCGAATATTGCCGACCTTTCTACCGATCTAGTAAGAGTCAGGATTACCATCACTGATGGTGACTGTAAGTCGAATGGGAAGTTCATAAAGAATGAGCAGCCAATACTTAGCCCTAAAAAAAGAAGCCACGAAGGAAATCGTTTACGGAAATTGATAGAACTATAGTGATGTAAATAGAAGGAATACAATATACGAAATGTATCAAAAAACAGCACGTAATTCAACGTTCTATATTAGAAGAACTTAAAGAAAGAGACATTTTTAAGGCGGTTTACCATCATTGAATATTACATTAAAGAAAATTGATTTTCGATAGCTAAAAGATGGTACTAGAACAGGTCTTATGGAATTATTTGACATCGTATTAACGAGATTTACTTTTTTAGAAGTATATGTAAGAAATATGAGATCCGAAGAATTTGAATTTGTTTATTTGGATGACACATGGATCTTTGAAAATGTTAGCACATGCAAATCATGGCAAGATGGTAATAAGAAAAGTGTGAAATCACTGAAAACAGATGGGGCTCGTTATATTATTCTCCATGCAGGTAACAAACTTCTTTGTTATTTAACTCTAAAACGAAAGAAAGTGATTATCACGGAGAAATGAATCAATATAAATTTCTTTCCTGGTTTTTTCAAAATCAGTTAATACCAAACTTGAAGAAAACATCTATGATTATAATGGACAATTCGAGCTACTATTCTACATTAGAAAATAAAGCAAATTTGTTTTTAATTGTTTAAAAGGTGATAAAAGATGACTCAAAAGTAAATATTTATTATACTGATTACCTTTCCACTCTGATATTTAATTGTAACTAGACGAAACTGAATATAAAAAAAAAACTCCAGGTGAATTGTACCTAACAATGTATATTTTTGGAATCTTACAATATATTTTGTAAATGCTTTGCTAATGAGATATTTTGGCGCTCAGTTACGTGATGTAAGTCGGTAAATTACCCCGTATATTACCGAATTAATTACCGTCATTTACGGTAAATTACCACATAAAATTTTCGCAAACTAACAAACAAAGTAAAACATCATCTATATACACGTATGACATTGCACACTCGGTGATTTGGGAAGTCCCTTCACTAGCAGATGTAAAAGCCCCTGAATCAGCCGTTTGTATAAGAAGTGAAGTAGTCTTTCAAAAGATTTCGGTGTATAAGTTAAACTATATAAAGTTTGTGAATATACTACTCGTAGTACTTTGCACTGGGATGGGGCGTAAAGATAAAATAAAAAACGTTATTTTAACAGCATTTTCAAAATCCACAGAACATTCGAAATTATATTCGTGTAACTTCTGTTCGCAAAGTTATGTTTTAAATGTAGTCAGAATATCCAGTCACTTACAGAATAAGTGCATTCGTTGTTCTCGTAAAATAAAGAATGAAATACAATCAAAATCAAGATCATTAAGTGTTAAGAAAATTAAAGCAATAAATAAAGGTGAGTAATTTTGATTGATTTCTATTTCTACGATGGAGAGACGATTTTAGGCGATTCTCGCCCACAATCTGCTGCAAGCACCACAAAATCCGCTTACAGTAAAAATTTGGATTTTTTTGTGGCTGTAATGAATAAATCAGAAGAAGAGGAAATTTAGGATCTCTTAGCAACAGCATGCTTTGCTAGTAATACTCCTTTAAATTTTACGGAAAATGTTCATTGGCAAAAATTGTTTAAAAAAATTAAACCTTCTTTACGATTGCCCACTAGATATCAGTTATCCAATGCGCTTTTAGATAAAAAACACTCTCAAATAAATCAGTTAGTTAATGAAAAAATAGCAAAGTCTAAAACAATTGTAATTCAAGTTGATGGGTGGAGTAATATTAGAAACGAATCCATTATAAATATAATAATTACATGTCCAGAACAAGTTTTATTTAAAGTAATTGACTGCAAGGAAAATCGCCACGTTGCTGCATATCTTTGTTCTTTGCTTAGTTCTGTTATTGACGACTTAGGTATTAATAAAGTTATAAGCATATAGTGACTGATAACGCTGGCAATATGAAATCAACTTGGAAATTAATTAGTGATACGTACCCGTCCAATTATTTTACTTGTTATGGATGTTGTGCTCATATTTTGAATTTATTCGCACAAGATATTTTAAAATTAGAAGTATTTGCATGTTTAATTACTGATTGTAAAGTCATAGTAAAAACTATTAAAAAATCTCATATTTTGAATGCTGCGTTTAAAAATATACAAGATGAACAGCGAGCATCATAAAAATCAAACACACTAACATCTCTTAAACTACCTGGCCAAACTAGATGGAGCTCTAATATTTTCTGTTTAGAAAGCGTAAGAATAAACAAAAAAAATTTACAAGAATTATAAAAGAAGTATAAAAAATAATATTTTAGATGATCTGTTTTGGGAAAGAATTGATACATTACATAATATTTTACACCCTGTCTCCGTAATTTTAAAGAACATACAAACCTCTCAACCTTGCATATCTCATGTTGTTGAATATTTTCAAGACCTGAATGGTCAACTGATTGCTGCATGCCCAGTTTCAGAACTAAATGCTGTCTTATCACATTTAAAATCACGGAGAGAAATGGCACACCTATGCATTTGGCTGCCAATTTACTAGATCCAAAATTTATAGGCAAAAATCTCAATAACGAGGAATATATCACAGCACTGACATATATTAACAAACTATCAACGCATCTAGTTAGTGGATCTGATATAGCAAAAATTATGACTGAGGTTGCTTATTACAAATCGAAAGAAGAATTGTTTTCAAAAGATTTTATATGGCAAGCATTGGAGACAGGCAAATTGAATTCTGTATTATGGTGGAAATCACTTTGTTGTACTACAGCCTTAAGTAAAGTCGCATTAGAAATTTTGAACAGCCCATCAACAACATATGCGACGGAAGAAGTTTTTCAATGTTTAATATTATACACAATAAAAAACGAAATAGATTAACTAATGAAAGAGCTGCTAAGTTGGCATATGTGAATTTAAATTTAAAACTGAAAGAAAATCCGGCACTGAAAGATCTCCCAACAGAAGAGTTGGAATGTTCTGATTCGAATTGCAATACTGAGTCTGAGAGTGATCTGGAATAGTTATGTAATTAATAATGGTAATAATGATAAATCATTGTTTTGTTCTATTTTCAGAATATTGTTTACTCTTCATTTTTTTTTCTTTAATAAAATGTATAAGACTTTTTTTGTTGTAACGGTTTTACTTAAACAATAAAAAAAGTGTGGTAAATTACCATGGTAATTTACTCAAAAAATTGTAAATTACGCGAGAATAAATCTTGGTAAAAAGAGAGCAGTAATTTACCACGAAAATTACCAATATCATAAATGAAGGTAATTTTACATCTCTGGTTACGTGTAAAGACATATGATGCTGAACCGTATAGAGGCCTCTTAAAAAAACACAGTATAGTATCTGTACCATAGCTTTTTCAAACTTAAACATTTGTGTTATATTAGTTAATTACTATGTTTATATCATTTTAATTAATGTGTTTTCTCTTATTTTATTGTTGCGGGGAAATCATTTAATGATAAATTGAAAGAAATAAACGATAGGTATATCTGTTGGTTGTTTTCACACTGAAAACTACTGGGGATTCACCTATTCACAGTATATCTGAATACGTATATATGGTGTATGTACTACGTATTACGAATGTATGTCATATGTCGGTAACAGGTCGAGATTGAAACCCATTGACGAACACTACACCGCACTCATCAGCTATCATCTCGTCGTCACCATCATAACGTTATGTTAAATCTACACTCCAATATAAAACAGAGAGCCCGTTATAAAAGAGATGTATAAAATGTCGATAAATACGGTTCGGATGATTTGGAAATAACCTGCTTTTATAATATGTCCGTTGCCGTATTATTTTAATGACGTGTCACATGGAAATCCATTGTAGGAATTGGGCTATTTGATTTTGATGATAAAGCTATTTACGTATCCGCGTAAAATAACAACAGCTTTTCAATACGTCGATTGGTATACAGGGTGATTCAACGACCTGACAAAGTAAATTTACTCTATATTAAGTATTATACCGTGCATTTTTTTTAACGCGGAACATAGAGATTTGCGTGCTAAAAATTCTACCCCATGTTACGGATCAAATTTGAAAAAAATTGCATTTCATTTAAAAAATCAAACATTTTGCTACCAATTGTACATTGTTTTGATGACATGAAGTTGTTCTTTTTAATTATTTTTTCGTTTTCAGTTGTAATTAATTCGCACAAGATTGAGTGATAAAATCAACGTAGCGAAAACATTTAAACGTGTTATGCTAGATGACTTCGTTTGTCACTTCGCTAGTGACCAGTAAATTTACGAAAAAAATGTCTATCTATACAGTTGCAGAACTAGTGGAAATTGTTACGGTATGTATCCAAAGAATGTCCTTCAGAGATATTTAAATATTTCGACAGTGTCTCGAATTCACAATCAATTCAAGACCACAGGCTGCGTAAATTGTGACCACAGTAAACGAATTAGAAATTCATCTGCAGTTACAGAAGAGCCCAAAATAAACATTTGTTTGATGGTTGGCAACGAGGGCTCCACAAGCTTAAATATGCTCGCCGACCAGTTCCAAATTTCAATCTTATGAAGCCTTGAAAAAGTACAAATCTTATAAGATTAAAAATGTTCACAAATTGTTACCAATAATTTTTTTCGCAAGAATGGCATTTTGCAAATATTGGATGGAAGGAATAAAGAATGATCCAAATGTTTTAACAAGAATACTGTTCTGGATGGGACGATACACAAGTAAAACCAAAGAATTTGGGCACGACAAAATCCTTATAAGATTCGAGAGGCTAACACGCAGTGGCCTCAGAAAGTTAATGTTTGGATGGGAATAATTGGGAATAACATGTTGGGGCCGTCTTTTTATAGACGGGAATTTAAATTAACGGAAATATTTAGATCCACTTCAGACGGCAGTAGGTCACCACGTCTGGATGAGTTGCCAGGTAATGGGGAAATAATATTCCAGCAAGACAGAGCACCAGCTCATAGTGCTGCCACAATCATGGAATTCTTGAATAAAAGTTTCCCCAATAGTTGGATTGGGCAATATGGATCATTTAGATGGCCTGCCAGAAACCCAGACCTTACCCACTCGTTTTTTTGTGGGGTCATGTATCTACGACAATGTTCGAGAGAAACCTGAAAACTTGAAAGAGATAAAAGCTAGAATGACAGACGCTTGCAATTCCATTAAAGTGCGACAATTGCAAAACACTCGTAGAAATTTCTACTATCGGTTAGGATATTGTGCAACTGCTGAAGGCAAACATTTTGAAAAATTTCATTAAATTATTTTTATGTTCACTAATTCAATAAATTATTCCACAATGTGTAAAATTACATTTATTCTTATTATTTATACCGCAATAAAAGTTAACATTGGGTAAAACGTTTAGGACGCAAATTCCTATGTTCCGCGTATAATCGTAAAAAAATTTCTTGTTAACAGATTTGAATCAATATTTATTTTTTCCATCCAAAATTGGCAAAATTCCATTCTTGAGAAGAAGTCAGTTGGTAACAATTAGTGAAAATTTTGAATCTTATAAGAAATGTACTTTTCGGTCTTCAACGCTTTATGGCAACTGCTTCTTGAAATTTTGAACTGATCGACGTGCATATTTAAGCTTGTGCTCCATGCATGTTCGACTAGAGTAGTTTTTAAAATAAAATTTCTGAAACTGTGTTATGATATAAATTTTGCCAACGTTTAGAGTGAAATGTAGGAGTAAATAATTTGAATTCAATTTAATCCAAAAACATAATAAGAAAAACAAAAGTTTCTGCTGTTTGTTTTATTTGAACGACTACCTTACAACGGCGGAATTTAGATTAGCGCATATGGCGGCACCTCCTTACGTCCTACCTCAAGGCAGTTAGTCGACACCTCTGCGTAAGCCCTTTTAAACAATAGGAACTAGCATCCGTCATACTGTGGAAATAATACGATAATCAGCGAACGTTTGAAATTTTTCGCGTTAAATGTCAAAATTACTATTTGGGATTTGCAAATACTTTAGGTTTATCCATATTTTTAGTGGGTACAACATATTCTAAACAAAATTAAGCCTTACATGAGATAGAAATGATGACACGTAGAAAGATAATAAAGCGGTAAATTAAAAATGAATTTTTGGAAACTTCGGGTGTAGTACAACCGCAGACACGTGTTACTGACTTTTTAGTCTTTACCAGTACGAAAGACACGTGTCGACGGTTCTACTACTATACAGGGTACCGCTAAATAGGTACCAGGCTATGACAATCTGAAGAATACGTATAGATGTCTAACTGAAAATCAAATTAGAAATTTATTTGTAATTCATCAAAAATTTCTAAATTTTTAGGGCCAAAATGTAGTTACTCGGTCCATAACTTCCTATTCGCATTTACGTTAATAGCACTAGTAATTCCAGTTTACGGTTCTTCCAAAAAAAACGATAAAATGCAAATAGTTACAACCTTTGAGAATGAATGGCAATTGAAAAGATTTTCTATGGCGATGTTTTCTTTTTGTGTGAATAGCACACCTTTATGTGGAAAAGGTTGACAACTTCGGTGCATTACCATGTTTTTTTTCGTTAAATAGAAGTATATATATCTGTACAAATATGGATTGTCTGACATTTCTGTAAGTTGATTTACACGAATAAACATCTATCTATCTATCTATCTATTATTTTGAAACTTAAATTCCTCTATATGAAAATTATTATGTTTGTATATTAACTGCGACAGGCTCGGTCTCGAGGGAAAAAAATCAATTTCTCGTCACTGCATACACATTGGACCGCGATTTTTTTTTGTACAGGCATTACTCATATTTTTCTTTCACCCCCTTTTTTTAATGACGCTATTTAAAACTAACCCTGTATAATCAATTGAAATCCAATACTTCACATAAGAAAAATCTTTTCTTTTATTTTATCTAAGAATTAAACCAAATTCTGCATCAACTAATTCATATTACAGTGCGAATGTAAAGTATAGAATTTGTTAAATTGCTTTTTGGCAATTTTCCTCGGACAGATTAATTTTTATTTTTAAAGTTCCACCTGTTGGCATAAATTACCCCAGATGGTAATTTTGACATTATATATACACTGTATATATATAAGTCCAAATTTGAACTTTCCGTTGTAATTAAAATAAATAAATTTTATCGAATAACAAGGAACGTAGGGATAACAACAAACAACCTATAATGTAAAGGTTTTTGTTTAAGTACGAAAGAATTCAAACTCAAAATCTATACGTTTGTAAAATTTATAAGTATTTGTTTATCAATGTTATTATTTAACAATACGATAATAGTTTAATATCGATAACAGAAATAATAATTACATTTATCAGCAATAAATGTAAGTATATACTTAGGGCCGGTTTTGCCAGCTCCGGTTAAAACGCCGGTAAGCGTAATCATTAGGGCGCGGATACGAACGGTTGATGACTCATCGCCCATGGGCGCACTATTGAAATGTTGTATTTTTAAAGAGGTTTTAATTTTATTTATATAATTCGATAGCAAGTGGCTGGTGATCTATAAAATACAAAATACCTTATTATTTGTTCATTTTCTCTTCTGTAAGACTTGTTCTCTTTGAATTAAGTACATTCTTGTAGATAGAAAACGTCATCTCTACATCGCAACTGGTTATAGGCACGTACTGGAAATATTCTTTTATTTCAGTGTATTTAGCATACACAATTGCCGCAATGTTATTAAATCTCGATTTCTATTAAAAATTGCGTCAACTTTTGCCGAAGGCCACGTACGAAATCACTTGGAATACTTTTGAAATTATTAATAGCCACATCTAATGTGGTTAATCTATCTTTTAATTTGAGATTTCGATTTTCAAAATATGTGATTATTTAGGCAAATTTCCAAAGTGTTCCTGAAGGAATAACAACTGATTTTTAAAATTTGGAATTTGTGTTAGTTGCTTGCACTCAGGAATACTTCGAGCATCGTCATTTAAACATGTAACGAAATTTTGTAAGCTATCGAAATTCTCTGCATAAAAACTATTTCTGTGTATGTTTTAGCAAAGCTAAGTGACGAGCGTGCGATATTTTGACATTCTGTGACGATATTTTACAGACTTAGTAATAAATTTCGAAATCACTGACAATTTATTTTCATATCAGAAAAAGTAACATAACAACGTTCTGGATCGAAATAAATGATAACTAAAAATGTGCGCGTATGTTATTGAAACTAAACGAAATCCAATGCACAGTTACGTCTAGATAATTGGGAGAAGTCGATTCAATAAACCGGTATTAAACAGACTATTGCGAAGTACGTAATTAACAGCCAAAACAATGAAAAAACGAAACTAACGTAAGTATGAATGAAAACTTTATTTGTCTTGCGAAATGTGTATAAGGTAAATATAATACATTTTAAAAACCCCTCACGATCTTATCTACGCCGATGAAGAAAGGATTTTACTCATAAATTCCTTATTTTATGGGCATTTTTTGTTCTCATTCTCGGGCGTAAACAGATGCTGCAGTTCATCATATGAATAAGTGCTATTCAGTAAGCGTGTGTTGTTTACATTATTTCTTTGCGCCGCTGTAACTCCGTCATAGACCGGTCATGTCCGCGCCCTAGTAATCATTGATTAAAACATCGGTTAGTACAAATTTGTTGTTTGTTTGTTTGCTGTATGAAAATATTTTTTGAAATTAAATAATAAATAATTATTTTCATCATTTAGTAATTGTATTTTTTCTTCTATAAATGAAATGAACAGTATAATTAAATAGAAAAATAATATAATATTGAATATGTGTAGGTTGACTATTTTTATCGTAACATAATGTGGGACAGAGAGCGTTCATTGCGTACGAAGCATACGTATATACGTGCTAGTGGAAATTTGTTTGGAAAAAATCTTTTAATGTGACATTTTAAAACCAAAATTTATAAAAAAAATATTCATTTTATATAAATAGTATAAGTACATTGATAAATATAAATATGAATACAAAAACATATACCGGGTCGTCCAAAAGTCTGGATTCACGTGGATTTTGAGTAAACTATTCACTTTTTTGGAAAACTGAATTCTGTATCTTGAATGGGAATAAAATTGCAACTCAATAGTATTTTTTATTTCAAAAAAATTGTTTATAATTTTGAGATAAAGTTAATAACAATGTTTTTTTAAATGGAAACCTACCGTGATTTTTATTTCAGAGAGAGTACTTTCGATAAGAATTGCATTGGCATAGAAATTTTGGCTATAAACCTTACGATTATTGTTTAAATTAATATTAAATTTTCGATCCGAACACTCGTTCGCGCTTGTTCGGAAAATACACGAACGTGTCTTCTCTTACCACGTTTCCAACTGTAGGCATGGGTCCACCCCCTAATAAAGCATTCTATTGAAGGCGTTACGTTTATCTTGAATGAAAGCATTTTTTTTTTATAAAATGGAGATCTACCGCTTTTTGTCGCCGTATCCCACCATAATTAGAATTTCTATCCGTTCTCTCTCTACCAGTTCCATATTTACGCAAATTGTTCAAAATCACAGATCACAAAAATAATAGATAAAGTCAATACCAAAACAACACAATTAACAACAAACAAAACGTTCAAGAAAACAGAAAATAAAAATTCAAATTCGCTCCGTAAACGTACACTAGTAATACCAAAAACAGAATGAGATAAGATTTGGACCTTCCAAGTGTCTAAAAACGGAAAAAGACCATAAAATTATTTTTTATTAAACTACGTTGTACTTTCTCATAACGTTTAAATATCGTAATCGCGGTAGATCTCCATTTTATAAAAAAAAAATGCTTTCATTCAAGATAAACGTAACGCCTTCAATAGAATGCTTTATTAGGGGGTGGACCCATGCCTACAGTTGGAAACGTGGTAAGAAAAGACACGTTCGTGTATTTTCCGAACAAGCGCGAACGAGTGTTCGGATCGAAAATTTAATATTAATTTAAACAATAATCGTAAGGTTTATAGCCAAAATTTCTATGCCAATGCAATTCTTATCGAAAGTACTCTCTCTGAAATAAAAATCACGGTAGGTTTCCATTTAAAAAAACATTGTTATTAACTTTATCTCAAAATTATAAACAATTTTTTTGAAATAAAAAATACTATTGAGTTGCAATTTTATTCCCATTCAAGATACAGAATTCAGTTTTCCAAAAAAGTGAATAGTTTACTCAAAATCCACGTGAATCCAGACTTTTGGACGACCCGGTATATATGAATACAAGGTGATAAGAAAAAGCTATAGGAAAGCTGAACAAAACAAAACTAATATTTACTCATAGAGTGAATTATATGTATAATACGGGACACGGGGCTTTAATCAGGGACTGTCCCGGAAAATTCCGATCGAATGGTCACCCTAAATATGTGTAACTTTTAGCTTACAAAAAAATTAAGTTAATGATAAACATATAATTTTTTCTGATGAGGACGATTTAGTTTTGGAAGTTTTTTAATTCTACTACAATGTTGGGACTTTATCTTAATTTTTGAAGATTCTAAGAGCCTGTGGCAAATTATGCTTGCAGTGCAATATGTTATACCATTAGAATGTGATTGATAATCCTGCTTAAGACCCAAGATGCCGACTTTTCTTTTTTTAGTTACAAGTCATATATTTTGCATATTGTTGGCAACAGTCAATTTCATCGGATTATATGTATATATATCGTGTTAGTTTTTAATTTTTCGCTACATGTTTGTACTTTTCAATAGCTGTAAATAATCAATAAATTCATTTCAGTATCGCTCAAGTTTGCCGCACTTTGTTATTTATTTCATAATGAAAATTATATGTAGATAGAAATTCTCAGATGCAATATTCACAAAATAAATGTCAACAGTTTATTTATTAAAAGGAAATTTCTAATTATATAGAATATATTGTTTAAAACATAAAATACAAAAAAAGCAAAGAACAAATTCAAATGTAGAAAATGGCGCCAGTATTATTAGAGCAAAATATACTAATTTAGATCAAATGCACTAGTAAATATGTTGCCAACTTTGTACAATAAATCCTTAAACACTGTTTAGATAACCGGCGTATTTCTTCCCATTGAAAAACGCCGGTTAGAGATAATCAACGATCAGGCTTAATCAATGATTAGTTAACCGAGCATTTTAATCGGTGTTGGAAAACACTCTTAAATATAATAGTGATTGTGTTATGTATACGAAAGTTTTATATTATAAAAACAAAGATAATGAAATGAACACAAAATAAAATCTAGTCTCCATCTCTTTCATATGAGAATTAGTATAAATACACATCCCCCCTAAGATAGTTCCTTTAAAATTTGTACAACCTAATTAAATGATGAATGACTTTCAATTCCGTATAAAAGTTTTCAGACTTAATTATAGATCGTAAGTACTATGGTATTATATAGTAGTATAAAGTACAACAATAGAGAATACTCACAGAAAATTGGAATTGACTATAGAGAACCGACCGCGTCAAAGAGAAAGAATCATAAAATGTGAATTACTGCAAGTTAATGACATAATTACATAAAGTTAAATTGAAGAAAATTTTCTCAAATTTATACTATGAACATAGCAATTGTTACAACTCTAAATTGTTTTAGGTACATAACAAGGGTATACGCTCTTTTCTTTTTAGTTTAGTATATAAGTTTCTTTTACTGTACAGGGTGAGTCATTAGTAACCGCTTTTTCGATTGCTCTTTTGTGTTTTAAATAAAGGAAAAAACAATGAGTGGAAGATTCATGGTTGCTTGTGGCACATATTGTAAAAATACTTTAAGCTCTGACGCACTTCCGGTTTCACCGGAAATGCACGAAACTTATTTTTTTTAAATGGCTCACCCTATATATTTTGGATTTTCTAGTACTGTTTTAAATCGTCTATTCAACTGTTTTTTTCTTTTTCAAAATTGAGCAGATAATTTTTGAGTTATTAATTTTTTTTGAAAATATTTGACCAAAACATGTGTTCAGAAAAAAATCATTTTCACATTGTTTTTAAAAGTAAAAACATTAAATTTGGTGGTGCTCGTAGCCAAGAAAATTCGGCATCATTTGGTATAAGTTGCACTCGACAATACCTCAAAAATCGTTGTTTTATCAAAGCCAATGAATGAAAGAGAATAAAAAAATATCAATAAAATATCGGGTGGTTTATTAAAAAAAAATAAGTTTTTGGTATGTGAAAATTTCAGGAAGTAGGCTTTAAAAAAACAAAGCTTTTGAAGTATTGTCGAGTGTAACTTATACCAAATGATGCAGAATTTTCTTGGCTACAAGCACCACCAAAGTTAATCTCTTTGCTTTTAAAAACAATGAAAAAATGTTCTTTTTCTTGAACACGTATTTCTGTCTTACATTTCCAAAAAAAATTAATAACTCAAAAACTATTGGCTCAATTTTGAAAAAGATTAAACAATTAAATAGACAATTTAAAACAGTACTACAAAATCCAAAAATATATACAGTGAGTCATTAAAAAAAATTAAGTTCCATGCATTTCCGGTGAAACCGGAAGTGTGTTAGAGCTTAAAGTATTTTTAGAACATGCGTCCCAAGCAAGCATGAATCTTCCACTGATTGTTTTTTCTTTTATTTTAAACACAAAAGAGCAATCGCAGAAGCGGCTACTTATGGCTCACCCTGTATATGTTACGGTAAATGTGAATAATCCGGTGATTTTGTATAACTACCGATGATTATTCATCACTAAATTTAGTAACTGTGATAAATTATTGAATATTTATCAAATTTGCCGGTTAGTTTATAAAATTCCCAACTCCTATTGGAGAATGTAATAAATTATGATTATTTTGTGGAGTAACGAGGTCTTAATTCCAAAAACAAAAAGGATTTTCAAATAACACTTTTCGTTGTTAAGAATTAGAAGAACTTCATCATGATGACTATTAACACTTACAATATTATTTCAATTTAAAAAATAAAAGTGGCGTTTTTGTACTTTATTTTGATTAGATATCTTAGAACAGATATATTGGGTAATAACCATAAATTATATAATATATGTCGTAAAAGGTATTGAAAAATGCAAATTGATCAAAACTGCTAAAAGTAAAATAAAGTTTAGCTTTAAAACAATTTGATTATTAGAACTTATACAAAACAGTTCCATGTCAAAAACAAACTAAACCCATATTCTAGGGAAAAAAAGCATTTACTTAAATTTACTTGTAAGTTTACTTCTTTAGACACATTAGACTGCTATGACATTTAGAATTACAAAGTTTGCCAGATTTTGTAATTTGTTTAATAATTTTTAACAAAATGTTATTCAAACATGTAAATCATCTTAAATAAACATATATTTACAAATTTTATGTCAGTCAAATGTCAGTATGACAGTTAACCTGATAATTTAATCAGAATTATCTCAAAAGAATGATATCTAAGACGGACGCTTTACATTCCATGGCAAACCTTTATCAATACAATTTTTGATCTCGCGGTATATATATAATTTTATTTGTAGAAAATCAAACAACACACGCAATTAAATCTATAATAAAAAATGTGCAGGTTACTTGCGCCATCTATTATCAAATAGCGCAAGTTCTTTATTTTTTATTTTCCGGAACTTTCAGCATGCTCAAGAAAGGACACTACGATATTAGATCTTTCTGGACCATCTAGAATCATCCGTTTACCTTTATATAATCAGGAAACGCTCACTAAGATGTCTTTTGCAAGTTGTGAACTGTAGAATATTAAATATTTAATGTTAATTTACGTGTGTTATATTTGTTCTTTGATATTTACTATTTTTCTAAATATGAATAAATATGAAACTGGCATAAGATACTTGTAACTCGCACGTTCATTCGTTGAGACGGCATAAGGCAACCTATACCTATAGTTAACGAACTTTGACCTATACCTACTATACATGCTACAGGCGGCCATATTTGTTTGTTGAAGTTACTTATTCTGGACAATTCTATTCTGGGAAAATATATACAATAAGCAATAACTTTATTAAATGGATATCTTCCTTATCTTTAAATCTTAAAATTTTAAATTTTTAAATCGTTAATATGTATTATGAACATTTTTTCTTCATAGAACTAGGTAAATATTCCTGATTTTTAACCATGTCTCAAAATACTGATAAGAACAAAATTAATAAATGCAGAATTAATTTTCATTTGTTTAGTAAACTTTATGGCACTAATTTAATAATCTTGTTTTTCAATCGATAACCTTTTAACGTTGCATTACCTAATCCACAGTTTAAATTGAATATTAATATATTTCGAGTTGCAAATTACCGTTTGCATTAATTTATCTATAAATAGCAATACTATAACCGCAAAATATACAAGACTGACCTGACCACATTTTCAATGTAAAAATTCTTGTTGATAAGTCGATGCTGCAAACATGTTACTCATATGTTACCAAATGTTTATTTCACGAGCAATTTATTGTATTTTTAGCAGATTTGTAGTAATAAATTGCTTAGTATTTAAAAGAATTTTGTACGGTAAAATTAATATATTTCCCCTGTAACTTTGGCGAAATATTTTTTTTAAATGTCGTTCATTAAATATATCAAACTACATCCATCACTGAAAGACTACTACTACTTGTATTAGGGCGCGGACTTGACCGGTTTAAACTACGACGAAGTTACAACGGAGCAAAGAAATAATGTAAACAACACACACTTACTGAATAGAAATAATTCATATGGTGTACTGCAACATCTGTTTACGCCCGAAAAGTGCCCGAGAATGAGAGCAAAAAATGCCCATAAAATAAGGAATTTATGAGTAAAATCCTTTTTTCATCGGCGTAGATAGGAGCGTAAGGGGTTCTTAAAATGTATTATATTCACCTTATATTTCGCAAGAGAAATAAAATTTTCATTCATACATACGTTTGTTTCGCGTTTTTATTGTTTTGACTGTTAATTACGTACTTCGTAATTTTTGTAATAGTCTGTTTAATACCGGTTTATTGAATCGACTTCTCCCAATTATCTAGACTGGATTTCGTTTAGTTTCAATAACATACGCGTACATTTTTAGTTATCATTTATTTAGATCTAGAACGTTGTTTATGTTACTTTTTCTGCTATGAAAATAAATTGTCAGTGACTCCAAAATTTATTACAAAGTCTGTAAAATATCGTTACAGAATGCCAAAATATCGCACGTTCATCACTTAGCTTTGCTAAAACATACACAGAAATAGTTTTTATGCAGAGAATTTCGATAGTTTACAAAATTTCGTTTCGTGTTTAAATGACGACGCTCGAAGTATTTCTGAGTGCAAGGAACTAACATAAATCCCAAATATAAAAAAATCAGTTGTTATTCCTTCAGGAACACTTTGGAAATTTTCCTAAACTAATCACATATTTTGAAAATCGAATCTCAAATTAAAAGATGGATTAACCACATTAGACGTGGGCTATTAATAATTTCAAAAGTATTCCAAGTGACTTCGGATGTGGCCTTCGGCAAAAGTTAAACGCAGTTTTTAATAGAAATCCAGATTTAATAACATTGCGGCAATTGTGTATGCTAAGTATGCTGAAATAAAAGAATATTTCCCGTACGCACCTATAACCAGTTGCGATGTAGAAAGGACGTTTTCTATCTACAAGGATGTACTTAATTCAAAGAGAACAAGTCTTACAGAAGAGAAAATGAACTAATAATAAGGTATTTTGTATTTTATAGATCACCAGCCACTTGTTATCCAATTATATAAATAAAATTAAAACCTCTTTAAAAATACAACATTTCAATAGTGCGCCCATGGACGATGAGTCATCAACCGTACGTGTCCGCGCCCTAGTGATAACTTAGTATATTTATTGATTGCACATGGAAATACCTAAGTATGAAAGGGGTGTAGAATGATGCCATGAAGAAGAGGAGAATATCAAAAGTAGAAACAAAAAAAATAATTTATGAAAGAAAGAGTAAAAGTGACATCGAAAGTTGCTATGATGCAGATGAGAACATCAAGAGTAAAAAATTAACACGTTATGGAAGACAGAGCAAATATTCAAAGACAAATCGGCGCCATTATGTGCAGTATAAAATGGAAAACTTATGGGGCTTTCATTATAAGAATACAGACATACAAAATTGTTAATGAAATATATCGGTGTAAACATCGACTAGATCAAATTTGAGATTAGAAATCTTTTTAATTATGACTCAAAAATAACACCAAAAAAAAATTAATCAATGGAGATCTTAGTAAAAAAAAATAATTAACTTTACTAAGGAATAAATATTTATAGTGGAGGCAATCCTTAAACCGTTGCACGTCATTCATTTTTTAAAAACCGTACCACCCAAAAAATTATAAAATTTACAATACACAATTATATTTTTCAGATATTTATATGTCAAATTTGTGTACATTAAAATGGCGTGCAAATCATATGATTTTTCAAACAGACTTGACTACGCTGCAGTATATGACGTCATTAACGAGTAATGACGTGCAACGGTTTAAGGATTGCCTCCACTATAGATAATTATTTAGCTACAATAAAAAAATTCAAATATGGAACTACGTCGATAAGGCTAGCAGAACAAGAAAAATTTTGTACCTATTGATAACACACAAGTGCCACAAGATGAAGATGAACCTTTTATAGTATCATAGCAAGAATCTGGAACTGCCGTCAGAATTTGGATTTTCGAAAAAAATGCGGGAGAAGCTACTTTCACATTTTCGGATTTTGTTTTTTTAGCGATATCTTTTGATCAATAAAAAATACGGTTCTGATGTCTAACAGCAATGTTAAGAACAAACCTAGTACAAGCAGGAACAACCATCAAAATTTCAATTTACTGACTTCACACTTTCGGATTTCATTTTTCCCACTTTGTCAACCGATTTTGAGTTTTTTCTTTGAAATATTTTGGAACAATTTAGAACAAACTTAAAACAACCTGAAACAACTGTCAGATAAAAGAGTTTCAAGAAAAGATGTGGCTGGAAAAACTTGTTTTTCCGTTTCTCTCTGTCAATTTTGAATTTTTTTTTTTTTAGAACAATTTCGTAAAAGTTAGAATAATTTAGATCAAGTTTGAACAAACCTAAAACAACCTGAACACCGTAAGATTAAAGAGTTTTAAGAAAAGATATGACTGGAAAAGCTTGTTTTTTCCTTTTCTCTCTATCAATTTTGAATTTTTTTTCGAGATTATTTGAATTATTGTGAAACAAGCTTTATAGCATTTCTATTTTAGAAGAAAAGGGAGAATGAAAAAGTCGGTTTTTCTTTTTTTAAATAGAGAATTTAGATATAATTTTACAACTAACTTATAAATACATAAGTTTGTGCATATTGTTGTATTTATATTGAATAATCTAAATGAATTATCACGGATATATATATAATCTATAAGAAAAAGAAAAATGTTGGACAAATTCCACTGCAGAGCAACCGCAGACACGTGTTTCTGACTCATCAGTACGCTGTAGCCAAAGAATAAGATGCGATAACCATGGAAATGTAAGCATACATGGTAGACCATCAGTTGACAGACCGCCATATGTAGCTACTGCTAGAAGACCATGAGTCAGAAACACGTGTCTATGGTTGCTCTGCCAAATTTCGACATTTTTCTTTTTCTTGTATTTTAAGTACCCGCGATAATTCCTTTTCTAATTTATCTTTCCTGTGCTCGGATGGCACGCAGGTTGACAATATTTTCCTCGTGGCGATGTTTGCTCTTGTCCTCAAAACCGAAGATCTTCTACCAAAAGCTACATGTCACCTAATGGTCTTTCGCGTATGCTTACAACTCCAAGGTCACTTTAATTCTTAGCTACATTGTACTGATGACGACCATTGAGTCAGAAACACGTGTCTTCGGCTGCTCTGCAGTGGAATTCACCCATAATTGTTCATGTATAATATGTACTTATATTCTTAATAAACATATGTAGAATATATAGTGTGCGATAAGAATAAAAGTGCTACTTTCAATCCAAATTTTGAAATTTTATTTATACAAAGATAAATACCTTTGTCAAACTAACAGTTGGCACCAGATCGGTATTCTGGGTTTAGGTCAAAAGCATTAGTTTAAAACATGGTGTGGATAACTTTATCTGTTTAGATACAATCATGTCCACGGTTATACACACAGGGAGAGCGAAAGAAACAGGGAGATCTACATTATTCGAAAAACCAATGTTTTAATCAGGGAATCCCGAAACGTGTCGATAATCACGAGTTCGAAGACTTTTATGATCATAATCCTTTATAATGCTACGTATAAGAAATTAAGAGGAGATAGGCATGAAAGAGTAGCAGAAAAAATAATGTTACAAAATAATAATAAAAATTATGGAACAAGAGCATTTATAAATTACATTTCTTTTAACGAATATGCAAATTATGTAAAATAAGTATGGCATAAATTATCCGTCAACGGAAATTAAGACGTTATAATTGTATTTTATTTAATTATATTTATTTATTTATTTATTAAATTTATATAGTAAAAGAAGTTCTTTATAATACGCAAAATAAATAATAAAAGACAATATAACTTGTTTAAATTTTAAAAGAATACAATCTGACAATTAATTTGGTAATATTAATGCAATACGAATATTTTGAAATAATTTTATATGTTTGTAAAAAATAATTTTATTTTAAATAAACCTCTTTCGATAAAGAAAATGAGAAAGTTATTGCCGTAAACACTCAAAAAAAAAAAATTAAAAATCCAGTTTTAATACTGCGCATATAAAAATAATTTAAAATATCCCCAAATAAACTTTCACATTAATTTTTTCTAAATTCATAATAAATTTTATGAAAATTATATATGAAACACAATCTCCATCTCATTAAGAATAAAAAATGACAAAATTCGATCAAATTAATATTAATATTAGAAGAATTAAACTCACCTGTTGATAAGGGAGGCCAACATGACCCTTTAACGCCAAAGGGTGCAGACGATGGTAAAACTAGAGTCGGTCTGCCCCATCGGTGGATGCAATGAAGCAATAACCCTCGACATTCAAACAAGATTCTTCGGCCAAGAAGTGAGGCATGCGTAGCCGCACCAGCATCCCTCCAACACTAAACGAAAGAACGCAATTCTTTTCCCCCTTTTTACGACAAATTTCCTCTCGAATTTTTTTTACATCCATTTGCTAATTTTCGCCGAAATAAAAGTGGAAAGACGACGCTTTTTCGATTTTATTGATGGCCCATAATGACTTCCATCTTGCACTCTCTGACTATTATGCCATATATACTTATATGTATGTATGTATAATATGGTATAAGGATGATAGATTTATATACAGTCGGTGAGGTGATTTTGTGTAAAATATAATAATAACAATAGATTTATTTCAGTGACATGTGTAAACAAAGAAAAAAACATACCATGTGTAAAAATGCTAAAATGAAAACTATAAAAATATACATGTTCAGGAAGTCCTCACAGGAGTGGCAATTTAATGTTAATAGTTATTCCTTTACGTTGAGTTTAAAGTTTTTTAACCCTCAAGTTTTATCTCGTATGGAAGCTTGTTGTATAATTTACAGCCCTTATAAAAAAATTCTTTGAAAAAATTTTGATCTGTGCTAAAATGAGCAAATAATTATTTTGTCGGATACTGTAGTTGTGATCTGTACTGAAGGTGAAAGATGGCCTATTTTTATGTACAAATGATACTACTTTCTTTATATACACCCTGTCCAGTTTAAAATGCAGTACATGGGGATATTGGAAACCGTTGGAGATACAACGTCGGTTAAATGGGAGAAAAGTTGCGTATTCATTTGTCCATGAATAATCCGACATCAGATTTTGAAATTCTTGTTTCATTGGGCAGATACAGGGTGAAAAAGAAAAAATGCATTTTTGAAAATCTTCCATATTTTGTTTCCTAGAAGAGATAAATTTACAAAAGTTGTAAGCTAGGGATAACAAGTCATGAGGATTTTAAAAATGATTAAAAAAAATCTAGGTCTACTAGATTTTGCGTGACAATAATCAACTTTTGTTTTTCTTATGGCAGCCATATTGGATTTTGACATTTTTAATATCTTCAAAAACAATGCTATTCAATGATGTATAACATGTTTATGTTCAAAATAGTAAAAACATGAAAAATAGAGAAAGTAAGATTTTAACATAGTAGGCCGTGATAATAAATGTGACATTTGTATTAAACCACTCTAAAAGCTGTGAAGTTTATTCTGAACTGTCAGTAATCTTATTTAAGAAACTAAACTTGGAATCTGTGGCTTGAAACTACACAAAAACACAAGGTGTTTCAGTGTTTTTGTGTAGTAATCTTATTGTTAATCTCATTGTATTGTTATAAGTATCTGTACTGTGCAAACTTAAGATGGATCGTTTTACAAATAGTGACAAATATCAAATGCTGGAGTGTTTTATTTTGTGTGGAAGAAATGATGAATTAGCTGCAGAAATGTATTTCGATAGATATCCTGAAAGGCAGCAGCCAGAAAAAAGCATTTTTCGCCGATTGCGTGATAATTTGATAATGCATGGAAGTTTGTCAAACCCAAAAAAAGGCAAAACAATGAAAATATTGTTCTTCAAGCAGTAGTTGAAAATCCCCGTACGTCTTTACGGGTAATTGAAAATACACTTGGCGTCGCTAGGTCAACAGCTGGTACCATTTTAAATCGTGCCAAATTCAAACCTTATCGTGAAAGAGCCAGTCAAGGGCTTCGAAATGGCGACGAAATACGGTGAGCACAATTCTGTCATTGGTTCATCGAAAAACTTAATGAAAATCCAAACTTTTTTGCGAAAATTTTATGGTCTGATGAGAGTCGATTTACTAACTCTGGAATGTTTAATCGTAAAAATACTATCTTTTGGTCCGATGAAAATCCACACCTAGTTCGTGGCATTAGACAGCAAGCCAGATGGGGATTTAATGTCTGGATCGGCGTTATTGATACCCATGTTATCGGTCCATTCTTTTTCAACGAGAATTTAAATTCTGAAAGGTGTTTAGAACTTTTGCGCACACATGTTACTGAACGAATTGAAGAACTTCCACTTGCCACGTTGCAAAATATGTATTTTCAGCAAGACGCCTCCACACAATTCCTTGTTGGTTACAAATTATTTAAATAATCAATATTACAATAACTGGATTGGTAACCGAGGGCCAATAGGGTGGCCTGCTAGGTCCCAGGACCTCACACCTCTTGATTTTTTTGTATGGGACTATCTGAAAAACAAGGTGTATTCGAGATCTTATGAAAATGTGGAAGAATTACGTCAAGCAGTTGAAGAAGCAGTGAATGGAATGACACCGAACATGGTTAGACAATCTTGTGAGGCAGTACTAACACGATGTAGATTGTGCATACGAATGAACGGTGGCTTATTTGAACAGTTGTTACATTAATGATTCAGCTACCTAACCACCTTTATTTAATGAATACTAATAAAAAAAAATGTTAAAGATATTTTAACAGTACTAGGAGACTTGTTATTTTTTGTTTTTTTTATCAGTATACACTTAAGATATAGACAGTTTCATGGCCTACTATGTTAAAATCTTACTTTCTCTATTTTTCATGTTTTTACTATCTTGAACATAAACATGTTATACATCATTGAATAGCATTTTTTTTGAAGATATTAAAAATGTCAAAATCCAATATGGCTGCCATAAGAAAAACAAAAGTTGATTATTGTCACGCAAAATCTAGTAGACCTAGATTTTTTTTAATCATTTTTAAAATCCTCATGACTTGTTATCCCTAGCTTACAACTTTTGTAAATTTATCTCTTCTAGGAAACAAAATATGGAAGATTTTCAAAAATGCATTTTTTTCTTTTTGACCCTGTATCCGACAATGAAACAAAAATTTCAAAATCTGATGTCGGATTATTCATGGACAAATGAATACGCAACTTTTCTCCCATTTAACCGACGTTGTATCTCCAACGGTTTCCAATATCCCCATGTACTGCATTTTAAACTGGACACCCGGTATATATATGTCAAAGAAGGTTAGAATTAATTCTCTTCTAAAGACAGGTCTACAGGACTCTTGAAACTTCAGATTATTCATGCACCTTACAGCCTCTTTTTGCATCAAGAATATCCTTTCGGCATTTCTGCAATGGCCCCAATGAATTATACCCTACGAGGAAAGAATAGAACAGGAGAGATAATAAACTGGTGGGGGAATAGGTATTATTTAGACGGAAGTTACCACTTTAGGGCAGGTCAGTTATGACAATATTAACCAATCATAATTTATAAAATGAGTATTTTGAATAACTTGTCATATAAAAATAATGCACTCATGTTATTACTTTAATTATAATTGGACTAAGAACCTATTTTAAATGATTTTCGAAAACATACGAAGTGTACATATACCCTATACAAAATATTTATGCACGCCTATGCATTGCGGCGGCCATATTGAGTTACCACTTTGGACAAATATTATTATAAAGGAGACTCTCTCCTGTTCTATTCTTTCCTCGTAGATTATACCATACCGTATCCCGAAAAATATATTCGAGTTGTAGTAGTATGTTTTCAAGACTTCCATACTGCACGATTTCCTCAGATTATACAGGATGTCCAGAAACTCTCCTGACAAACGAAGACCGGAGATTCCTCAGATAATTTTAAGACAATTTAACCCAATTCACCCTAGTCCGAAAATGCTTCCTAAGGTCATAGGCGTCCGTTTTGGGTAGGTCAACGGCTATTTTAACGCATAACTTTTTTGTCTTTAACTTTTAAGCATTTGTGACACTAGATTATTAAATTTTCAGGTATTCTAGTACTAAAAGGTACTCTTACTTTAAGTCGGTAGGATACACCGTTTTCTAGAAAAATCGATTTGAAAATTTTTCGTTTTTTCGTTCGGGAGATATTAAAAAAAACTAATTACAAGGCGCCATCTTCTCCCTTAGGAAGCATTTTCGGACTAGGGTGAATTGGGTTAAATTGTCTTAAAATTATCTGAGGAATCTCCGGTCTTCGTTTGTCAAGAGAGATTCTGGACACCTGTATATTGCGTAGCAAGCCCTACACTGTAAGAAAATATGACATAATATAACGTTGGCAATTTTGTGAAAAACGTTATGTTATGGAACTTTAAAATTTACTTAATATATTATGGAATTGCTTACTGTAATTTACATTGTAAATTTGTATAATTAGTGAGGGTGACTTCTTTGTGAAATTACATAATTACGTTTGCACATTCACACAAGTAAAGATTCATAACGGAATATTATTATTTACATGGTAAAATTTTTGCGTCAAATATGTGGGTACGTCTACATGTTAAAATGATTGACTATTCAAAAACACATAAATTTTGTAATTATTTTGACATAATATATATTATATTTTAAGCATCAGAATAATCAAAAAACAATAGTTGTATCATTTATGTATAAATGTATGTTATTTTGATTACCAGGAATATTTAAGACATCAGATATAATATATTCCAAGTCATAGCATTTATGAAATTTATGTATTATGTATAACAGCTTTTGATATCTAGGATGTCTTTTCTAATAGAAAATAAATCACTGACAATAAAACATTAGTTCCAAGTGCGATTTCAGTGTGGATGCTAAATAGTTATTCTGATGTGTTACATTTCAACTGGTAAATTATAGAAATTATGTAATATGTTTTTCGGTAAGTAGATTTAACTGTTAACTGTTTGGATTATAAACTAAACATAATTTTTATAAAGTATAAATAATTTTATTCTTAATTTTGGTAAACATTGAACGACAAAGTTAAATAAGTTATTCTAAACAAAATCTAAACTAAGATCCAATAAGTACAACACATTTAGTGAAACGTAAAATAATTTTATAGTTATAAGAAATCTGTATTCAATTAAAATTAAAAATCTCTGTATTTATTCACAACAATAAAAACCTTTTTTCTAATAGGATTAAATTTTTTTGATTTTGATCCCCTGCCTGGGTGTATTTTGAGTACCAATCTTTGAATTAGTTCTAGGGTTGTACTACATGATTTGGGGAATTGTATAGGGACGTTCACCCAAGAGTACGCACTTAACTTGTTCTTTTAAATAAAAATTATAATTTTTGTTTAAACTATTTATTAATGTAATGGTATTGTATATTGGGTTATGTTGCAAAGTAATCTCAACACAAAAGCAATGTTTAGTTTTAGTGAAGAAGAATATAATACCAAAAAAGAAATAAGGAAAATGCGTACTCTTAGGGTACATGGTTCACAAGAGTACGCAAGGGATATACCCAAGAGTACGCATGAACAAAAAAAAATTAAACTGAGATAAATAGTGTTACTCTTAACTAAAATGCAAATTCTTCTAATAGAAAAACCAAAGGTTTTTCGACAAATTTAAAAATCGCATAAGTCGCAACGAAATTGAGCGCCTCCCTGATAACTGGAGCAGTCTTCATGCCACCATTCCTGGCAAATTTGACATTGTATCCACTCTGAAGTGCTGAAATGTTCGTTGCATCCAGGACAAATGCTTTGATCCTGCTTATTATTTATTTTCTGTTCTTTTGTTGGGCGTTCCTTAGCTGTAGATTTGAAAACGTTTTTAACACCAGCTGCAGGTTTCTTCTTTTCCTGTTCCTCCAACAACTGGTTTTTATACGGCGTAGAAGAAAGCATTTCTGATTTCTTGGACTTTCTTATTTTTGTCTGTTCAAGCTTGGAACTTGCAAATGGCAAAATCATTTTGGGAGTTACTGAAGACGGGCCAGGAATATTTAAATTAATTTCAACCAAAGAAGTTGTGTGTATTGGACTTTGATCGGGAGTTTTTTGCCTTGTGTCTTCAGCAACATTTTGTTGGGTTTTAGATATAAACACAAAAAGCGGTAGTAAATTTTCCTCTTCGCTAGAATCAGTAGTTGTTGCATCCTGATTATTTGTGCTTTTGTTAGGTTTTGTTTCAGAGCCTGATTCGGTTCGGTAAAGACATATGGGTTGTATGGGTACAGCCCAGTGCATGCAAAAGATTTCTCACAGATTTGAATGGTTGCTACTTTTGAATAAGCTGCATGGAAGAGAGCTGCCATCTCTTTCATCGTGATAACTTTTCCGGCATTATTAACCATCCATTTGTCACATTCGTTTGAGAAGGCTGATTTAAGAGGAAAGAAAAATCCTCGATCCAAAGGTTGGATCTTATGGCTTCCATGGGGAGGCAATGTCAAAAGAACAATGGAGTGTTCTCTAGCAAATAAGATAGCCTCGAGAGAACAATGGGATATGTGGTTATCTAATGTTAATACCACAGGATCAGCTTCGGTTGGTTTTACGAAATCGCAGAAGTGTTTTAGCCAAATTAGAAATAATTCCGAATTCATATATCCCGTATCCGAAATCATTTTTAATGTACCTACTGGTGCTCCATAAAACAGTTCTTGTTTCATGCGCTTCCTGGCGAAAACAATTCCCGGTGGCACCCAGATACCTGAAGCGCTCATACAACAAACAGCCGTTGCCAGCTGGCCTCTTTCAGCAGAGACTACTTTTGAGACGGCTCTTTTACCTTTGGCAGCATAGACCTTGGGAAGCTTGTTTGGAACTGTCGAAAGCCCTGTCTCGCCCATGTTAAAGATTCTGTGGGCTGGAGCATGTGTCTTCTCATAAACACATTTCAAATTTTGAAAAAATCTGCCACATTGTATCTTATTAAACCCACTAATGCGAGCCAGGCTAAATTTTTCTGGACTTCTTACCGACAATAAATTCCGTACGGCAAAAGCTTTAACCCAATGTTTGCCTGCCATTTTTCTCTCTTTGTCAAATCGGTGCGGAATATGATTAATTTCAGCATATTGGTACGCTAATGTTCTTACATCTTTAACACGCAATCCATAAAAACGGACGTCAAGTTCACGAATGTGGTCCGCCAATTCTTTCTCTTGCGCTGCCGTGAATACTGGTTTAAACCTGCCCAAGCTTGTTGGTACCGTGCCCTAAAAGTTATAAAAAAATAAATCACGGATCAACCAATATACGAATATAAATTACACACCAATCGTAGTCTTTTTCTGAGTGAACACTCGTTGACATAGAATGATTGAGCTACTGCTCTTTTACTTTCCCCTTTCGCAATACGTTCTTTAGCTTCGTTTAACATATCCAGGGTAAATTTCAGCTGTCGGTTACTTTTTCTTGCATACTTTCCCATTTTGACACACCGTCTGTGAATACATAAAAATATACCTATAGTAAATATTTTAAGCTCCTAAGAGTACGCGCGTACTCTTTGGATGCGTACTCTTGCCAGCGATGTGTGAGTACTACATTAATTGCATTATCTATGGGAAAACTCAACATAATCTTACAATTGGCACATGATGCTCTGTCTTCTAAGCCGCTTTCAAATTGGTATTAAAACGATTTTAGCACACTTTAATATTTACCTATATAATCGTTACGTTTTAACATGCACGAATTATAAAAAGCATTGTAAAAACATATTTCTTACCGTGTTTAGGTAATCTTACGCACGAACACCACTAAATTTCAGCACCAACTATGTGGGTTGTTGGTGGAAACTGACGACAAATGGCCGTTAAATTGGCGTTGCCAAATCCAAAATATAGCGACTGCGTACTCTTAGGGAACGCGTACTCTTAGGCAAACCTCCCCTATTATACAGGGTTGCTCATTAATGGTGACGCGTTAAAATGGCACACATTCGAATTTCTTTTTTAAATGAAACACGCTGTATATCTTTTGTTTTTCCTTATCTACTTTAATTTGTGTTTTCATCGATATCTGGAGTTTTGGTTTTGGATGACCCACTGTTGAGTTATTAACAAAAATTATAAAAAAAATGGTCGCGACAATGTTTACCATAATAATTCTGTGCGGTAGTATTACGATTACCTAAGACAAAATTATTTAGTAAGTATGCAGCCAAGGGATGTGTTGAACCTACAAAATAATCAAATATAAATTTTATTATACAGGATATTTGTTACGATGCAGTTAATTTGGCTATCTTCAAAGAGCGTTTACGGATTTTTTTCAAATGGAACGGCCCATATATTATTAAATTTTTGGAATGATGCGTTAATTGCGCTTTATTTTTCTTAATAATGTCCTATACCCAAACCCAATAATTTCGAAGTTATTTTTAATTTTACATCACAAACCGCTAAATTATTTCTTTTCGGTTCGATTTAGTGTAGTTTAATTTGACAAACAAAAACAAATAAACGACTAAAAGTATCAAACTGTAATTTTGTTAGAAGCAATATTTATAATAATTTTTCAAAGAGAACCCATTTTGAATAGAACACATTTGCAGCCTCGACAGAAAGGACCTATTTACGTGTTGCAACTTCTCAATGGAAACTGTTTCTAAAGCACGTATTATACGTTGCCTCATATCGCCTGCTGTAGTTGGAGGTGTCTGGTATCCAATACTTTTTATGTACCCCCATAGAAAAAAATCAAGTTTTGTCAAATCTGGCGATCTAGGTGGCCAACTAATGGGACTACCGAGGCCGATCCATCTACCTTCGAATTCTTGATTCAAATAGTGTCGGACATCTAGTGCAAAATGTGCGGAGCACCGTCATGTTGAAGTCACATGTTTTCTCTTAGAACTGGAGGAACGCTTTGCAGAAGCCGAGGCAAGTCATATTGCAAGAAATTCAAATATTGTGCACCATTTAAATGTCCGTGAAAGAAATGTGGTCCAATTGTCAAGTTGCCCATAATACCAGCCCAAACATTTATAGTCCATTGCCTCTGCTTATCATAGCTTTAAATATTCTTGGGTTGTCTTTTGCATAATGATGAAGATTATGACGGTTTGGGCTACCACTCTGAGTAAAAGTCGATTCGTCAGTAAATAATACCTTTTGGAAGAAGTTAGGTGTTATCCTTTCAATTTCTAATCCCCATTCGCAAAACGTTCTTCTAGTCACTAAATCAAGCCCTAACAGTTCTTGATGAAAGGAAATACTGTATTGATGATTTTTTTAAATCTTGCTAACAGTAGATCGTGATATATTAGTTTCTGTTGATATTTTGGTCGAACTAGTAGAGGGCTCCTCAATTACTGATAACAAGACTTTCAATTTATCTTCGCCACTTGTCCTCTTTGTCCTTTCACGCTTTTCGTAACTCACATTTCCTGTTCTAATCAATCTTTCCTTAAGTCTTTCCAAACTTGTAAGTGAAGGTTGCCTTCTGGCAACGAGTTCGTTGCTTTCAAACTGCATATTGACTTAACTAAAAACCCTAATAATAATATGTGGCAAACAAAAAATGTACATGAAAAGTACGTACCTACCCACTAATCCAATCAATAAATAACACAATGACAATATTAAACGCCGGAACTTAAGAAATCACTAATATTACACCTAATTAACAGCAATAATTAAGATTTTAATTTTTGACGTTTGTTGACGTTTATGTGTTTTTGTTTGTCAAATCGTTTACCCAGTACACTAAATCGAATAGAAAACAAATAATTTAGCGGTTTGTAATGAAAAATTAAGAATAATTCCGAAATTATTGGGTTTGGGTATAGGACATTAACAAAAATTAAGCGCAATTAACGTATCATTCCAAAAATTTAATAATATACGGGGTATTCCATTTGAAAAGAATCAGTAAACGCTCTATGACGATAGCCAAATTCATTGCATCGTAACAAACAGCCTGTATAATAAAATTAATGTTTGATTATTCTGTAGGTTCAACACATCCCTTGGCTGCATACTTACTAAATAATTTTGTCTTGATAATCGTAATACTATACCGCATAGAATTATTATGGTAAACATTGTCGCGACCATTTTTTTATAATTTTCGTTAATAACTCAACAATGCGTCATCCAAAACCAAAACCCCATATATCGATGAAAACACAAATTAAAGTAGATAAGGAAAACCAAAAGATATACAGGGTGTTTTATTTAAAAAAGAAATTCGGATGTGTGCCATTTTAACGCGTCATCCTGTATAATTCAAATTATTTTCAAAATGTGTGTTTTTTGTTACTGTGCCACTTTTATTATTATTATTATTATTATTATTATTCAATTCTGAATTTCGATAAAACCAAAATAAACACTACGTCCTTTACATATTTTGCTGTTTTCGTAGCTTTATAAGATTATTTGGGTTTTGTATTTAAAATTTGAAGTGTATTTGAATTATCAAAATAAAAAATCTGATTCTGAAATATTACGTTTTTACTATGATAAATAAAGAAATACCTAAGTACGCCTTTTCATTTCTCCATATTTAATAAAAATCATTTTCCGACAGAATATGTTTTGCTTTACTACATAAAATTTAAAATTAGGTACTGTTCAAGAAAGGCAAGTATATTTAAGCAAAACAATAAAAAAAACGCACCTAAGTAGATTATGGTGTCAAAAAGGACGTACGAGTTGTGCGAGTCGCATTAAAAGCATAAATCGATCATTTTTATGAGAAGCGACCACATCTTTTATGATTAATGATTTCAAAAGTGGAGAAGTATGTATTTCAGATAATAAAAATGGACTCGCTCTTCACTTACTAAAACGTAATTATAACTCCTGTTCAGTATATTTCGTTAAGCAAATAATTTGGAGAAATTTTGTCTGGAATATTAAAGCTAACACGTTCAACTTGCCTTTTTCAAATATTGCGTATTTACCGCAATTACCATAGAGTTTCTTTTGATTCGACCACGTTAAACTCATCCAATCTGCGATTCAATCCACATTTCAATCAAACGACTCCGCACGATGTTTCGCCGACATAATACGATAGATAACGCCTACTTATTTTCTAATTACATATTTGCAGCTGGTATTTGATGTATAGGTAGATTATGTTTACTATTTAATATAAACATAGCGGACTATCTTACATCCTGCAAAAATTGATAAATTTTGTAACATATTAGAACAGTTAATGCGTACATTCTTCTAACAAAAATATATATAATTTGAAATTGTAAGTATATTTGTAATTGTAGACATATTGAAAATTGCCACATTTGCAAGAGAAATAACTTGTTGCTAATACTTTCTTTCGTGGCTAAGTTTAATAATTATGAGCGATCAGGATTTTGATCCTTGTGAATGTGTTAGTCCACATGAAGTGGCTATGAGAAGATTGCTTTCTTTGGTAAGTTTTTGTCTATTTCCCTATTGTTTTATTCATTTTATTCACTTTGTAGCTTCGACAGTCGCAATCTTATTGTACAGACATTGAATGCTATCAGAGTGCAAGTGGTAATTAAATTGTTTCCATTACTTTCACTGTAAAAAAGTAATTTTAATTTTTTATAGTATCGAATCCCAGAAATATCACAGGACATGACTTCCTGTTTACGTGTGTGATGACAGTTCTTGCTTTATTTGTATTCTTTTACCAAGTACAAAATGCGAGAAATAATAACATTGAAACTACTAAACGTCAGAATGGAAATGTAAGACATTTTGGTCTGATGTACAATAAATCACATCTTACAATATATTTTTATATTCTTAATTTTAGGAAGGTAATGGTGCGCCTCCAGGTTCTTCATCACCTACTTACTAGTCATTAGAGTGTTGTACAAAAAAAAACGACATATAGTGAGGTATATGAATATGTTGACTTTTTTACGTCTATCATACTTTCTAATATTTTTTATAATTCTGTTGCAGAAATTATTGTTTAAAATTTAATTTTCAAACATAGTATAATGCTTATTTGCTTTTGTTGCAGCATCACAATGTGATATAAAAACTGGTGCACCATGAAAGGATATTTATTTTAGAAAATATAGGGCTTTTATTCTTTTATTAATAAATAAAATTTAGCAAAATTTATACTATAATTGTTAAAAATGAAAAATTAAATTTACCAATTATGTAGTTTCTCAACATACAGTCACAAGATAATTTAAACGCATGACTAATAGTATAGTGCAATGTATTAAAGAAAATGATATATGTATGTATATTTGGCTTAATTTTAAAACAAAGAAATTAGCAGTTATTTAATTTTAAATGTATCATTAGTTAATAACTAATTATACTGTTTAACATATACAAGGAATCTCTCACTGATATAGTAATTTGAAATAACTATTTCTATACATGTCCTGTTAGGAAACATAAAAATTATGTTTTATTACTTGACCCCAAAAAGGAGTAGTTGGCAAAATTGATGTCATACAACTTTCTCACTTAACATCTTATAATTATATAAACTGGATATAGCTCCTCATTTTTTTTCAGTGCCAACTATTTTTGGGTCAAATATGCTGCACAGCTTGCTAGATGTGTCTTAATTATGTATTTGGTAGACAAAATTATCGTGGTTGTGGTACTAACTACATTAAAATTTAGTGAACTATTCTTCTTGTCAACATTTCGCAACCATAAACTTTTACAAAATCGTAATAACTTAGCCCTTTTCACTTTTACTCGTATTCTACATGCGATGCAATAAAAAGCTTAGCTTATCTACCACGCGATCATTTAAATTCTAAATTATAGCAGGCGGGATTTTTTTTATTAGGTTGTCCAGAATGTCAATTATTGATTAATTAACATTTTGAAACGTCACTTTGACAATTCAAATTGTAAATTAGTACTTATATACCAACTTAATTTAAATTTCGCAGCCTGCTCTAATTTAGAATTTAAATGATCGCGCGGTACTTGTATCACGTAAATTATAACAGGCGGGATTTTTTTTATTAGGTTGTCCAGATGATTGATTAACATTTTGAAACGTCACTTTGACAATTCAAATTGTAAATTAGTACTTATATACCAACTTAATTTAAATTTCACAGCCTGCTCTAATTTAGAATTTAAATGATTGCGCGGTAGTTGCATAGATCTGCTGATACATAAAAAATTGTTCAAACAATAAGAATTTACACTTGTTGCATTACATCCATATCTGACATTTCTGGTGTACAAGTTTAGTCTAGTATTTGAAGTTGGTTTAGTTAGATAAATGTATAACACATCGATGTTGGCATATAGTTCCTTGAAATGATCACATTTCAAGCAACCGTAACATTTCTCTGAAACGTAGTTTCTATGTTTCCTATGAACTAAAAGTTATTCTGAAATTTCAATATTTTGGTCCATGATCTTTATTGTACACTAAATAAGTTTCACAAACTCGGTTCCATTTCTAGTCTATGTTAAATTTTGTTCTATGATGCAATATTTTTAAAATTCATGCTTGTAAATATTTCTTATTTTGTGTATGTAATTTTTTTTAATAGTTTGTGTGTGTTGATAAAATCAATATTTTAATTCCTTGACAAAGTGATATGTATGTACCACTTTAATAATAATTGTGATGCTGTTGCTTACAACTATTTAAAATATTACATATATAAACATTCCTATATGTAATTTCCCTATTTCTTTACTTTATAAAAGAAATGTATTATATACTAATAATTATAAACATTTATTTTTAATTTATTCTCTATCTAAAAATAGATAGTAGATCACTTTGTATAAGAAGATACAATTTAGATAATTTTAATACCAGCATATACATGGATGTGTGTAATATTCTGTTAAATGTATACTTACCTAATTGTATATTTTTGTATTGAAACAAATACGAAATATATAATAGTTATATAACTTTGCTAATTATTACAAGTTTGCAATAAAAACTTGTTTTATTTCTGTTTTTTTTTTATTTTACTATGTGTGAATAGTTTACCTTATATTACCTATACTGCTAGAAATATAACATCAATAGTTTTTTTAATACCCTGGGAGTTTAAAGCTCATGCACTTCTAATTCTTTGCAAAATCGTCTACATGTCGGAGAACAACAAACAGTGACAAAGACGCCAAAACCGTGTCCCTGTTGCTTCGGTAGACGGATGGAGCTTTGTTGTTTATTCGCATTAGTAGAGAGTGGCGACAATAAATAGGAAATACAATAGAAACAAAGTCGGCCATTATGTGGGTATCTGTCAAAAATGTATAAAGTCACATTGGCAAGTGTTAATTAATAACACGTTTTGCATATAAGTTTTACTGGCAGAATACCAGAGCGACATACGCTATAGATACATATCTATACGAGAAAAATATAGTGGAATTGAAAAATCGAAACTTATTGCCTGGTGATTCTAAGCAAATACATTTGTGGATGTGTTTGAGAATATTTTGCATTTACGATTGCTGTTTCTGGAAAAGCTAGTACTTTTGATTCATAACATAAGAATCATTTGGCAAAGTGAAAGAACTCCAGAATATACATAAATACAACAAATTATTTAATGAGTTTGTTTTGGAGAGTGGATAAATGTCAGATATACTTTGTCAAAAGTAACTTAATTATAACACAATAAGATATTTTAATTTATTCAATAGCGCGTCCAGTCTATCTACGATAATTGTACATGGCACAAATTACCGTATTAAATGGATATGTATTTTTAAAGAACGTGATAAACATCCAGATGCGACAGCAAAATACATTTCTCATGCAATGCGCCATTATGTGGGTACAATTCGCGACAACCAATGAGAAATAATCCCATCATTGTCGGTATTCTGATTATAGTAATTCTAGGTGTTACTGTCGTAAATATTAATATTCATCCTTTGACATTTGTCATAATTACTTTTTGACGTTACGATAAGTCTTCTACAATAAAATCCAATACAAAGGAAAGTCGGAAAATTAGGACAAACTACAAAAATCATATGTTTTGTATGCAATTTCGATCATAACTGACAATAGCAACATGTTTGGTTGATTCTTTTTTGTTTTGTTCGTTATGCTCCCGGGTCGGAAATAACTCAATTGAATATTTTCAACTGAACTAAAAAAAAGCTGGATGAATGCACTCCAGCCTAAATTAATATACCGGGAGATCAAAAATTATATTGATAAAGGTTTGCCATGGAATGTAAAACGTCTGTCTTAAGTTATATCATTAAGTGACATACTGCCATTAATATTTGTCATTATACACTTAATGATGTAACTTAAGACAAACGTTTTACATTCCATGGCAAACCTTTATCAATATAATTTTTGATCTCGCGATACAATTATAATTGTTTTTACTTTTGTCTTATTTCGCTCTGTCTAGCAAATGTAGTTATTTTATTTTTATTTATCTGTCAGTTAGTTTGTTATGAGTATACATGGGAGATAGGGGAATATGGTTCAGTTTCACTCAGGCTAGATCGACTCGTGTTTTGTCGGCTCTCCAGCACCGTATTACCTACCAGTTTTACCGAGAGCCGACAAAACAAGAGTCGGTCTAGTCTGAGCGACACTAAACCCTATACCCCTATCTTGCCCATGTATAGGTGAGTACGATAATTTTGAGTGGCAGGTACGGTATTTCATTTTAGAACGTGTGGCAACCCTGCTTTTCGAGTGCACATAAAAAAAAACTACTAATTGGCTGTTTCAATTTGTATTTCCTCAATCAGGTATAATCTAATATTCATTACATGATGAATAGCTTTTAAAATTTCAAGTACTCTTTAAATATAGGTATGAGATCAGTGTACACAGCTTAAAACTGCTGTATAGAATGTTGTTTTAATAAAATATAATAATGATTAAATAATTATGATGTGCCCTATCTCTTGTTTTACGAAATACAGTCAATAAATAGTACAAATATCATCTCTATTATTGCTACAATAAAATACAATCAAATTAATTTAATAAATAAAGAACTACATTATAGACAAAAATGTGTATTTTATCTTGCAACTGAATCTTGACAAATACAACGGTCGCATTCAGCAAACGGAAAATTCGACGCTCATACTGTGCGTATTCTCCGCATGCGCCATTAACACAGTCCAACACAAAATTTTGAGAAAGACACTAGATAAACAAACTAAAGGTATTGCGTAGAAATAAATTTATTACAACATTGATTAAACTATTTCAATCGGAGTTGCAAACTCCGCCCCTTACACTAAAAACTATGCCGAAACTTAATGCAGAAAAACAATTTATTATTATTGTTAATTTGGTTTAATTTGTATAATTCTAATATATGGCAGCAGTCAAAAGTACTAAATGGAAGGTGAGCACATAAACGAGAACGGTTCTGTCCTACGAGTAAAGAATAGAACAGGAGAGAGTCTCCTTAATAATATTTGTCCAAATGTGGTAACTCAATATGGCCGCCTCAATACATAGAATATGTATGTTACATGTCAGATGTAGTGTCAGATATATGACAAGTTATTCAAAATACTCATTTTATAAACTATGATTGGTCAATATTGCCATAACGACTTGCCTTAAAGTGGTAACTGCGTCTAAATAATACCTATTCCCCCACCAGTTTATTATCTCTCCTGTTCTATTCTTTCCCCGTAGGTCCTGTCTAGTCAACACTCAACTGTTGTGAAGTGAACAGTTAGAGCGGAAACGGTTCTCGATCCGTCTGCTGAATGTGTGATCAATGAGATCGATCTCAAGTGTAGCGTTTTGCTATTCTAAAAATCCCTAGATTAGAGTATTTTTTGTTAGACAGATACCTATTCTGAATACGTACAATCGCTGTCATTTTGTTTCAATTTGTTGTCCTTTGTTCAATGATCTAATAATATAGAACTAGATGTACTGTAGAGAGAGAGGAATTGACCTCTACATACAAAGGAGACAGATATACAAAACCGTCAGTTGTGGGCAAAACAAGGCGCCAATATATAAACTTTCTCAATAAAACCAATACTAGGATTTTATTTCATACACGACTGATATATTTGTTTAAAGAAATATGAGTTCAAAGACTACTGTGCATTCATGATGATTCAATCAACTACTTCTTTTTTATAAAATTGTGATTGTAATTAGACACATTTTAAGAATTAATTACAAACTATAGCAACATAACTATTCAGCTGTTTGGCTTTACACAGTGCCTTTACATAAGTAAATATTACTAACTAGACAATGTTGCCAACTTAAAACTTTAGACCACGTAACCGTCACTTGAGATTGATCACACTATAGCTGTATCAAGCTACTCCATTAATAGCTTCATGTGTCTTTGTTGTTTTGCTGAAAACAGAAATACATATATTTATCAAAAAATTACATATTTTTTTTATAAATCGTATGCTTTAGTATTTACACTTACCTGAATGTCTTCTTTATATTTATTTTTACCATGATTGTGATAAAAAAATTTAATCCCATTTATTATTTACATTTAAAATAAATGTAACTTTGTTACAATCTGTATTTATAATATTCAAATGTCATAATTGTAAAATATCAAAACATGTATATAATATTACAATAAAATTAACAAATATCCATGTTTAAAACAGATCATATTAATGTTCATTATGGACAACCAAAATTTATATTCTCACATAGATGGAAAGAAATTACCTAAACAAAAACGAACTAATCTTTTCCATTTATACATTGATCTTGAAAAATATTAGAAATTTGTGTTTGTATGTACAACTGTTCATAAAGAACTAAATTAAAATTATAAACAATAGAGAAGTATTATGTCACCCCTTCGTAATCACAAGTTATAATTATTTTTCAATGTTCTCCTGACTTTTTGCAAAATATTATTCATTTGCTCGTATTTACCAGTTGAATTAGGTAAATTTTCAAAATTTATAACGGGTGATATATCCCTTGAGAATTTTTCCGGAGCTGGCAAATTACTATAGGGAGACCCAGTTTTCACAATTGGTGTACCATATGTACTTTTCATTACACTATCGGTTTTTGGTGTAGTCGTCTCCATGACAATACTAACGTTTCCATTGTTGACACTATCATTTTTGTTGACACGATCATCCTTCAACTTGTCATTAGCTTTAATATCTTCACTGTCATCAAGTACTATGAATGAATCAGTCAAACTAGTATTAGCGCCATTTTCCTCACAGTTATTTAATTTATTCATTCCATCTGAGGAGTGTGTAGCTGTAAGGTCTGGTTTGTCCTTTAAAGTATTACTGGTAGTGCTGCTATCAGTTAATTCTGCTAGCAATTCATTTTTTTTTCGTTCCAAATCGGTCAGAGTTGGTGATAATCGATTAGTACGTTCATTCTGCGAATATAAATAATGAGTAATAAATGAAAGGCAATAAAGCACAATATTATTTTAAAAATTAACGTACAGATTGACAACTAGATGGTGGAATGGGTTCATCACTGCTCTGATCCAAATCCATGTCACATGTTTCCAAATTATCTTGTTCCTTCTTTAACATTTTATTTATGTATTCTAACATCATAGTTTTACTATATTTTTCCGAATATGGTGGACAATTATGATACTGAAAATCCTATAACAAAGAATGTAAATTAAACTCCAAAGAACATATTGTAAAAAATGTATAAATTAAATAAAATAATTCTTTTCATACTTTATAGTAATTAACTAAACTTACATCAGAAACTCCCTTATCTGGGGGCATATTAAAACCAGGGTATTCAATTACCTTCTGTGGTTCAAAAGCTATATTATTACTTTTATTAGTTAGTTCTTTACCATCTATATCAAATAGAGAGATGTTAGAATGTGTAACACGAGCATCTTCCATCCATCCAGGAGGATATCCACATTTCCTCATTTGATAAATATATGGAGGTAATTCGTTTGTACACATCCCAAGTGCTTTTTTCAATTCATCCGAAATTTCGCCTGGTTTCAAATGAGCAAATTTCTGTTCTTCATCAACATGATATCGGCTAAAATTTCAAGATATTAATTCAATATTAAATAATAAATTCCATATTTTACGTCTTAGTTGATTGCTGTTGTTTCATTTTATTTCTGGCTGCATTAATTTTCGCATAATTTTTTGGTTCAGGACAATCTCTTAATGAGTGATTTTGTTCACAATTGAAACATACTGATGCAGATTGACATTTCTGACTCATTTTCTCTTCATTTTCTTCTTCAACAGTTACTGAGTATTTACTTACATATTTTAACATACTTTCACTTTTTTGAACTGATGGTGTCGTATCAACAACAAATAAATCTTTAGATTTACTTTTGGATTTCTTACGTTTTCTTTTTTTTGATGGGCTTATTTCATCGATTAATTCAATTTCTTTATTGATAGTTCTACCAACTGCTATGTTCAAATTATCTTCAGTATAAGTAAATTCTACGAACGACTTCAAAAATTTTATAAATTGTTGTCTATATTCTTCTGCTACACTCTCATCGCGAAATTTTACCATGATCAGTGTATCTTTGTCAGTTTCATCACTACCTGCAAAATTTAAACTACACTCGCAGATCTTATTCATTTCTTCGAGTTGTCTCTTCAATTTCATATTTTCTTCCTGCAATTCCGTTAATTTCTCTAAAATTGAAATGTTTGTTTCGACACTTGTTTGCGAAAGTTCCTGATATAGGTTAGAATCTGGTGTTTCCGTTATTTCCTCTTTTTTCGTTACCTTTGACACAGGCTCATTAGCCAAGTCATTCGGGGAAGCGGGCATTGGCTCATGATCGTCTTCTAACTCAAAAATTATTTGAGAACACAGCGATTTTCGTTTTCCAATGCTATTGTTTACGTCAGCCATCTCTAATATTTACGTCAACTGACATTCCAGAATCTTTACAGCGGGAAATATAAATATTTGCGTGCGTATGTTTAATTAATGTTGTTCAAATAAATAAAATCTTAAGAACTTTCTTACAGCTTTCATCTAAGATACTAAATGTCACCAATGAATTTGGTGTTTACTATATAAAGAACATAATGTGTAGAGGAAAAATTACATTTTCCATAATAGAAAAATTAAGGCAAAATTTAAAATGACCGAAACCAAAATGTCATTAAAAAAATCATTCATAAAGATAATTTTAGTGTCTTTCAAATATTCAATGCGAGGGATTTCAATAAATTAAAATGTGTTATCGTGAGATATAAATTTTCGTGTTTATTATATTGACGAAACAAGCTCTTATTAATGTACTAATTAGTAATTGGCACGACGAAATGCCGTTTCTAAAAGGTAAAAGTATTCTGGAATCACGATGTCGAAATTTAGAAAATTTAGCGAAGAAAAATGGTTTAAGACATGCCATTTTTACGCCCTTAAAAGATAAATACATCGGAGAATGGAAAAGTAATATTAAAGAAGGTAAGTACCTACCTGTTTCTTTTTCTATTTCAACTTCTTATGTTCTTATGTAATAAATACTATGTAATGTAATATATGCTTCCATAAATTGAGGCATATTGAATTTTATTTATATAACTTTGAATTAGAATAGTTTAAACGTAAGTACCTATATTATCTCTTCTGTGAACCAACAAATTCTAAAACTAATTTTTAGAGCAGTAAACTTTATACAATTGTAATTACCGAAATAGGTACAGTTGCAGCCCTTGAAAAGTATTACACTTAAATAAAAAATGAGGTGTGGCCACCACACGACTTTCTTATACGTATGAGCGTTGCGTTTCAAACTGTACAATTTTAAGAATTTTTTTAATACAAAACTTATTCAAAATCCTATTCTAAGTACTTTCATTCTCTTAATAAATCGCTATAGAATGCATACTTTGCAAGATATTATCAAAAAAGTGCTCCTCGCTAAGAGTAAAAGTGCTACGTCCGGTCCGAATTTTGAAATTTCATATATACAAAAAATATTGCAAATCCAGTTCTAAATACTTTTGTACTCTTGATAAATTTATATAGAATGCATAACTTAGACATATTTGCAAAAAAACCGCTATTCAATAAGAGTAAAAGTGGTACTTCCGGTCTGAATTTTGAAATTTTTTGTATACAAAAGATATTTAAAAGTACGTTCTAAATAATTTTATACTCGTAATGTACCTGCCTAGAAAGCATGACTTGCGAGATATTCGCAAAAAACTGAGTTTCGATAAGAGTAAAAGACCTACTTCAGGTAGGAATTTCGAAAAACTTTCTTAATACAATTTTTCTCAAACTTAATTTTGAGTACATTTCAATTCTTTGTAAATTTGTTTAAACTTAGTAATTGACGAAATATTTGCAAAATTCGATTTTTTCACAGAAGTCAACTACTACTTCCGGTCTGCCGATTTTGCTCAAAATCTAATCAGTTCTCAAGAGGGAAATTATATTCGTAAATACAAAATTTGGAATTGATATCTGTAGCGGTTTGACCGCTATCGTGGTCACAGACAGACAGACACACAACATTTTTTAAAAACCACTTTTTTGGTATCAGGGGACCTCAAAACGTGGATATCTGCAAAAATCTCACAATACTTCCTTATACATAAGAAAGTAAAAACATTTTAAGCTGTGTAATTTTTTTTAAACGTTACTCAAACCCAGTGGCGGCTGGTGAATGCGTTTTGGCGGTGCAGTTGCGTGGACGGGACTGGTTCGTTTGTTGTCGGTGATATGCTCGACATCTGGGAGTATATCGCCGATAATGGGCGAGTCGGTCTTGTCTGTGTGGTTGCTCCGCCGAGGCGTGCTCACCAGCCGCCACTGCTCAAACCAATCATTGGCGTATAATACAAAATATATTGCAAAAATAGTAAATTTTAAAAAAATTATTTGTAACGGTAGATAGTGTCCTACTCCAATTTCAAAAATATCATTTCCAATATCAGAATACAAAACTTTACTTCAAAATAAGTATTTAAAAAAAAAACTTTAAAAGAACTAGCTATTAACAGAGGTTAATATTTTATTGTAGCACCACCGGAATCTATAACGCTTTGCAGGCGTCTTGGCACTGACTTAACTTCTAAAAATTTCTAACAGCGTGCGCCGTATGTATTCTGCAGTTATGTTGATGAATAAAATTGTTACCAAAAACCGGAGATACTGAAGGCAACGTGTGAGTCTTTCCTCAATGTCAACACATATTCCTAATCGTCGTGCACTTATCCACCCCGAACATTGACTGAAAATCGTCCTAGGCAATTGGTGTATTATTGCTAATAGACTCGAACACGTGCGTTGCTACAGAAGTGAAATGTCTTTTCGTCGGAAAAAACAGTGTTTTCCCTAAAGTTATTGACATTATTTACATATTGTTGGATCAAAACGTAGTTTTTGCATTTTATTTGCCTCAGTTAAAAAAAAAATATTAGCAGCAGCTCTAATTTCTTAGTTCAATTTGAATAATCCTTTTCTTTATTTTTCTTGTAGAACCTGGAAAGTTTGTGGCAGTTGCACATTTTCATTATGATTTGAAATTTTTCTTCTCCCGGTGTCTTGTTTTCTTTTGATGAACCCGGTTTCGTCGAACTTACATTTTGCTAAGAATATGGTGGTTTTGTCTACATTTATTTCTTCTGATATGGTCTTTATGATCATTCAGCCTCTCTCAATCTAGTTTTGTAGTTCTCATAGTTGCGGCACAGACTAAACAAACCAGACCGACAACTACTTGATAGAAAAATATCCAAGATCTTCTATCCTTGTCACACATAAATGAACGAGTACGAAGATGGCGCTGACAGGATATTGGCGCGGAATTTTAAATGAGCTTGTTTTTAGAATATGTGTATTTAATATGTTATTAATGTAATAGAAAAATACACAAAACTATTGGACAAATCACATACCCTCAACTTTTACATTTAAAAAATACGAATACTAAGATTTTATTATTGATAGAAATCTGTTTATTAAACTTATAATACATGAAATTACTCTAACAAAATATATTTCTATGTTTATTTTACACCACAGTTCACTAATTTTTACTCTGTACTTATTTAATCATAAAACTCGCGATTAATGTCAACTTACTTATACTTAATATGATGTAGGTACAATAATAAAGCATTACAATAATACGTCAAATTTGAAATTGTTTGGAATGACGTATGACACCGGTATAACCACAACATAGCAAAAAATTTCAAATGACGCTAGCGCCATCTCATCTCCCGTTCAGTTAATATGACAAGGATGGTAGAGGATTGATATTTTCATTTGCTAAACAAGGAGGAGTAATCTGGATAAAATTTGGGATTTCAGTTGTATATCTGTAGTATACATAATCAAATCAAAGGTAGTTATTACAAGTTTTAAGTTTTTCAATTTGGAGTTAGTGTTGTAAGGTTTATTTCGCTCTTGCAGTGTTAACTATCATTATAATAAATGCGGTTCGTAGTGGGTGTCTTGCAATTTATCAATACATTAATATTTGTTATTAAAGGAAAGGGATTTCTTGTTACGCGTTCCGGAAGATTATATGAAGGAGATTGGGAAAGGGGATACCGACATGGATTTGGCGTCCTAGCAGTAGAGGGTAAAAATTCTGTTTTCGCTCTTCAATACAGAGGAGATTGGCGAAATGGAAAGATGCATGGATTCGGTGCCAGACATTATCCGGACGGCAGCTACTACTTGGGAAATTGGAAGAATGGTAAAAGACACGGCTACGGACAGATGTGGTATGCGGACGGATCTTTTTACGATGGTTTTTGGGTGAAAGACTTGCGCCAAGGCTTAGGCATGTTTGTGAAGCCGGATGGTAATAGGTACGAAGGTGAATGGTTAAACGACCTTAAGAGTGGCAAAGGCAGATTCTTCCATTTATATAGCGGTCAAATGCAAGAAGGCATTTGGTCACAAGATAATTGCTCTTATAGTCAAATGATAGATATACCATTTAGACAGACCGCTGTTTTAGCTACACCATATCCTATTCAACCTGTAAGTCTAAGTACACTTATAACTGAAATCGTATATTAATTTATTATGATTAATATCTATAGTTTAATGAGTTTATTTTTCTAATAGGTGAAATTGAAGGATTATGAAAACATTTGCAAGACACGTGAAAAGCAGTTACTCAGTAAGAAAATTATGTCATGCCTGAGTTTTCGCATGTGGGTTTAACATTTTAAATAAACGTTGGAAACAAAAACGATTTTAATTTTAATTTGTGAATTTGTTATTCTCTCTCTCTCTCATAATGGGATATTGTCACTAACATTATGTAAATAATAAATATTTATAACACTTCCATAACATCACATAAGTAAGTAAAAACATTAGATTGTGTATTAATTCAATCAAAATGTAATTATTAGATAATATAAAGGGCTTTCCAGTTAAAGGTTAAAATGAAGTAGGTCAAAATGAACCTATAATACCCTCGCTGGAACAAGTAATTATTAAGAAGTCGAGTAGTTCAGCTAGTGGGCGCAGAGCTGAGGATAAACAAAATAATTTTTGAGGTTACGATTGTGCCGCATCGTATGTGCGAATAAATACATAATAATTTCTTTATAGGTAAGTTAAATTATACTTTAAATAACATCCTAATAAATAAACAAATAAATAATAATTACATTTGATACCTATAAAATACAACGGAGCATACGTGGGTCGTTCTGAACCATTTTCAAAGGTGGTTCTTGAGGGGGCGGGGCTACGTAAACACCGGTGCCAAGAAGATCAGATTGACACTTACAAATGGAAAAAGCGCGGGGGGGGGGGTAGTAGAAGTGGGGATAGAGGTGACTCTGTACTTACTTCTGACCCTAAGGGGAATAAAAAGAAATAAAAAAGCAAGTAAAACGTGATAATAAAGCGACAACTTGAAACAAAATGACAACGATTGTACGTATTCAGAATAGGTACCAGTATATATCTGTCTAAAAAGAAAATACCATAATCTAGAGATTTTTAAGATACCACCACACTTCAGTTGAGATTGATCTCGTTGCTTTCATTCAGCAGGCACAACAGTTGCGCAACTGTTCAGTGATCATGTCCAGTAGACGAGCACTTACTCTGAACATATTCAGGAGCGGTCGCCATTTTTGTGAGCGGAAAAATTCTATGCTCACTTGGTGAGCGTATTCTGTACGCATGCGCCATTGATTCATTCCAAGACCAACCTAATACATACTTCTGAAGAAAGTTACTAGAAAAGTAAGATACAGCAAATTAAAGGTATTGTGCAGTAATAAATGTATTATAATATTGGAGTTCACTCAGTATTTTATTCGGGGTTGGAAAAACCAGCCCTTCCACTAAAAACTACGTCAAACCTTAATGCAGAAAAACAAATTATTATTATTGTTTATTCGGTTTAATCTCTATAATTTTAACATATGGCAGCAATGAAAAGTACCAGATGACAGACGATGACATAAAGGTGCATAAAGGTGAGCGGTCCTCTCCAGCGAACACTCAACTGTTGTTAAGTGAACGGTTGGAGCGGGATCAGTTCCCGATCCGCCTGCTGAATGAAAGCATTGTATTTCCCAATACTACCAAGTAGTAGTAGACATAGTTGCCAACTTAAGAATTCTGGCCACGCAACTTTAACTTGAGATTGATTACACGATATATAATCGTTGGTGCGTTTGTTCCTTTTTCAATAACTTTTTAATGGCTCAACTAATCTTCTTGGTATTCTCAGACCACATTTATATTGTCAATGCGCGTAAAATACGCTATCAAAACATTCGATAGGTGACGCTGAAGTCAAGTTATTATCAAATTCTATATTTATGGACCAACATGGCTCATATTCACACAATATTATGTTGGTTTAGTGAGAGAAAAGAAAGTCACAGAATCTGGACACGGTAGTTCGTATTACAACCACATAGCGCTCTCAATAGTTCCATGAGCAATATTAGGAGTTGCCTAGTTTATTAATTTGTATATGGCAGTGGATATTCGTCCGACTGTCGGAGGAATAAATTATTGTCTTAAAATTCCGATGATCGGACAAATAGTAATTGTGATTATTGTTCCGAAGGTAATTACTAACGATGACTTAAAAAACTGATGTATTCATATCATTTTTTAGATTTTCTGGTAAATTATAAAGACATTATTATAACTGCACCGTATTTATTTTAAAAATGGATTACATTTCTTTTTTTTTCTTAAACCCACCACTGTAACATCAATACCTTTGGGCCGCCCCCTTCTCTTCATTTTCAAGGGCATTTTAATATTTTCTAGCAAAAGTAATTCTTCCGAATCTTTATTAATTCCTATCTTTCCAACTGTGCTACGAGTATTTGGGTTTTCCATAAGCGATGTCCTTTCAGCTGTTATGTCTGTCTCTTCGTTAACAATTGCACTTTTAAATGTTATATTTGGCTTTTCAATAACCGATGTCATTTCCACTGTGATATTTGGCTCTTCCGTAATCGTTGTCTTTTCAACTGTGGTATTTGGCTCTTCCGTAATCGATGTCCTTTCAACTGTGATGCCTGGCTCTCCCGTAATGGATGTCTTTTCAACTGTGATATTTAGCTCTTCCGTAATTAGTGTCTTTTCAACTGTGATATTTGGCTGTTCCGTAATCGATGTCTCTTCAACTCTGATATCTGACTCAATATTAATTAATGTATTTTCAGGTGCCATCTCTGTATCTTCATCAATGACCGTCTCTTCAACTATAATAGTTTGTTTGTGTTCATTCCACATGTTTACTAAAGTTTCCAACTGAGAATAATGTTTATTAAACTCACTCATACTCATTTCCGACACTATAGTTGCTATCTGCTGACATTTGGCCAACACTCTAGTATATTTTTGTTGCTGGTTTAAAATAGACCTTTCGCATTTCGACTGAATTTCGATATATTCTGAATCGCTATCATAATGTACGTTTGATTCATCTAACGTCACATTATTACTCATCGATGTGCCTTCCAAATGCAATCCATAATTTCGGAAATACAAGTGTTTTCTAAATCTTTTAGGTATAAGATCTTCGCTGTACAAATCCAGTCCTTTTAATTGTCTAAATTTAAACATGTGTTTGCATGGTAACTGCATATCCATAAAATAATTACATTCACAATAGTTTTGTGATACTTTAATGGTGGTTCTTTTTAAAATGCAATAATCTTCTTGTTCTTCATCGAATGTAACTGTCTCTGATTTTGATAGATTATTTTCTATAAACTTAAAAGCGAAAGGCGTAACAATTTTGAAATATTTTTCTTTCAGTGAATCTTTCGTTAAAGAGCTGAATTTCTTCGACATCATGTGCAAGCATGTCTGCTTCCTTTCCGAATTTACAGAGTTCGAAAGAATTCTAAATTCCCTATAAAAATCTTGCAATGTGCTATATTTTGTACAGACTGCTTTAATTTTCTGGTTAAATGATTCCAGGTGATTGGTAGTTGCAACTCCGTAAGTACAACATTTCTTTTTAAAACATTGCACCCACTCTTCTTTGCAGTTGTGCCAGTTATTGTTGAAATAATTCAAAACTCGCAAAAAATTTAGTTCCACTAGTGATCTGTAATTGATTTCATAAATATCTTTAGTCTTTGAGTAGGCCATTTTCTGTAATAAACTTAGTACAACTTGTCTCTCTTCACCATTTATACCCATTGACTGAGTTGTTATAGTAGTACGAAATGCTTTCAATGTGTGGAACAAGCATAACAAGAGATTAGCGTTAGGAAATTCAGTAGATAAAGTTTTTCTTTCGCTAAAATCTTTGTCGGTTAATATTGTTTTAGTTTTATTCCACGACGGGTTATGTTCTTTAAATATCTTCAACATATATCCAATCGATTCCGAATCTTCATTTTGTAGTAAAAAAGTGCATACTACAATTCCTGCATTATTTCCATCTATCGACATTAGTATATAAAACGGCATTCTTAAATTATTTAATTTATAAGTTGCATCAAGTAAGAGTAGCTCAGGGTATAAAGAGAAACTATTTTTCATTGCCGACTCTTGAAAATAAATCCCTTGAAGAATATGATCTTCACCAATTAACAGTTCTGTCACAGAATCTCTGTCTTCATCTTCTTGTAAGATCCTGGCTACTTCTAGCAAGTCACTATTTGAAGACGTTGTTGCCCTGATGTTTGTAAGATCTCGAAGTAATACATTTTTTCCGGTTTTATGCTGCATGTAGTCTTTAAGTAAGGTTTTATTACATTTTAGTCTTTTTAATTTTAGTAGGTACTTCTTCTTTTTCTTCATTGTCTAAATGTCGTTTTCTTGGGAATAAGCTAAATGTTTCTTTGTTAACATTGTGGTTGTGAGTCGTAAAAGCGTTACTCAATATTAAACTTTGACCATCTTCCGCCAAAGTAAACACAATTTTCATGGGACAGTCTTCTCGGAAAGTGCTAAATTTAAAACAATAGTTTTTAGACAAAATAAATAAAAGTAAGTGGCAAACTACCTCACTTTTCGTGCTCCTTTGCTGACACTTTTAAATCTTTTCCCTCCTTTAATGCATGTATACTCCAGTCGATAATAAATCAAGTCATTTTTCGCTTTCTTACACTTCTGAGGGTAAATTTTTGAAACGGTAGTTAACTTCTTTGCATCCCTTTTGTAAAAAGTTATAAGTTCATTATTTTCCACTTCACTCACAAAATCATACACATCTTTTAAAGTATCGAACTTCTTTCCTACTGTAATTGTATTCATTTTTAAGTCACGGTTGGCTTTTGCAACTAATTCTTAGGTTATGTCGAGCTATTGTAGTTCATTGGTGAACGTGCGCATACTGTCGGAACAATAATAAAAGTTATTAAACGTCCGAACATCGGAATTTTAAGATAATAATTTATTCATCCAACCGTCGGACGACTATCCACCGCCTTTGTATATCTTTTATATTGATATCAAGCCCTCGAAAAATAGAATAAGATCGTCAACTTCGATTGCATGTTAGTACCTACAATTCATTTGTTGAATTATAATTACCTACTTGATACTCAATATGCTGACAGCACGTGTATTTAATTATAGTAAGCTTTATAAATATTCAAAATAGAGATTCATTAGATATATTTAAAATTCCTGATTCCTGCGATTTCTATTTCCCAGCAAAATGGGAAAAAAAGCAATATCACCAGCTAGTGACACTATTATTTATACGGTGGCCACAGTTTCAACTAGTGAATTACTGCGTGCTTTTTTTAAATTGCCAGAGTTCTGTTTGCAGTTTCTTAGGTATCATGTAATAATTTGATAATTGATATTTTGATGTCTTAAAACTTATTTATATAACTTTTGACCTTTAATATGATACGTAAGAGATATGTGTAAATAATCCTTAAAAGTATAAAACTTCTAAAATATTACTGCTTTTAGATTTGTCTTTCTTTCGAAATATCAATAAATAAATAAACAGTTTTATGACAAAATATATTTTTTTCAAATAAAAAAACACAATTTACAAAGTTTGCATCACAGAGTAATTTTACAATTTCCCTATATATGTACATATTATGCCAAATATAAAATTTATAATGTTCATTTGTTATATTAGTAAATATCAGCCATATATTGGTCCAATTCATATAAATTGTATAAAGTCTAATAATAAAAATTAAGAAATAAATAAGATTGTTAAACATAAGTGATTTAATAAATAATAACAATTTTAAAATAGAAATAGTGTCTTTCAAGCCATCACTTGTATTGAAGAGATTCTATTGCTAGATTCCAAAACTAGAGTAAATACTGGAAATCTCAATTAATAAATGTAGTAAAATTAAAAGTATTATATTTATCTATAAAAAGTATTATATTTATCTATTATATCAAAGTCTAATTAAAAGGAAGCTATATAAGTTTATCACATTTTAACAAAGTTCACTCTTGTTTTTGCTGCTTATTATAAATGTTGTTTTACACAGGCAGTAAATCAATAATACCACCTTAGTTTAGACTTAGTTTTCTTAATAATTTCCTAAACATTACTATACAATTACCTTCCATGTGTTAATAAAGAATATAAATTCAGTAAAAAATGAATTATGTATGTACAAAATTTCACTTTATAATACTGTTAAATATCCCAAAAGCTCATATCAAGAAGCTTTCAAACAATGTGTATTCCAGACGAAAAATCATTTTCAACACCGTTCAGTCCATGTTCTGCATCACCTTGTTCTATTTTCTCCTTTAATTTCTCTAATTCTCTAATATCAGACACAGTCATTTCATATTTATGAGCAACTAATGATCTATAAAAGTGAACAGCAAATGCCAAAAATACAAACAATATTGGAATTAAAATAACACTAGCCGACCAAGCAGCTGTTTTATTTAATTCTGAAAACTTCATCCAACACAATATTCCAATTTCCGCTAAAAACAACAACAATCCCAGAAGGGTGGAAAAAGCCCAAGCTGTCTCAATGTACCAATGTAGCCTTTCATGAGGTGATTCGTCCACCAAATTTATTGAATCCAGGCTACATATTGCTTCGATGTTTGGTAAAATGCATGTACTTATCATTAGTGCTAACATGTGCACAGCAACAAGGAGTGTTGTTATTATCGCGAAAGACACCATTATTTCGGAAGATATTTTTGTGTCGCTGGAAATTTGCAACTCAACCATTGCTACCATTGCGAAGCCAGATAATAGTGCTGAAGTTTTACTTGAAGCTTTGAGTTTTGCCCTGCTCAAATGTAATTTTCTCCAGGATAAGTAACGTGGTGTGTGGAGATCATCTCCAATCTGTGACATCCTAAACTAGAAATTAACTAACTCAATCTGTGAAATAATAATTCCATGTAATTCTTACTTTTCCGTGTGGTCGATGGAACAATTTTGTTGTGCTGCTTGTTTCTTGTTGATTCTTGGCAAAAACGCCTAAGTCTAGGCCAACAGAGCTCGTACTCCAAACTGACATTTGTTGTGCTTGATCTGAAATGTTTTGTTAAATATTAAAATTTGCTAACATTTACGTATGTTTATTATGGTTTATCATTTCATTACAACTAAATATTTACAAAACAAGTAAGTATAAAAAGCATTAAAAAAAGATAGTGCTTTAACAAAAATTACATATACCTGCATTTTGAAATGATTTAAATTAAAAACTTTTATATTATTTATCATAATTGAAGAATATTATTCGGGCATTGTTATCTAGATAACCAACAAATTTAAAATATACAAGTAATTGAGTATTACCATTTCCAATGTTGTTCTCTTAATTAAATTTCCCAAAAAAATAAATACACACTTTAACAACCACTTGCTCAATAACAAACAGGTTATACAAATGATACAAATCATGTGTAATAATTGTCATAATAATTCAGCAGTTCAGGCGATACTGTTTTTATTTGTACGCTTCGGTTGTTGTTCGCTGCTAATGGAAAAGTAATCAAACCAATAAAGAATATTATGCACTGACTACAAATTGTGTTGTAGTCTACAACAAACACATTTTAATTGATATGTTGATTTTATCTTAAAAAAATGTAAACATTTACTTATCAGTAGGATAAAACTGAATCAACAATTTGATATATTTTTTTTGCACTGAACAGTCACAGGTATAACTAATTTTAGATAGGTATACCCGGCAAAATACATTTTTAAAATAGTTTTTGGCAATTGTATTGTTTGGATCCATTTTTGTATGTTTTAATTTCGATGTAAGGTAAAGGGGGGTAATTGTGTTACAGTTTTTTAGTAGTGTCACTTTGAAATTTTTTTTTGAGGACATCGATTGTCAAATTAGAATAATTTTTTGTATACAAGAGCGTTGTGGTATTTTGTATCAATGACGGAATTTAAAAAGGAATACGTTTATGCATTTTTTTGTTTTAATTTTTTTTGAAAATTTGGCACATTGTGAGACATTTGCCCCATACAACGGGGCAAATGTAGCAATGGCCTGTAACAACCACATAAGTAAAGATAATTTGAACGGGGCAAATGTAAAAGAAATATAAACTCTTCTCAAAAATAATGCTGAACAAAATTTAATATTTCTTGTAGAAATAAAAAGGCCACACACTTTTTTCTGGTGGCTTGCACAATGGAGTAAATCCGAATGCATTATTAGGTTGTGAAAATGTTGATTTATTCAATAACTAACATAAAAATAAACATATTGAACATAAGTAAACAAAAATATACTTGTAAAAATATAAACTGAACAAAATTTCGCAGCTTGTGAAAAAAATCTTCTGGTGTTTTCATTAGCACAGATGAAGACCATCAAATTTTACTGAGAATGTCATCCCAGAACCACGTCTGTCCATTTTGGGATCGGGAAGCACCCTTATTGTTTGGATTATGTTGACAATGTCTTCGTCGTTAATAACAGGCCAAAAAAATTTGTTCTTTTTCAGTCTTAAGAACTTCACAGTCCATTCTTCATTGGTGGGTTGATCAATAACTTGTCCAATAAAATGTTTGATACTTTTTTTTAGCGAGTATTGCACGATTACCCACTTTTCTAGTTTAACCACATTATTTACATCAGTGTCTTTGTCGCAGTGGTCTTCTTCCAGTTCTTCAACATATGCAATACTGGTATCAGATTCGGCGTAACTAATTTCCGCCTCGCTTTCTTCAGATGAGCTAGTGTATGCTGGTGCTTTTTCTTTCTTCCCTTGTTTCATTTTCTTCTTTATCTCCAAATGTAACGCAGCATCTTTTTTAGTTAGTACTTCAGCTCCGGGGGCAACCTTTCGTCGAGTCTGTTTTGGGATTACTTCGTTTTGCCTCACACTTTCTAATAACAGATCCTCAAAGGAAATCTCAGAGGATGTACTGCCTGGTTGAAAAGTTGATGGTTCAGCAGTATCGCCGGCTTGTGCTGAATTTATACTAGTTGAAATCCCAGAAGCCATCGGTTCGTTACTGGCACAGTTGTCACCAGGGTTGTCACTAGGGTTGTCACCAGGGTTGTCACCAGGGTTGTCACCAGGATTGTCACTCTTATTTGGTGCATTCTCTGATGCAGTCTGTGGTTCTCGTAAATGCAACAAATGGTTTTCCCACCGCTTTAAAGCATCTGGGTCAAACTTTTCTCTGGCCACAACGCTGTTGTTGTACGGAAAAATACCAGCCTTTTTAAAACCATTTATCACAATGGTTTCAGAAGTATTTTTCCATGCTTCAGTAATGAATTCTGAAAACATCTTTTTGGGCAATTTGCGGCCCACATTTTTGCGTTGCCAAGCAACAAGTTTTTCGTCCCATCTAAGTTTAAGCGATTTAAAGACGCTGAGATCCAACGGCTGTAATAGGTGCGTGGTGTGGGGCGGCAGTTTTAGTATAGTTACATTTTCCTGAATCGCTAATTCGATTAATTCTGGGGTTACGTGGGTAGCATGTCCGTCGTATATAATTAAAGCGGGTCTTTCCTCGCCCAAGATAGGAAGTAGAGTCTTTTTAAACAAATTGAAAAAAATGGATGATTCCATCCACCCATTCTTGCTCGCTGCATAGGCCATATCAGGAAAAGCAGAATCTTCAGAAGACATCCATTGATCCCAGATATTAATTCCTTTGAACACAATCAGAGGTGGTGCTTTTTGACCAGCAGCATTGGCGGCTATTAAAACTGTAGTATTTTCACGTCCTGGGCCACTTGTGATTCGACAGCACGGCTTTCCTCTTGCGCCAACAATTTTTGTTCTTGCAGGATCGATTGCAAAACTGGTCTCATCCAGATTCCATATGCGGGAAGGCTTGTCGAGAAGATCTAATTCGTCTAAGGTCGATTTAAGGAGGTCAAAGTATTTGCATATAATAAACGGGTCGGTTGCCCTTTTGCGGGCGTATTCTAGTGATTGAGGTGCTTTAATACTCAGGCCGTGTCTTTTTTTAAAAGCAACAAACCAATCAGGGCCCGGCTTCCCATCTTTAAATGGCGTTTTAAGATGATTTTCATTTACGTACTTGGCCACAACGTTCATGACTTCTTTTCTGCTTAGTCCGTAACCCCATTTTTCCAACGTTTTGATGACATTAGCAAGTTTTAATTCTGTGTCCTTTTGAAGAGCAGTACATCTTCCTTTCGTTTCTTTCAGCTGCCCGGGTTTTCCTTTGACGTGACTAAATACAGTTGCATATGGAATATGGAATAATTTTGCCGCCCCATAGATGGTTTTGCGACCAGCTTTAACTTCATGAATGGCGGCTTGGAGGTCTCCCTGGCTGTAGTTTGGGTCTGGCATCTTTTTTTTTGTAGTAGCGCACCATCTAAAAATAAAGGGGTAAATATAATACAGAGTGGGGTAAATGTATTATAGTCTACATTGCAAATGCCCCCTAAGCACTTTTTGCAGGGGCAAATGTGCGGTAGTCCTGAAGGATAACACACATTGAATTTTTGCCAAAAATAACTATAACAACACAATCAGCACCGCCAACTACCCTTTTAGAGAAAATTTTAATATTCTTACCTTTAAATTCAGCGCGTTACAGCTAGTTTGTCGCACACACGCGCACTTGATTCTTGAGTGAAAACGCAACAATGAAATAAATGTCATCTGGTGTTTTGTTCGGTCGGTAAAATCGGAACCTATTTGTGGTGACGTAGTTCACACACTTCATACTTACATGTATTGTTCATTGTAAACCTATAACACGTACAATGGATGTTTTTTTGTGGCGCTGTTACATTTGCCCCGTTTTGACAATTACCCCCCTTTACCTTACCTACACATCGGTCTGATAGGTCAATCTTTTGCACATAATTATAAAAACTAGTGTAGGTATAACTGCGTGTGTTATTTTAAACACGTGTTACAAAATATACAAATAAGATGAAGTTCCAGATAGGTGACTTAGGGCTTAGTAGAGGGAGTAAATTCTTATACCTGACGACACTGAATATGGTAAATTGACTAAATAGTCCGGTCAAATTAGACATTGGAAGTTACCTAAATTCCCACCAAGCTGAAAATCGGTAAGATTGTTTGAAATATCATTAAAAACAAAATTTGAAAGTTCCCCATCTTTCCCCTGTAAGGAAAAAATTTTATTCAAGGTCAAAGGTAAAAAAAATGAGTTTTTCGCGATTTTCAGCAAAACGGTAAGTTTTATCATAAAAATATCTCAGACAAAAATTGTAGATCATAAAATTATCTACAAAAAATTAATTAATACTTTTTTTTCTACGAGCCACCGTTTTTGAGATATAACGATTCAAAAAGTTGTTAAAGTTGTAATCGTCATAATATGCACAAGTTTCCTCGCCACCTATGAGGTAGTGTACTTAGCGCGTTTTTTTTTGTGGTTTCCCCAGTAGGCCTATTCCACGGGTCAGTTTTGATCTTGTTTAATTTGAAACTATTGAAAAATAATGGATATTAGCAGAGATTGAAAAGATAAAAGCAATTTAAGTTAAAAAAAAGTAGTGAAATTTAATCGTCCGAGTCGTAACTTTCAAAATCTTCTTCTTGATCTTCTTGTTCTTGTTCGTCTTGTTCTTGTTCTTCTTGTTCTTGTTCTTCTTTTTCTTGTTCTTCTTCATCTTCATCCTGAGTGGATGTAAACTGCATTAATAGCGATGTATCGCATGTTGCCTCGTTGGAATCAAACGGATCCTCTACTGTTGGTGATTCAATATTATAGCACAACCGGCCTTGACAATGTGTACATGCCGGAGAACAGAACAGTCCGACTTTTTTGCAACCACATTTAGCACTGCATCCCTTTTTGCAGTTGCAAAAAATCGAGTTCAGCAGTTTTTCCGGCGCAGGTGGAAGTAAAGTGTGCACTGGTTCTAATAAATTGTTGACCAACTTCCAACCCCAGTCTGTAGGGTCTAGCTGATAACCAAGCCACACTTGAACTTGGTAATATACCCTAAAAAGATGTTGATGAGCAGCAACTGAGGTTGGAGGAAGACAAGCTAATTGTACTTGTTTTTTACTTTTGGTGTTTTTAACGAAACATGCATATCTATACTTATCTAAGCAGGTAGTTTTTTTAGGAGCTCCGTACATAGAAAGAAGAAAGCGAATGCCGTTAGTAATAATTTCTTGTCGAGTAGAATTACTATTTTTGAAAACTTCAGCACATTCAATTAAATTTTGTTTCTCAAATAGTTTGAAGACTGTTATTTTACCCCTCCTGTAAAATGCAGATGTCGTATCACAGCCAGTTATTGCGTGTAAAAATAGTACATGATTTTGACACTTTGCAAAAGTAGATAAACTTTTTGATGAATACATTTCCGATTGATGTTGAGCTTTTCCTGGTTTTAAGAAGAAAATAGTTTTTTCAGTTGGAGTTCGAGCAGTCAGTAATACGAGTAAGTCTATATCTTCACCAACAACAATAGTTGTATTTGTCAAATTGAATTGCTCAATTGCTGTTTCAATTATCAATACATCAGCATCATTATTAGCTTGTCTTACCAATATATTTTCCGTAGTAAATCTTTCTTTCAACATTGAAATGAACCGAGACTTGTTGTGAGTATTAGAAAGAAATTTTTGTTGGCTGGTTGGAACTGTCATATTTTCATCAAATAAAATATCAATTGATGAAGATGTTGCTAAAGTTCGACGACGCTGTTCTGCAGCTTTGGTATTTCTCGTGCAATCATTATAGCCATCAAATACGACAGTAACTCGGGAACCAAAATGTCGACGTACATACTGTACGTATTTATCTAATATAACGTTGAATGTTTGTTCACTATCCCATACAACGCGATGTAGTAGGTATCCTCCGTCAATGATGTATGTCGCATTTGTGTTGTTAATATCAAAGTCTACCTTTTCGAAACAATCGTAAATTTATATTAGTAGTGTAAATTACAATAACCGATAGAAAAATACTTTTACATATATTACAACTATAGAGATGTATATATACGTGGCGTACTCATGCATATTATGACGATTACAACTTTTACAACTTTTTGAATCGTTATATCTCAAAAACGGTAGCTCGTAGAAAAAAAAGTATTAATTAATTTTTTGTAGATAATTTAATACAATTTTTGTCTGAGATATTTTTATGATAAAACTTACCGTTTTGCTTAAAATCGCGAAAAACTCATTTTTTTGACCTTTGACCTTGAATAAAATTTTTTCCTTACAGGGGAAAGATGGGGAACTTTCAAATTTTGTTTTTAATGATATTTCAAACAATCTTACCGATTTTCAGCTTGGTGGGAATTTAGGTAACTTTACTCTTATTTTTTGGTCTAATTTGACCGGACTAAAATTGTCAGCACTAAAATTTCATTGTATCTCCCATATGCGTCTCAGAGAGTATGTTAATCAAAAATAATTACTATCTATGTATTACGAAGCACAACCAAGAAGATTTATGTCACATTTAGTTAATTATTTATTAATTTTATCCAATGTCACTGGGAAATATAATTTTAAGTGGCGAAGAAAAAACATTTAAAGCGTGTGTGGAAGTAATTGGGCAACCGACACGAACTAGTGACGACGATTCCATGCCGCCACAAATTATTATCGACCGGAAAATTTTCAGAAAATAATATTAAACTAATTAATTAATATTTCAGGATATATAGCTTCTGTTAGTAAATAGTTATTTACGAACCAATTGCGGGAAGACTATGTTCCGGCATGAGCGCATTTTGAAAGCACGTAAAAGTGACGCAAGCAGTGCTTTAAACTGTTGAACGTCTCATTTATTATAAATGTCGCTATTGTCCATAAATTTCTGTAAATAGCGCTAAGCTGTTGGGATATTATGTTGATTCAAGCACAATAATTATTATTTTTGTTATACTATCTAAATTGTAAATATTTAATTCCAATGGCAAATGAATGAAGAATGAACCAGGTTTATCTATTTAGATATTGATCGCAAGCGACACATCAGCTGACGAAGTTATTAGCGACAATGCAGTTTCCTCAAGGCATTTAAAACATAAAATTTTGTGACAGGTTATGCCTTGAAGAAATTGCGTTGTATGCTTTGGCAACCAGTTTCTTACGTAATTTTCATGAAACAGTGTAGATAATTAAGATAAAATAACCAGAAAAATATTAAAGAAATATAATGAAAACAGGAGATGCTAAATTTTACGAGGACTTTTCGATATCTCGGTAATGGTTTCACATGAATTGATTCAATTTACGACTCGCTCATTCATGCCAGCTAAAAACAACCATATTCATATCAAATCAAACAAAAGTTCATTTATGATGAATGCTTCCGCTATTGTATACTAATACTACATCCTCAATAAATTAAGAAAACAAAAACAGCGATGGCTATAATTCATATTTTTGTCAAAATACAGGTTTTAGTTCGTTTCTGAAAATGTTTGCCTTGGAGTTTCAAAGAAATTGCATGTCGGATATGTTTCTAACATGTGAATAATTTAATTAAATAATTTATACTCCTAATTTGTAAATAGCAGCAGATCCACGATATGTGATGTTATGAAATCATTGATTATTATTAATCTTCGATGCATTTCAAGACGAACTGGTATTTCTTTTTAAACACATGCCGTCGCAGCTTAATTGGTTCAACCGGATATCGGACTATTGTATTCAAATCACATATGGACAGGTACTTTTACAATAAAATATCCAGTGTCATGTAGACGGTGAATTTTCATATAACGTGAGTCGAGTTGGTAGTAAATACGAATTTATTAGAGTTGAAATACGAGGGGCGTTTTTATATTCTCGGGCTAGACATTTTTCAATTTTAATAAAATTTCTCATTATACATGGCTTGATAAAGACTTTGACAATTTACAAAACAATTGCAGCAGTATTAGTTTTAATATCTGTCAGTTTGTGTTGTCACGTATTAAAATGCACAACCTTGAATATCGAGCAGTTATAAAATTACATAAAACATCCCCAATAATTATTCGTGAAGAAATGTTGGTTGTATACGGGGATGGGGATGACTGTCCATCAAAGTCGACTATTTGCGAATGGTCAAAATATATTTTAAATATAGATATATTTAAAAATCGTGCCACAGAGAGTGCATTTGAAATTTTAATTCGTCCACATCTGCACTGCAACGAAGAAAAATTTAGACAATACTTTTGCACACATTAAAATAAATTTGTTCGTCATCATCTAAGACGAAAGCACGCTTTTGATTTGATGCTGGGGCAAGTAAAAATTCTGAACCATTATTACTGGTGGTGCTTGGTGGCGGGTTCTGTTTTGATAACTCGTTGTTTTGACGCGACTCGTTTGAAGTAGACATACTTGTGTCTGAAAGTTAATACAATTTCGCTGGTGACTTGTTTCATTAGTTATTGGAGAAATCATGTTAATTGGAAAGCTAGTTTTTTGTGTTGAGCTTGGTGTTGATGATTGATTGGTTTGCCTTGACGCATTTGAAATACTTCTTAATTGAGCATTACCAACCAACAATAAAATTTGCATCCTCAATTGAATTTGTTAATATCGAGGAAGTTGTTTTACAATTCTTGCCATAGACTTGAAGAACAAGTCTGTTTCATCAAATTCATTTTGGGCAGCAGTTGTATTTTGCTGAGCTATTCCTTTCAGTAGCTGCTTCGTTTTCTTTTCTCTCCCAAATTCATCTTTACTGACATCCTTTTTGTTATTATCATTTTCATCAAGATTGAATGTCGGATTGTTTTCTGTATTATCAATGTGAGATATGTCCTCTTCAATGTCAGCACGTGTATGTTCTGTGATTTCATTTTCTTGAAGGTCATCTCCAACAACATTGGTAATTGAGCTTCTTTGTGATGAAGGTGTGCTATCCAGGAATGATAGCAGTTCAGACCTCTTCTTCGCTGCTTCTCCTCCTGAATCAGTACTAGATTTTCTCTACGCCGAATGTAATAATCCCTTACGTACGACCATCTTTTACAGCATTACAGCAATAATCTAATGATTTTATATTTATTTAGGCATTTGGCCACAGGAGAGTAATCTTCTGTAATCTTTACTTTTAATATTATATAAGGATTCATTACTTTTTACAAAATCAATTAAAATTTTATCCTCCTCGCTTATCCAAACGGTAGCAGTTGCACTTTTATCACTAATTTTTGTTTATAAATTTTGTTTTCTTAAAAAAAAATGTTCACCGTCTCAGATGGAAACGTTCACCAACTGTTTGCCACCGCTATGACGGCCGTAAAGTTAAATGGCGGTACTGCTATTTTACGGCCAACGCCTCTAGGAAACCAACGCCATCTGGCTTTAGTGGACAATGTTTTTGTGACGTCACACACCGCTCGAACTTATAGCGGCTGTTGAAAGGTATTTTCCAATCAAACCAAAGGATTTTTTTTATAATGAATTAGAGATGTTATTAAAACGATGTAAACTTGCATCCAAAAGCAAGTGGGTATAGTGAAAAATAGATTTTTATTGCTGTTCGAATTTTTTTTTTCATGCCGCCAGCCATTATCGACGGTTTTCCTAGTACTTACAAAAGTGACATTTGTTAAAAATTCACTAGAAGTGGGGTGGTAGCATTGACATTGATTCTTAATTTTCTAAAATAATGTCAACAAAGTTTTGATAGTTTTGACCGTGGTTTTGACTTAAAAGAGAAATTAAAACCAAGCAATTCATAAATATTTTTTAAATGCTTTTAAATTTAATAAATAGATAATTCATGTAGATGGCGTTTCCATAATTCGTTTAGTTATTACTTTACTATTTTCAAAAGAAAACTAGGTAAATGTTAATTTAATTTTAAATTTGAAAATCAAATGTGCATCAGTGACAGGTACCAACCACAAAAATTAAATCCCCAGTTGCTTTGGTTAATTTTTTACTTAGGTAATTTTTTGCTACGCAATATCACCCACACTCGCAAAATATTATTTTTCTATTCCAGTGCTATAAAGTTCACTTTACGATACCCGTTTTGGTTGCATAAAGTATTACTTTATCGCACGCTAATTTTATTTTTTGAAGTTGGTGACAACAAAAAATGGAACCAAATCATATTTAAATGTCAAAATATTAGTCTTTAATCTAACAAACATGTGTAAGAAGTTGTACAGAGAATAAAAAACATAGTTACGAACATTTTATTTACGCTAATTAACAATATAAATGGGATGATGCCTTTTTATCCTTCTTTCTTTGTCAAAATAAGCAATTACTACATTTTCCGTAATATACACAATATTATTTTCTTTACACCAACTTAAAAAGAGGTGGTATTGCTTTTCATAAATATGTCGAGACTTTGTTGGCAAAAGATTTTCTAAATTGGCTTCTGCTATTTTGCGAATCTCTGGAGGCGTGCAGTTATTTATTTCGTCCATTTTGTTGATAATTTGAAATAATTTATTGCATAAATCAGACTAAATTTTAAACAAAATGACAAGTCCGCCGAAATTCAAATAATTAAATTGTTTTACTTAAAAATCAGAGTAACCAACTTCAAAAAAAGAATATTTCTAAAATGTTCGAACAAAACATGTCTCTCATTTTAATCTTTTTTGAACTTTCAATAACCGAAATAGAAAAAATAGTATAAAATACACGTTTCATAAGACATTTTTGCGCACTTGTTCTTTAGAAAACTCGCCTAGCGGCTCGTTTTCTAAACTTGAACGCGTGCGCAAAAATCGTGTCTTATGAAACTTGTATCTTAATATACTATTTCTGGACTAGTGATACAAATAACTATTTCATGCTAGTCCGGGAATTTAAAAACGACTCGTCGTATTTGACTAATATGATTTAAAACTTAACTGAAAATGAAGGCAAAACACAATATTATGGATAGTGTTTTCTAGTTTTCAAATAAAATACAATTTTTTAAATGAAATCCCTTAACATTTATGACTAGATTTTCCAGTTAAAACGTTTTTTATTCTAAAGCTAAACATTTATTGCAATTTTTGAATAAAATAAAAAGATGTTTCTGAAAGCAACACAGATGATCTTTACATTTTCGAGTAGGCTTTGGAAAACAGGTATAAATCTCTGCCTGCCAGATACTGCGAAATGTTAGCAATGTCCGAGGCTGCAATTAGGGCAAAGGGGGGAAAGGTAAACCATGTAGATGAAACGACGATAACAAAGACAGTTCGAGAAGTTCAAAAATTGAGGTTTGGGCACCACACAACTTGTTAGTTTTGTGGGCTCCTATTTTTTTTATACACAGAAGTGGTTCTAAATGACATTTAAATACTTTCATCCTTTTAATAAACTGTGACGAATACACCATTTGCAAGATACTGCAAACCGCTTTTTGATAAGAGTGAAAGTGTTATTTCCGTTCCGAATTGCGAAATTGTCTGCGTACAAAACTTACTGTAAGTTCTAAATTCCTTTAAACTCTCTTAATAAATTTGTATAGAATGCATAATTTGCGAGATTGAGAAATTGGTGTTCGATGAGTAAAAATGTTACTTCCGGTTTGAATTTTGGTATTTCCTTAATACAAAAATCGTTCCAAATCAAGCTCTAAATACTTTTGCACTCATAAATGAATGTAAAATTTGCGAGATTTGTAGCATCGATATTTTTCGAGTTATTTCGTTAGAAATGCCCAAACTTCCTTACTTTCGTCTTTTTTCGCCCCTATCTCTCTTACCGTTCATTTTTTTGAAATCTTACTTATTATCAAACTTATAAATCATTTGATTATCTGCGTCTTTTGTCTGAAACTTTTCTACCTACTGACAATGCTTTGGTAGTTATTGCTTAGTTTATCGATCGAACTCTGGGCTATTGTTATTAGGCGTGTTCACGGGGTTGCATGGGTTAGGTTAGATTAGGCTAACACGGGACTGATGTCATATTGCGTTGACGGCACGGAGTTCGATCGATAAACTAAGCAATAACTACCAAAGTATTGTCAGTAGGTAAAAAAATTTCAGACAAAAGACGTAGATAATCAAATGATTCACAAGTTTGATAATAGGTAAGATTCCAAAAAAGTGAACGGTTAGGACGATAGAGGCGAAAAAGACGAAAGTAGGGAAGTTTGGGCATTTCTAACGAAATAACTCGGAAAATATCGATGGTAGAAACAAATATTTCGAATAAAAAGGTTAAGTAATTCAATTTATAAGGGAAAAAGTTTCTATAGTTTTTTGTGTAAATCGTAAACTGTTCTCGAGATATAGAATAAACGCGTTACTCGCGATTAGCGGCGCCACTGACATTCGAGGAACCCCTCAAATCTACAATTAAATTATACAATGGAGAAAATTACGCTATTTTATGGAGATTATTCACAGTTTGACTGCACCATATTTGTCAAGATTGAAAGTGAAAGTTCAGGTCTTAATTTTGATTTTTTTAATAAAAATTATTCAAAATTAAGTCTTAAATACGTTCATATTCTTAATATATCTGTTTAAAAGCATGACTATATTCGAAAAAAAAAACTATTTTTCAATTAGAAATAACAGGAAATAATAGGAACTTACTTCAGGTAGGATTTTCTAAAAACTTTTTTTTACAAATTTTTTCTCAAAATATAATACAAATGTATTCAAAAACATTTGTATTATCTATAAATTTGCCTAAACTCTGTAGTTGACTAGATATTAGTAAAATTTAATTAAGTTAATTTTTTGGTTTTAAAGAAATGTCTCTCTCTCTCTCTGTGTGTGTGTGTGTGTCCACAATAACGGTCAAATCTCTATAGCCATCAATTCCATATTTGGTATTTACGAGTATAATCTCCCTCTTGACATCTGATTAAATTTTCAGTAATATCGGTAGACCGGACGTAGTAGTTTACTTCAGTGTATAAGTTTAAACAAATTTATAAAGAATTCAAATGTATTCAAAATTAAATTTGAGAAAAATTGTATCAAAACAGTTTTTCGAAAGTCCTACCGGAAATAGGTCTTTTACTCTTTTCGAAAAGTATTTAAAGCATAATTTTCAGTACCTTTTGTGTGAAAAAAATTTCAAAATTTGGACCGGAAGTAACACTTTTACTTTTATTGAATAGCGATTTTTTGCAAATATGTCGTAAATTATGCATTCTATATATATTTATCAAGAGTACAAAAGTATTTAGAACTGGATTTTCAATATTTTTTGTATATATGAAATTTCAAAATTCGGACCGGAAGTAGCACTTTTACTCTTAGCGAGTAGCACTTTTTTGATAATATCTTGCAAAGTATGCATTCTATAGCGATTTATTAAGAGGATGAAAGTACTTAGAATAGGATTTTGAATAAGTTTTGTATACAAAAAATCTTAAAATTGTATAGTTTCAAACGCTCATACGTGTAAGAAAGTCGTGTGGTGGCCATACCTCATTTTTTGTATTGAAGAACCTGATGTTAATTAGAATTAAAAATGAGGTGTGGCCACCACACGACTTTCTTATACGTATGAAAGTGTTACTTCCGGTCCGAATTTTGAAATTTCATTTACCTATACAAAAAATATTCCAAATCTAACTCTAAATACTTTTGTACTCTGTACGACATATTTGCAAAAAATCGCTATTCGATAAGAGTAAAGGTGGTACTTCCGGTCTGAATTTTGAAATTTTTTTTATACAAAAGATATTTAAAAGTATGTTCTAAATACTTTTATACTCGTAATGTACCTGCCTAGAAAGCATGACTTGCGAAATATTCGCAAAAAACTGATTTTCGATAAGAGTAAAAGACCTACTTCCGGTAGGAATTTCGAAAAACTTTATTAAAACAATTTTTCTCAAATTTAATTTTGAGTACATTTGAATTCTTTATAAATTTGTTTAAACTTAGTAATTGACGAAATATTTGCAAAATTCGATTTTTTCACCGAAGTAAACTACTACTTCCGATCTGCCGATTTTGCTCAAAATCTAATCAGTTCTCAAGAGGGAGATTATATTCGTAAATACAAAATTTGGAATTGATATCTACTGCGGTTTGACCGCTATCGTGGTCACACACACACAGACACACACACACACACACACACACACACACACACACACACACACAGACATTTTTTAAAAACCACTTTTTTGGTATCAGGGGACCTCAAAACGTGGACATCTGCAAAAATCTCGAGGTCGAAAATTTTCATCATCATAATACTTCCTTATACTACGTATAAGAAAGTAAAAAAGAAAAATACGGCCGGAGGCTAGATATTCAAGTACAACCTTGTAGTTTCAACAATCACAAGGTGTTCTCACAAAATCATTAAGTCAACCCAAGTTCACGGGCAAATTTACTAAATTTGTGTTATAGCAACTAAGCATATGTATTTGTTATAAGATTATTTGCTTGTTGTAATTTGAAGTTAATCTCACAAACACACTTCGATGTTCTTTATCCAACAAATGCATATATTTCTCAACATAAATGTAAGCTTGTTTTAATAAAACATGATTTGTTAATTTAAACACTTTCAACACTGTTATATATTAACAAAAATAGCACAATCTATGTTGTTAAATTAAGAAATGGCTTTCTTTGACTGCATTTAACCTAAAATAATCGTTCGATTTTTGTTATATTAACACCTCGCTTTTTCTATACATATACAGTTTTTGTATTAAAGAGCCCGCATATTAATTAGAATTGAAAGAGAAAAAACAAGCCGGAGGCTAGATATTCAAGTACCTTGTGGTTTCACCATTCGAGAGTTTTTCTTCTAACACTTCACCAAAAAATATTGAGTGATACTAATTAATTTTGTAGAGCGTCGATATAATGACTATAACCGACTGAACGCTGTGTGCAGAAAATACTCCTAATGTTGTTGTACATACCATGACTATTCATTCACTGGTCGTAATGAAAAAGAATAAGTTCGCTAATCTATGACAAAAACATCCGTATGATTGTGCACATGCATATGAGCTTACTGTTTAGGTGTTTATATTTCTACAAATGTGTGAATGATATGTTAGTGTAGAGTGTAGATACGAACATATTTGGTCCGTGAGTTGTAAAATTTTTAAAATTCTTATAAATAGACGTATGATAAATCAAATAGTACAGCCAAGGTTTCTGCATTTTTCTCATAATAACAACAACCCGTATCACTTACTGTAGTAATTCAGGTATGTAGTAGACATATACAGACGCGGATCCAGCTAAAATTGACAGTGGGCAGAAAGTCGTGTAGCTAATTAGGTGACTTTGTATCGAATGTTATTTTCATTTGTGGCTTACAATTGAGGGGTGTAGAAGTAAAACCGACAATCTCCACTTTTCGGCAAAATTGTGTTAAAGGTTGCATACAATAGCTTACAAGCATATCTCCAAGAAGTAAAATTATTACGTGGCAAAACCAGTAATATCTCACTTAAATTTGAAGTTTAAGTTTAAAGATAGAAGCAGTCTCCTTAGAGCTGTTATTTGCAAAAACGGCAATCACGTGGGAAATTGTGTCTTTTAATATTCACATAATTGTTCAGACGTTTAATGTTTCCACAATCAACAATCATGTGCGTTTAAGTTAGTTTACTTTGTGAAAATATTCTTGTTTGAGTAACAATGGAGACTCAAGCAATGACGGTTACACCTACAAAGGCTCGTAAACGAATCAGACAAGTGTATAAAAGGAAAAGGAATATAGAAAAGCAACGACGCTAAGGTTCGGGTTATAGGCATTCAGATTTTTTTGTTAGGAATGGTTACAAAATTACGATGGGTTAGCTTATTCGACTAACCTAAGGATGGACTTTGTAAAACTTGCGTTACATTTCGCAACGAAGAAGCGGGTTTTTTGGATCTTCCATTGTGAAACCTTTCAAGAATTACAATGACTTCCATGAAAATGCAAACAAACATATTTTGTCGGAGTGGCATCGTTCATCGACAATATAAGCTGTAAATTTTCGACATGTTATTGACGGTAAAAGCACTATGTCACTGAACAGCTCAGTAGCTACGAATGGAACAAGTTAAGTCAAATAGAGAAAAACTTATGCCAATCATTTCCACTATAATTTTTTGTGGTACCCACGATTTACCTCTTCGTGGTAAAACCACTGGAAATTTTGATGGTCTCCTAAATTTTAGAGTCGAGAGCGGAGATTTAGTATAAAACATCATTTGGAAAACTGTGCAAAAAATGCTAAATATACTTCCCACCAGATTTACTTACTTGATTGAATGCAGAAGGTATATCATCGTAATATTACAAACTTGCCAAAATTATGGCTTAAATATGCAAAAGTTAGTAGGATTAGGATTTGATGGTTGTGTAACAATGGCAGGCCGCGAAAACGGAGTGCAGAAAATAATTCGTGAGAGAGAGAAAACTTAAATAAAATCCAGGAGTGTGTAAAATTCAATAGCTACTATAAAAAAAATGGGTGTGCTTAAGATCACACAGCAGAAGTGAAAACTTCATCAAGGCGAGGCTAATAATACGAAATACAACTTTTTTTTTCGTTCTATATTCATTTACATTTACATTTTCCATTTTCGTTCTATATTACATTTAAAAAATATATATTTATTATTATTGTGTATACATTATTCTAGTACATTTCGCTCGGTCTGATCAAGTTTTCACTTCAAAAATTCATACGTACGCATGTATATATACAAATAGACGATATGATAATTCTCATACGAGTACCCGCGCTGGTCTAATGGTAACGTGCCGGCCTTACATCCGGGCGGCTCGGGATCGCATCTGCACGCGGCAAGAATTTTTCAGAAAATAAAAATACAATATTTTGCGTATTTATTCTAAATTTCAATTTAATTGAAATTAAATACCGCTAGTTAGTGTTATAATACAAAGCCGAGCGTGAAACGGTTGCCGAGCGAGTATAGGAGAGACCGGCAGAGACGCGTTAACTACATATATCTCTCTCGCTCCCTTAGTCGACTCGACTCGAGCTGACTTTACCCGAACGACCGTTACATTCCGAGCGTGACGGTTCAGTCTCGTTCAGTGCCCAACAATTAATGCATCAACGCGCCCATAGAAGTTTTCACTTCAAAAAGTCATTAAATTTTTCCACATTGGAGAAAATATGTACCCAAAATTCCTTTATTTTGTGAAACTAGATGGTCTGCCAAGTATAAATCTATTAGAATATTTTCGGTACATTTTGAGAAAATAAGAAACGCCCTAGAACATTTATCATATACGATAGAAATAAATGAAGATACATGATGGAAATCCAACCAGTTGTTATGCGCAATTTCCACTCCTAAATTTATTGTGTGTTTTCATATTATTTTACTCTATAGTGCTAAATTGGAGCCTGTTTGTAATATTTTACAAGTAAATACAATAAACCTTTTATCGACGAAGAAACATATTCAATTACTTTTTCTATTCTGAAAGATCACAGGGCTGATGCAGAGAATTACTTTAGGGATATATTTCAAAAATGTGTATTGGACGGAAGAAAGTTTGACATTGATATTAAAATAACTAGATTAGCTGCAAGGCAAATACAAAGGGCTAACTACTCTATTGATAGTGCTAAAAATTATTTACTCCATATCTGGATTCGATTATAGTCCATTGAAGTCCCATGAGACGGATAGTGCATTTGCTCTGTCCATTTTTCACCCGCAAATAATCATTCAGGCAGAAATATTTAGTTTGCTAAAATCAAACATTCATAACATCTCAAAACTGTATTTTTAATAATAAAGGTGTATGGTTTTAATCTATTTTACTTTGCCTCTCTCTATATTTGACTCTTCCGCCGCCATTGGCTGCATATTTAACAGTCTTGCTTGAATACCTTTAATCGCACCACTAATATTTGCACGGATATCGTATCCCTGTCCGCGTAAGAAAGCAATATCCAACTACGCTGCTTTCAATAATTGTATTATTGTTTTCTATTATTGTGTTTTTTTGCCTGTTCAGTAAATTATGACGGGGGGCGGGCACGTGTCCCTGTACCACCGCCCTAGATCCGCCCCTGGATAAATAGATATTTGTATATATCTACGTCACGTTAATATACAAAAAAGAAACCGGCTGCACAATCAAATTTAATGACCGTCAAGTTCACAAAGCGTGACAAAACAATGGCATAACTTTGAAATTAATTCTATAATTAACAATATATTTGTTATTCATTCAGTTTGCAGAAATAAAACTCTAAGCTATGTTAAATATCCTTTAACACAATCTATACATTCTGACAATAATTGTTCCAATGGATCTTTTAACACTAGGTATGTGTTTAATGATACAAGTCAATAAGTAGACATTTGAATAAATAAATTTTATATTTATAAAATATGAATATCGCAAATGCAAAACATAAGTGTGATGGATATAAAGGAGAAAAACTATCGAACATCTATGGAATCGAGATAACAATAATAATCGAGAATGTAAAACGAAGATTGCGTAATTATATTTTAACTGCAATCCTACGGCAGTTTTTCATGATTCTTAGGCAACTGGTAATTTTTATAAGGGTTTTATTAAGTTTATAGGTATAGGGTGAAATTGGTTAACTAGAAACTATTTTTACAATAATTCTTAATAAACATTTTTTTCTATTCCGGTGCTATAAAGTTCACTTTACGACACCCGTTTTGGTTGCATAAAGTATTACTTTATCGCACGCTAATTTTATTTTTTTGAAGTTGGTAACAAAAAAAAATGGAACCAAATCGTATTTAAATGTCAAAATATAAGCCTTTAAAGTAACAAAAATGTGCAATAAAATTGTACAAAGAATAAAAAGCACACATGCTAACATTTCACTTACTAATTAGCAATATAAATTGTTAAGCAGAGTTGGATGATAAGTTTTCGGATGCTACTATTGACATTTACTTACCATGTTGAATAGTACAACTGTTATAAAAGTTTGTTTTGATAAATATGTAGAGAGTTTGTGGACGAAAGATTTTGTAAATTGTCTTCTGCTATTTTGCGAATCTCTGGGGGCGTACAGTTGTTTATTTCGTCCTTTTTGTTGATAATTTGAAATAATTTATTGTATAAATCAGTCTGAATTTTAAACACAATTACATATAGCACAACCGATATTCAAATATTTAAAACGTTCTACTTAAAAATCAGAGTCACCAACTTCAAAATAGCAGAATTTCTAAAATATTCGAACAAAACATGTCTCTTATTTTAAGCTTTTTTGAAATTTTAATATACGAAATAGAAAAAATAGTATAAAATACACGTTTCATAAGACATTTTGCGCACTTGTTCTTTAGAAAACTCGCCTAGCGGCTCGTTTTCTAAACTTGAACGCGTGCGCAAAAATCGTGTCTTATGAAACTTGTATCTTAATATACTATTTTCTATTCCGGTGCTATAAAGTTCACTTTACGACACCCGTTTTGGTTGCATAAAGTATTACTTTATCGCACGCTAATTTTATTTTTTTGAAGTTGGTAACAAAAAAAAATGGAACCAAATCGTATTTAAATGTCAAAATATAAGCCTTTAAAGTAATAAAAATGTGCAATAAAATTGTACAAAGAATAAAAAGCACACATGCTAACATTTCACTTACTAATTAGCAATATAAATTGTTAAGCAGAATTGGATGATAAGTTTTCGGATGCTACTATTGACATTTACTTACCATGTTGAATAGTACAACTGTTATAAAAGTTTGTTTTGATAAATATGCAGAGAGTTTGTGGCCGAAAGATTTTGTAAATTGTCTTCTGCTATTTTGCGAATCTCTGGGGGCGTACAGTTGTTTATTTCGTCCTTTTTGTTGATAATTTGAAATAATTTATTGTATAAATCAGTCTGAATTTTAAACACAATTACATATAGCACAACCGATATTCAAATATTTAAAACGTTCTACTTAAAAATCAGAGTCACCAACTTCAAAATAGCAGAATTTCTAAAATATTCGAACAAAACATGTCTCTTATTTTAAGCTTTTTTGAAATTTTAATATACGAAATAGAAAAAATAGTATAAAATACACGTTTCATAAGACATTTTGCGCACTTGTTCTTGAACGCGTGCGCAAAAATCGTGTCTTATGAAACTTGTATTTTAATATACTATTATATTTTGGACACTCATTGAATTAATTAGTTTGAATGCTAACTTTAAATAATTTAGGGATTTCTTAGTTAACCTCAGAAATAAATTCTGTATCTAATGTGATTTTTTAATTTTTCTTGACAGTGGATTCCAGTCACCCTGAAATTTTAGGTAACTGGAACTTACATATTGCTGTGATCTTGAGTTAGAATTAATTTGTATATAAATATCCACAAGATCACAACTAGATTTTAGTTAATTTAATTTACTTTTATTTCTTTTATAATAGTCTTATATTAAAATTAAACAATACACATTGTATATAAATATTTATTGTAAAATTATAGGTTAGGATTCAGTAAATTTATATCAGTTTAAGTAAAACAATGTAATAAAGTTGTTAAAATATTTATTTACAAAATTAATATTTAAATAATCCCTGAATTTTGATAATTAATCGTTCATTTGTACCTTTAGTATGGTGTGTCAGTCACCCAATACAATCCAGTGGGTGGAATCACATGACGTGCAAACCATTCTTTATTGGAAAACATATTCCGACAATCACGAACGTGTTTCCCTTGTTTCCTATGAAAAAGAAGACAAGAAAATTTAGAATTAAATATCCGAACAACATGCGGAAGTGGTTTAAAAATCATAACAACAGTAATAAGGAAATTTATAACCTTATTTATAAATGGCAATGATGCATGTAAGATGTAATAACTCTTAGTATATTATTGTACTTACGATGTTGAATGAAGATATAGCAGTAATTCACATTTTCTCATACTTATATACTGGTTTTTCTTTAAATTTCGTATTTGAAATTGACAAAATCACATCGATTACAAAATGTATTTGTTTTTGTTTACTTTTTTCAAAGTGTAATGTATTTATAATTTGTGTTGAGAATGTCATTCAGAAGCGAGCAAAGGCATTTGAATGAGATTAATATCAGCACAGAGTCAGCGTTTTAATGCATATCTAAACACTTTTATTAAAATCTTCTAAATTAAATTTTGAATAATTTTTCATTTTTTCTTTTAAACATTAGGCAGTTTATAAAAGATGTTATATTGTAACAGATTGCAATTCATCCCAGATGTGTCAGTTGGCGTTGTTGGAACAGCGATTTTTTACTGCGCTACATTGTAAAATATTTTCTTCACGTTAGATTTTTCATTGAAATGAATATTGAAGTTACCACTTCAATATACACGTAGTCGGACTTATCGCTAACCAAATCCAACCCATCCGTTATAACATTAATAACAATTTCCATGGATTTTCATGACTGAATGTAATAATTACTAAAAATTATCAAGTGTTCGGCCTGTACCTAGTTAGTTAATTCTACCGTCGCTTTGATAACACATATATGCCGATAGTTAAATAAATAACCAACCCATCCGTTATAACATTAATAACAATTTCCATGGATTTTCATGACTGAATGCAGTGGCGGCTCTTTAATGAGAGCAAGTGAGCAATTGCACCCCCACAAAACATACCAAACGGCGACTAACTGTGAAAATATTTATTTATTACGTATTCATAGTTATTGAACAGGAGCGTGGCGTGTGCGGCACGCGTAACAACCTACATCGTCGTCACAGATATAATGACGACTAACAGCGCACGGATCACGGATGTAAACTATTCGAATGTTTACCCCTTCCACCGAGAGAAACATACCCATGAGCAAAGCCCTACCGTTGCTCCGTTAAGCCATTAACATTACATTGAAGGTGGGGAGAACTGTATTTAGTTCTACTTCCATATCGTATAATACATAGCCTGTGAGCAAGATTCCCAGTCTGCTCACCGCTGTTGGTTTTGCATCTCCACATAATACGTAACGGTCCCGCTTGATTTAATATTTTTATCTATGTACAGGGGTCGATTAATATTTTAATAATGATTTGAATTAAAATACGATAATTCCAGAACGCGTATGCCTCGTTTCCTTAATGGGGAAAAGGATTGTTTTTAACATTGATGTGCCCTTATGTAATAATTTTATTTAAACGATTACGCATACATGCAGAGTGGGCGGAGCTAGCTGAAATTAATTTCTCTCTTCTGATTAAAGTAAAATTCGGCACTTGGGAGTTTTTGTGGTGTCATTGATCACGTATCCAAAATCAAAAAAAAACAAAATGGCCGAAGGATTTTTTGAAAATTGACGTATAAATGTGAAATTTTAGATACGGGGGTGTCTTAGGTCACCGATCACGAATCCATAATCAAAATGTCAAAAAAAACAAAATGGCGGAAGATTTTTTGAAAATTGACGTATAAATGTGAAATTTTAGATACGGGGGTGTCTTAGGTCGCCGATCACAAATCCAAAATGAAAATGTCAAAAAAAACAAAATGGCGGAACAGTTTTTTGAAAATTGACGTATGAATGTGAAATTTTGGATACGGGAGTGTTTGTGGTCGCTTATTACGTCTTCAATTTGGCGATTCTTCGAAGCGTGATTGAACAGGTCTTAAATTTAATACTTCATTTTTTCTTAACGATAGTAGATTCGAAAACATCAGAATAGTATTACCTTTCTCGCTCTTGAGCGTGTACCAGTTTGTGTAAAAAACAGTTCGAGAAGAATTTTAAATAAAACATACTATTGGCTAAATAAGATATATGTAGAGGTGCTTCGAAAACAAACTGTACAATGAACAGTACCTGTCTGGAACAGTATGTCGGTGAAACTTATAAAGATTGGGTAAGCGTTCTTGTATTATACTTTTTAATTTTGAATTTATGCACTCCCTATGTGAACCACCCCGAGCCGCCACTGACTGAATGTAATAATTACTAAAAATTATCAAGTGTTCGGCCTGTACCTAGTTAGTAAATTCTACCGTCGCTTTGATAACACATATATGCCGATAGTTAAATAAATATGCTATGCCTAAAGTAGGACATTGTTCTAGTTTACGTAATATATTAAATATTCAACACCGAAAGTTAAAGATAAAAGGTACATACATACGTATCAGGGTTATAGGTATGCGTGTTCATAATGTTATGTTATTACATTTTATTGGTGGCCTTTAAAGAAATTGAAATAAAAATGTTAGATAACATTAGTTATGGAATTAAACAGACATAACGTTACATCATAACCTAAACACTATTGGCTCAGAAAGTAAGGGACCTACACTAAAATCATATTTATTTAAAACAAATTTTAATTGCTTAAATGATGATATGTATCTTCAGAACTGGTTCCCGTAAATGTTCAGTGTTACGTTTTCTTCAAAATTATAAATAGCATTGTATAACATTACATAATGAATTGCGTATATTTGCTCGCTTAATTAATACAACCTTGTTGGTCTTCTATCCTCAATTATATACAGGTTCGGTCTGTTTTTACCTTGCATGCGAGCTAAAAGTCCATGTATTGAAACGAACGTTGTTGTCAATATTTATACACATGTGGGCAAGTACTGTTCGACGCTAGACGACAGGCCGATACGATCATTACGATCATAAGATTCCAATATAATGCGTGTGTGCTTGTTGCAGGGGTTTGTTATCTTCATTTTTAGGTATTATTCCCATTCGTAATATTCTTAAAAAAGTATTTTAAGTTAATATTATAAGAATTCGTTCAGATTTATTATTTTTATGATTGAATTTAGTTTTGTTTCGCTGAAGGTCTACTTGTCGGCTCGCGTATGTATATCTTTTAGGTAGGTACGGTTTGGCAACTCCTTTCGTGTTATGTACGGGAAGCCGCATGCAAGATAATCGTAGACCAAACGTGTATATTGGGTCTTAAGCCTGTTTTAGACTATCATATAAAGTTCTACCAAAAAAAAGGACTATTTTATAGCACATTGTAAAATGTCATACAATTTTCTTGTACGTTTATTGCATGAAATTAGAAGCTGTCCTATTTTCGTCCTAATAATTTAAACTTGCGCAGGCGCAGCAGGGAATATTAATCTAACCTCAACATTCTTTGTTTACAGCGTCGCATTGTGTTTCAAATTCGCATGTTAATTAGTGAATAGAAATGCAATTTTATCAATAAATGTTTCTAGATCTGTTTTTTAAATCAATTTTCTGTCTGGATATACGGTTTTTCTAGTAATTTTACAGTAAAATGCCAATTAGCGTACCTGTATTATATTCGATTGCCTTTACAGCCAACTTAAAACATGCGTGGAATTCTAAAAATGCTACATGGGCAGCTGTGCTTGCATTTGTATTTTCTATTATTATTTTTGTAAACGACACTAGTTTGTATATGTAATATACTTACATTATATACACCTATATCTAATCTCCTTTTGATACCAAGCACTTACGACGTTCGAGACCATTGTGTTAACAATGAAGCCATTTTTATCAATTCAGGAGGTATACAATTAACGCGGCCTACAAATGAATTTCAACGCCTATTTGTTGTATTACTTAGGTATCAGTGTGTAACATAAATAGGTCATATACATAAATTTACATTTTAATCAGTGCAATAAAATTAGGTATACAATATTATACACGTTTATATGCACATCGGAGTCTAACGACACTGGACTCGTATGACAATATGGAAGGAGATGATTATTAATGGAATTGGGAATATTAAATTTTGATTTATTTTACGATATAACAATAAATCAACTTTTGGGTTATGTGAAACATTTAAAGTCAATTTCAGTAAACATGTTTCTAATTTCGCGGGTCTTTTAGGTCAGTTACGAACACAATCGATAAGAAAATAAATATTAACACTAGATCTGCAAACATTTTTGAATTGAATCACATTTACATTCACTTATCGCGCAGTAACATATATATGTGAGACTTTACATACATATACGAGGTGTGGTAATTAAATAACCTGATTGGTGCTCCAAGACATTTTATTGATCACCAATTACATTACAAAGTTTATCTCCTTCAAAGTACTCTCCTTGCCGATGTTAACAACGCTCGACACAAATTTTCCATTGTCCTGGAAGACATTTTTTGTCGCTTTTGCTTCCACCGCTTCCACATTGTCCTCTTAAGCTCCAATTTGACATTAGGCAATAAAAAAATTGTCACAAGGAACCAGGTCGGGTGGAGTACGGTGGGCGGTCCAACACGGTGATGCCTTATGTCCCAAAGAACGCCTTCACTGACAAGGTGGAATGGGTTGGCACATTGTCTTCGTGAAGTATCCACGACTTGCTCTTTCAAAAATCACGTTCCTCTTTAAACCTTTTAATCCACTCAAAAACTTATGTGAGCGTTAAACATCCACTCCCGTAAACTTTCATTAACATGGCATGAACTTCTGTAGCAGTTTTCCCAAATTTTACAAGATATTTGAGGTCAACTTGTTGCTTCATCTGAACACTTTGCATTTTTTCGACGAGACGCTAGCACACCGTGTCTATCGAGCTCAATGTGGGGGTTGCTTGAACAGACACAGACATGTTCAAACCTGCCACGGCGTGCTCGCTGTTCGCCCGGAGCAGAACCACTCTGGTTATTTAATTGCCGCACCTTGTATAACTAGCCAGCGTCCTTCCATTTGAAAAATTAAGCCATTTGGCCATTTCCCGTTAGGTCAACTGACAGTTTCATTATTTCTAGTGAATTTTCAAATATATTTTTTATATGTCAGACGTGTTTGTTGTTTATTATTATTACCAGTTAGGTATATACAATGCGCGACAATTCTCTGACGTCATTATTGAGAGTCGTCAAGGTTCATAATCCAAACAAATCGTCATTTTTTTCCCCGTGTAAATTATCTGGTGTGAAAGTAAAATAGTATTTCTAAGTATTTTAATAAAGAGTGCCTACGCAAATTGACTTTTTTAGTGATAGGTATGATATGTGAAATGTGTTCTAACGATTTACTATAGTTTAACACAGAAAATACTTGTATTTTTTGTGTTAATTTTTTTTTATACCTTCCTAGTAAGTAATTAAATCTTTTCACATTTAGATTCTTCAAAAAACATGAAATTATAATTATCAAAGAATTTTACTGAACTTGTATATGCAAAACCTTTATTAAAATAATTTTCTATGCTGGATACAATTTAAATATTGTTGCTTTCTTTGGAATATATTGCTTTGTATTATTGATATAGTTAAACTTGCAAGTTCATAAAGATTTTCAACAGAATAATGAAGACAAAACAGCCACTGTTTGTTGTAAACACAAAGATATAATATTGATTGAATCGGCCGTTACTTGCTGGAACTCCATAATAATTAAGGTTGAAGTAAAAATAATTTACAACTAATTTCCAGTATAATATTGATTATACTGGAAATTAGTTGTAAATTATTTTTACTTCAACCTTAATTACAAAGATATAAATCTAAAAATACAAGTATTTTATGTGTTAAACTATAATGAATCGTTAGAATACATTTCAAATATCATATCTAACACCAAAAAAGGTCAATCTATGAACACAACTTTTATAAAAATTACTTTGAAATAGTCTCTTCTTTAAGTCCATATACTTTACACGCGATAAAAAGAAGTATCCGGTTTGTTTGGATTATGAGCCTTGATGATAGTGTACGTCAACAGAATATAGCCGCATTCAAAGACGAAGAAATGATAGTTAAATACAGTGGTTTTTGTTACAATAAAAAAAAAGAATAAGGAAAATTCTGCACATGGTATGTGTAAAATTTTATCGTATCTAATTTTCTTCATTGTTTATTTATAGATATAATCATTTTACCGTGTAATTTAAGTGACTTTTAATGCACAAAATGCACTCCATTATTAACGAGAACTTAATGTGTTTTTAATGGTTTCATATTAATAAGATATGGCAAAACATAAACTCTTTTAAATAGTTTCTTGGTAAATTGTAATTAATAAATTTAGTTGCAACTAATTATACAATCATTAGTAATATGTTATTAAATTTTACATGCATTTTGTTTAATTAGTTTACCTGTTCTTAAAATTAAATTATATTTGAATATTTTCTCTCTAAGTTGATTTAGAAGAAATATATATACAACGTATCACTAAGTAATATGAGACAAATGAGGTGTGGCCACCACACGACTTTCGTACGAGATTTTCAAATTATAGAATTTTAAGAATTTTTTTATATACAAATTATTGAAAATCCTATTATAAATACTTCTATTCTCTTAATAAATCTCTATAGAATGCATACTTTGCGAGATATTCGAAAGAAAGTACTACGCGCTAAGAGTAAAAGTGTTACTTCCGATCCGAATTTTGAAATTTAATTTTGCAAAAAATATTCCATATCCAACTCTAAATACTTTTGTACTCTTGTTAAATATATACAGACTGTTCAATTTACGATATTTAGCAAAAAATCGCTATTCGATAAGAGTAAAAGTGTTAGTTCCGGTCCGAATTTTGAAAAACTTTTTTAATAAAATTGTTCTCAATTTTAATTTTAAGTACATATGAAGTCTTTATAAATTTGTTTAAACTTAGTAGTTGACGAAATATTGGCAAAATTCGATTTTTTCACTGAAGTAAACTACTACTTCCGGTCTGCCGATTTTACTAAAAATCTAATCAGTTCTCAAGAGGGAGATTATACTAGTAAATGCAAAATACTACGTATAAGAAAGTAAAAGGGCTTTCATCACAAGAAACCTAATACGTTTTATTCTAAGCAGCTTTGTAGTACTTGTTGGTACAAGAGAAAATTAAAAAAAAAATTGCCATAAGAGTAGACTATACTTAAGTTCATCAAAAATATCCATTTATTAGCGTTGTTTCAAATTTTAAAATATGCACAAATACGAATTTGTATTAAAATAGTTTAAAAAATAAAATTCATTGGTATAGACAAATAATAATAGCAAATACCTAATGATTCTTAACTGTGACAGTAATTCTGTGCGTCGGCATTTGCAGTTAGGTCAACTGAGGCAAGCAACTGGTATGATATACATGAAATAGTAAGATAGTGGTCATTGATGTATCTGAGAAAATCTTGTATCCAAATTGATTACACGATTCAACCTAAATAATGATATGCTCTGTAGAAATCATTTTAATTATCATTTATCTTTTTTCAGTATAGTTTAATATGTTAATGATATGTCTAAAGTGAGTTCAAGATATGTACGAATGAAATTATGTTTTAATAAGGTGCTGTAATACAATTACAAGGAGGAAGAGATCAAAAGCAAGCATAAATTGCCATAGAATATTTGGGATTTTCACGAATTGAAACAAATTTTCGGAATTATAGTGGATGAATTCCAAAACTCATTTGTCCTCATCAGAAAAGATAACGTATTTGTAGCTATCAATTAATTATACTTCTGTAGTTAGCTAGAAGCTACATACAATGTTTTATGGCAGATAAATATTACACTGTTCACTTACTAAATCACGGATGAAATTAATAATTAATTGATTCCAAAAAATACTTTCACACAGCAAACAAATTCGTATGTAAATATAGTCGCTGTTAATTGTAATAAAAATTCTAATTTCCTAGGCTATGCGCATGTGCAAGAAATAGTAATCAGTGTTTAAGATTTTATCAGGTATCCGAAATACCGGTTAAAAATTTTCAGATCGACATTAATTGGAAAAAATTCACACAAACCTGTCTTCACATTTTAGGACATTATGCAAACTTTGGTAGCTCCCGCATGTAAATCTAAAAAAAACATATGCTTGTTTATATAAAACTTCATTAAAACGACACGCGTTATAACGTTCTAGAAGTCATTAAAATGATGTAAAGTAAGAGAAACAAGTGTTTACATTAATAATTCTATTTATAATGGCTGAATGTGTTACATCAATAATAATCAATGTACGAATCAATATTTTAAACAAGCACTGTAAATTAAATGCTCTGTAATGTTTTGCAAAAGTTAATAATTACGCATTACTTTCGCCATATCTTTAGGACTCTGGTAGAAATTTCTATATGCAACCGAACGAGCTTCAGAACAATTAAGTTGTCGGCAAATCTGACTGTTTCATAAACAAATGGAATTCTCCCACCAGAGCAACAGGTGTAGCGGGTTAATTGAAATTCTTATAAACATTATTAAACTAGAATCGCGTGTGTGTAGTGAAAAGCGTTACTCAGTTGTTTATAAAATAGTGAAACAAAGTAATCAATATGAGCAGTAAACTTAATCTGGACGATGATCAATTGTTCAAATTAAAAAAGGTAAATTTTAACTGATATTTGGGGTTATATTTAATAAACATATAATAAGATAAAGAATTGATAGCTACAAATGTATACATGTAGATGAACTTATTATATTGAAATTACAATCTTGAACAAATAGGCTAAACAAAATTATATTTTCAATTGAAATAATACTAATACTTTCTCGATTAAAATTATAAAAGCATTTAGATTTTATACGCGCGCTGGTTTCAATATCACCTTTCTCCACAGGAAATTGCTGTGAAATTTAATAGCTACTTTGTAACCTAATGTGGATGTAATAATGATGTTTAGAAAAGTAGTGTATTTATTGTTCGTTGTTTTAGATTTATGTAACCGATAATATTCTTTTTTGTATCTACTGTGTTATTTGTTTTGTTTTAAATGATGTTTTAATAAATTATACGACATACACACATCAACATAATCTAAGGATATTTCTTATTTGCTTAAAAAAAAGAATTTAGTGCATCTTTTTACCCATTTTTGTATCGAAAGTTAAATGTAAAATAAGCTATGAATGAAATTAACTTAAATTAATATTTAACATAATTTTAATAATAATTTATTAATTAGAAATTAGAAATTCAACAAAATGGCACTAAACAACAATTCAAAATTAATCTTATATTGAATTAAAAAATTTGAAGATTAAGGAATTAATAAAGAGTGGGACCTCCTCTGGAGTTTAAAACCGCCCTACATCTTCTTAGCATAGACAGAATAAGATTGTCCAAGTCTTCTTGTGGAAGAAGATTCCACTGTTCTGAAAGAAGTTATTGCAGTTGCCGTCGATTTTGTATAGCGTCCATATGTGGCAGGCATCTTCTCTGAAGTATATCCCATGCATGCTCAATGGGATTGAGGTCTGGGGATTGAGCTGGCCATGGCAAAACTTCAATTCTTGCTTCATTGAGCCAATCGGTAACAACTCTTGCAACATGTGATCGTGCATTGTCATGCATAAGGGTTAAATTTCGGCCCAACGCTTCTGCAAATGGCTGAACAACAGGTTCAAGAATATTATGGGTATATTGCTCAGCATTTAAGAATTGATATAGAAAAACGAGATCAGTTTTCCTACCCAGCATGATTACCGCCCATATCATTACAGTACCACCTTTGTAGCTGTGCACATCTTGGGCATGCTGTAGCCTTGCTGCATTACCAGGATGACGCCAGACTCTTCATCTACGAGTATCTGGTCTTGATCCGAATCGCGACTCGTCAGAAAAAAGTATAGTCGACCATTGTTCTCGAGTCCAGCTTAAGTGTTCTCGAGCCCAGTTTACTCGATGTCCTCGATTTCCCCTGGTTAATGGTTGAACCCTAAGGGGGCGTCGGGAGTGAAGATTGACTTCTCTTAAACGACGCCTGATGGTTTGGCTGTGGACTGTCACGTTATGCACTGCCTGGAGACGCGATTTTAACTCAGTAGCAGTTAGTGAACTCTGTCGGCGAACCTGAAGAGTAATGTACCGGTCCTGACTAGCAGTGGTGGCACGTCTTCTTCCAAGATGTTGCTCCCTGGGATTACCTGTATCTCTGTAACGTTGCCATAGTCGGCTAATTACGCTGTGTGTTGTACTTAGCCGCTCCGCTACGTCAACTTGTCTTACTCCAACTTCCAGCATTCCAACTGCCCTATTCATTTCGTCAGGATGCAAATGACGACGTCTATTTTGTTCATTCATGTTTGCTTTTAACGCAATTTATGCTTACGCTTATCAATGGGTACTAATATTTGTGTAACAACGCAGAAATGGTGGCAGAAGCAACACACTAAAGTTAAAATTCAAAACATTTTAAGATTTAGCATTAACTGTACTTGTTTAATGGATACTTTTGACAGATAGTTATTTATAGGTTACCTAGCAACCAAACTAAACAACAAAAGACAATATTAACGGAAGTAAAATCAAGCAAATAAAATAAAAATTGATATCCTTAGATTATGTTGATGTGTGTATTTTTGTGTAAAAAAGTCATTTTTTGGAACAGCTTGTATGTACACCCTTTATTTTTGAATTGATTACTAAATTTCGCACCAATAATATGTAAAACTTCATTTCTTTAAAAGTGGTCACTACTGAGCTATTGCCATTTTTTTGATATATTTTTGCCAACTTTATGTTCTCTATTTGTATACGGTATAATGAGCCATGATATTTCCTCCGAAATTGACAATTAAATGGGTGATATTTAATAAATTGACAAGCATTATTTTGTAATTAATTCTTCTAAAAACAAGATTAGAGATATGATTTTTGTATGTATTGAGGGAATATCAAAAAACTGTTAAATAAACACAGTTAAATTGTTTATAAAAGTTCATTCCAAAAATATATAATACACCATTACTCTTTTTCTTTTCTTTTACTTATATAATCTAGTAAGTGTCTCATTTCCATACCTACCTGTATTTATATAAAAATTGCATATATTTTATTTGCAATACACTCTATGTATAGTGGTATATCGTGCCATGTCTATTGCTCGTGGAGGCTTTATTCACTAGCCTGCTAGGTCTTCAGATATCACAAAATTAGTTTTTATTTATGTGGATACGTAAAAGAGCAAGTATACAGAAAACCTGTAACGACAAAAGAAACTAAATGCGGGAACGTATTCCACAAATATTTAAAAATATAAGCATACATCTCCTTATTAATGCTTATTTATCATTTCAGAAGTGTATTCAAAAATGTTTAGAAGTGACAGAATATTCATTTGAACAAAGTTTTGAAATATTTTTTTACCTATTTTAATGTGCATATTTATTGTTATTTTGTAATTCCTTTTCCACTGATTACTTATCCATTTACGTAACAGTTCCTGTTTCCGCACTTACTAGAATCAAGTTACTAATTTGATTGGTTTTAAAATATGTGTTGCTGGCGTGAAGTGTATTGTATATATTGTTCATATCCAATTTTTGTGTAAGTACATGCAGTGGCGGCTGTTGAGTTCATTTAGGTGGGGCAATTACATAGACAAGATTGATTCATTTATTATCTGTGATATACCCAGATGTCGAGCATATCACCGATAATAAACGAATCAGTCTTGTCAATGTAATTGCCTCACCTAAACGAACGCACCAGCTGCCACTGACTGTACAGGTTGGTAGAGAAATGAGACATTTATTTACATCACATAAGTAAAAGAAAAAAAAAGGGTTGTTAGGGCATAAAGGGTATATTATATATTTTTGGAAAGCAATTTTATACACCATTCAAACTTTTTAGCTATAGTCGAGTAGTTTTGGCAACCGACACGGTCAAACGATTCGATACCACTACAATTTTCGATCGGCGGAACAATTTCAAAACAATAAAATTAAACTAATTAATTAATATTTCAGGATATATATCTTCCCATAGTAAAATACTATTACATGAAAGCCAGTTACAAATTAAATATTATAAATAAAGCTATTAAATATTATTTTTCTGCACCTATATTTTATATAACATTTGGCTATACTGTTCAGAAGACAAACATTGTTGACAAATTTAAAATGTTTAGATGCCAATTATAACAAACGTCAAAAGGTAATTATGACAAATGTCAAAATGTTTATGAATATTATTATACCGCGAGATCAAAAATTAGATTGATAAAAGATTGCCATGGAATGTAAAACGTATATCTTAAGTTATATCATTAAGTGTCATACAGCCATTAATATAATTACAAATATAAATGACACTATGACACATAATGATATGACAGACGTTACATTCCATGGCAAACCTTTATCAATATAATTTTTGATCTCGCGGTATATGACAGTCCTGAAATGGCTTTTGTAGGTTATATTACTTGACAGGCAAAATTTTGCAACATCTCAAATTTGACGCCATTTTAATTTAGTGGCGCATGTCGGTTGCGAGAGCGACTCAACTATAGTAAGCATTTACTTACAAAAATCGTATCCCTAACCTCAATTTTAGAAGAGTTCATTATAAAATCATGCTTGTCAACTCAGAAGCAACTTATTAAATGTCATCGATTCAACTGTCAATTTCGCAGCAAATATCACGAGCTCACTACACCATATTTAAATAAAAAAAATACAGTCGGCAAAATTATATTAAAGAATGACAATCGCTCAGTAATGTTCACTTTTTTGGTGTAAAATTTAGTAAGTAATTCAAAAATAAACCGATATCCAGGCTGTTCTATTTGAAAAAAATTACTTGGATAAAAATGTGTCCAGTTTTCTGCACATGCAATGAGTAATTGCAAACAAACATGAAGTATTCTTGTACTAGGACGTTTTATTATAAGTAACATTAACAAAGAAGGTAGGAATCTAATGCATCGTTTTCCAGAAATATATTATTTTTTCTACTCCCATCCTGTAATTGTATTATTAGATATGCCGAACCTGTACTTTAATGATGTCCATTACGATACAGATTTTCATTATGATATAGACGAGTCGTTTTGGCAACCGACACGGCCAAAGTACGAACTAAAGACGACGATTTAATACCACCATAAATTTCGATCGGCCGGAACAATTTCAATACAATAAAATTAAACTAATTAATTAATATTTCAGGATATATACCTTCCCATAGTAAAATACTATTACATAAAAGCCAGTTACAAATTAAATATTATAAATAAAGCTATAAAATATTATTTTTTCTACACCCATATTTTATATAACATTTGGCTATACTGTTTAGAAGGCAAGCATTGTTGACAAATTTAAAATATTTAGATGACAATTATAACAAACGTCAAAAGATAATTATGACAACTGTCAAAAGGTGTATGACAATTATTATTTATGACAGTCGTGAAATGGGTTTTGTAGGTTATACTATTTGACAGATAGCATTTTGAAACATCTCAAATTCGACGCCATTTTAATTTAGTGGCGCATGTCGGTTGCAAGAGCGACTCGACTATACAAGTTTATATCCAATAGGAATACAGATTTTTCATTACGATACAAGTTTATATCCAATAGGAATGCGACATTCCAATATTCAAACAATATTCAATATGGCGACTGCATATCTGACAGATATACAAATTAAATAAATGTGACAGTTCTCTGCAATTTACAAGTACTTAAAATTTGTGCTTTTTTGAAAATATAAACGCTAAAAATGAGGGATAATGACAGTGAAATATAAAATTTGAGTCCACCAGAAATTATATTGGGTCAATTCTGTGCACATCTGTAAGATCTGTAACATAATCTGTAACGCCTGTAAGGGTTTACAGATGAAGTTGCAATTCTGTGTTCATATTTTGTTTACAGAATATCCGTAACTCTTACAGATTTCCGTAAACTTTAAGCTAAGCGAGCGCATGTCCGTAAGATTGTAACAGAATCTGTAACGTAAACGCTGTATGCAAACTTGTTTGTATATGGTTTGTATGGTGGAACAAATTAGTATTCGTAGCGGTTATAGAACAAATAAAAGTCATGAATAATATAAATATAGGAAATATGTTCATAGGGGTTTTGTTGGAAGAAGACATGAAAGGGATGTCTATATAAGACAGAATATTGTGTAGCAAGGACCCCTGTCGTTTTGTTTTTTATGTATACAAATTTATTTATTTTTTTGGAGTTTGAATTTTTGGGTTTTTGCTGTATTGTTTAATAAATATATATGAACTTTTATTGCATAGCTGTTGGTGCAGATGTAAGTTAAGTGCAAAGAAACAGTTATATGTCACAGTAACTTATAAAATAACATATAATATGCACTGAGATAGGTAAAAACGGTACTCTTCAATAAAAGAAATTCACAAAGCATATACTAACATTATTAAAATAAATGAATAATTTATAACTTAAAACAAAAAATATTCTCATAAAAAAGCATTTTTAAAACAAAATAAAATAAATACACATTTTCGTAAAACACTATATAAACATTGTCATAAAACTAAGTAAGCTTTTTTATAATACAAAAATAAATAAACTTTCTTTTAATACAAAAATAAATAAATAGACTGCATATATTGTAAATAAAGATCTAAAAATTGTTCCTTGGTGGTATTTTTTGTCCGTTTACGTTTTTGGCTGCTGTAATAAATAGAAAATAGATAGATTGCTTGACATAATTAGTATCTTACCTCATTATTTTAGATAATAAAATTATAACAGTTATATTTCCAGAAATGTTTTAATAATATCACTGAACTTCTATGTCTACTACACTTACCTAACAGATTTTGAACTGACATACACGCTTACGGAGTCACGCTACATAACAATAACATGAAGATAGTCGCTGGTCTTGTTTTTACAGAAATGTATACAGAATTGCCCCAATCGTAAATCTGTAAGTATAACATTTACAGACTTTTGTAACGCTACAGATCTGTAAAGTTACAGATCTGTAAGGAATTGCACAGAATTGGCCTATAAGGAACAAGCCTTATAGGCCAATTCTGTGCAATTCCTTACAGATCTGTAACTTTACAGATCTGTAGCGTTACAAAAGTCTGTAAATGTTATACTTACAGATTTACGATTGGGGCAATTCTGTATACATTTCTGTAAAAACAAGACCAGCGACTATCTTCATGTTATTGTTATGTAGCGTGACTCCGTAAGCGTGTATGTCAGTTGCGTGGTCAGTTGCAAAATCTGTTAGGTAAGTGTAGTAGGCATAGAAGTTCAGTGATATTATTAAAACATTTCTGGAAATATATAACTGTTATAATTATATTATCTAAAATAATGAGGTAAGATACTAATTATGTCAAGCAATCTATCTATTTTTTGGTAATGTATTTATTACAGCAGCCAAAAACGTAAACGGAAAAAAAGGACCACCAACGAACAATTAGATCTTTATTTACAATATATGCAGTCTATTTGTTTATTTTTGTATTAAAAGAAAGTTTATTTATTTTTGTATTATAAAAAAGCTTACTGTTTTATGACAATGTATATATATATATATATATATTGTTTTACGAAAATGTGTATTTATTTTATTTTTTTAAAAGTGCTTTTTTATGAGAATATTTTTTGTTTTAAGTTATAAATTATTCATTTATTTTAATAATGTTAGTATATGCTTTGTGAATTACTTTTATTGAAGAGTACCGTTTTTACTTATCTCAGTGCATAAAATTCAAACTCCAAAAAAATAAATAAATTTGTATACATAAAAAACAAAACGACTTTCATTGCCAAGGGTCCTTGCTACACAATATTCTGTCTTATATAGACATCCCTTTCATGTCTTCTTCCAACAAAACCCCTATGAACATATTTCCTATATTTATATTATTCATGATTTTTATTTGTTCTATAACCGCTACAAATACTAATTTGTTCCACCATACAAACCATATACAAAGAAGTTTGCATACAGCGTTTACGTTACAGATTCTGTTACAATCTTACGGACATGCGCTCGCTTAGCGTAAAGTTTACGGAAATCTGTAAGAGTTACGGATATTCTATAAAGAAAATATGAACACAGAATTGCAACTTCATCTGTAAATCCTTACAGGCGTTACAGATTATTGGGTCAATTCTGTGCACATCTGTAAGATCTGTAACATAATCTGTAACGCCTGTAAGGGTTTACAGATGAAGTTGCAATTCTGTGTTCATATTTTGTTTACAGAATATCCGTAACTCTTACAGATTTCCATAAACTTTACGCTAAGCGAGCGCATGTCCGTAAGATTGTAACAGAATCTGTAACGTAAACGCTGTATGCAAACTTGTTTGTATATGGTTTGTATGGTGGAACAAATTAGTATTTGTAGCGGTTATAGAACAAATAAATATCATGAATAATATAAATATAGGAAATATGTTCATAGGGGTTTTGTTGGAAGAAGACATGAAAGGGATGTCTATATATAAGACAGAATATTGTGTAGCAAGGACCCTTGGCAATGAAAGTCGTTTTGTTTTTTATGTATACAAATTTATTTGAGTTTGAATTTTTGGGTTTTTCCTGTATTGTTTAATAAATATATATGAACTAACAGTTATGTCACAGTAACTTATAAAATAAGATATAATATGCACTGAGATAGGTAAAAACGGTACTCTTCAATAAAAGTAATTCACAAAGCATATACTAACATTATTAAAATAAATGAATAATTTATAACTTAAAACAAAAAATATTCTCATAAAAAAAACATTTTTAAAACAAAATAAAATAAATACACATTTTCGTAAAACACTATATAAGCATTGTCATAAAACTAAGTAAGCTTTTTTATTATACAAAAATAAATAAACTTTCTTTTAATACAAAAATAAACAAATAGACTGCATATATTGTAAATAAAGATCTAATTGTTCCTTGGTGGTATTTTTTGTCCGTTTACGTTTTTGGCTGCTGTAATAAATAGAAAATAGATAGATTGCTTGACATAATTAGTATCTTACCTCATTATTTTAGATAATATAAATATAACAGTTATATTTCCAGAAACGTTTTAATAATATCACTGAACTTCTATGTCTACTACACTTACCTAACAGATTTTGAACTGACATACACGCTTACGGAGTCACGCTACATAACAATAACATGAAGATAGTCGCTGGTCTTGTTTTTACAGAAATGTATACAGAATTGCCCCAATCGTAAATCTGTAAGTATAACATTTACAGACTTTTGTAACGCTACAGATCTGTAAAGTTACAGATCTGTAAGGAATTGCACAGAATTGGCCTATATGTTACAGATCTTACAGATGTGCACAGAATTGTAGTAGCCACGAGCAATTTATTACCAGCTAAATTCGCAAAGGTGCATGGAAAATTTTAACCTCAATTTATGAAATGGAATGTTCAAAAAATAATGTTTTATTATGGGGTCGTAGAAAAATAGTGTATGCAACTCGCATTTAATGGCTATTAAGACAATCGTATTCATTACAATACTCGGCATCGCCTCGTATTGTAATTTTCTTACTCATGTCTTAATAACTATCATTAAATGCTCATTGCATAATATACTATTAGAAGCTATGAATTTTCCCGTAAATCCTATTAAATCGAGTTAACAAATTGACTAATTATTGAAAATTGTTTTATGGAAAGTTCTATTTCAGAAGTCATTTTTTTATTATTAAAAAATCGTATAACAAGAAGATAATTAATCATCTCTGAAATAACTCTCCCAACAAATTAGAACTTTTAAGTATTGAAAGTAGTAGCGCAAAAAAGATATCTCAAAACTTAATTGGATAGAAAATGGAGAAAGATAAAATGCTGTTTGTTGGTAAGCGCATCCCTTGAGAACGGGTGGACCGATTTGGTTATTTTTTTTTAAATGTTTGTAGTAGTTCGAATAAGCTTTTAGGATAAGAAAAGTTTTCAGGGAAATAAATTCGGGACAATCACAAAATCTGATGGCGCTGTAGTCTTGAAATTAATAAATTTTATATTTATAAACCGACTTGATTTATATGTACAAAATATGTTCGCCTGATCAACAAAATCGTTTTGATTATATGCTGCCGTCCGATGACGGCAGCATACCACTTTTTATACTACTTTTTTAGTGCAGTTTTGTGTTCTTACAAATTCACCTTCGTCTTCTAATTTCACCGATATTAGCAAATTATTTATTAAGTATGTTTGAATCTCAGTTTGTATTCTTGATTAGATTGTAATAGTTTCATCTGCAACTGGAAGCTGTTTTAGATTAGATTACGTTTTCAAGGTCTTTTTGTTGTTATAGTTATATTAATACTCTAACCATAAAATTGAATTGATTAGCAACCCAAAACAATAAACGGAAATCTTAAGCATTCTAATCGAGTATAAAAAACATGTAAGTTGTTTACCTTCTATAGTAGAATGCCATTGAATAGATGAAGCGGCATTTAACGTATAGCAAGTTTCATTTTATCGCCAATTTCTTCTGTGCGAGAGTGGTTAATGTAATAATTTGATTTAGAATGTAAGATGTCATTAACCTAAAATAACATTAGTATGATAAGATTCTTAGATGAGATTTCTCTCTGTATACGTAGGCTCCTCAAAAATTATTGTATAGAATTGTTTCGTACAAAAATAAGCAGCGACCCTTTAGTATAGGTATATATGAGCCAGTTTGTTAATTTAGCCACTATGAGCAAATGTCTCTATTAAATTTACATTTCGGAGCCATATACTTGGTGTTAAAAGATAGTTTCACTTTAATGTGTTCTATTTTTTAAAATTTATTATTATATATTTTGCAGAATGCAGTTATAGTCATATAAACTCACACATATTTACTTTCTTTATGTAGTCACATGCGACCGAAATTGATTGACATGATCTTATTTTATTTTCCATGGACATGACTTCACTAATTCCAACAAAAGTTGTTCTGAATTAAGTTTTAGATAGTTCTATCTTAAAAAATAAACGTGTAAGTCTGTTAATTCAGGCCCGAATTTTGAGATTTTTTTATACAAAATTTATTCAAAACTCTATTCTAAGTACTGTCATTCTCTTAATCCCTTAATAAATCTCTCTAGAGTGCATACTTTGCGAGATATTTTCAAAGAAGTGCTACTAGATAAGAGCAAAAGTGTTACTTTCGGTCCGAATTTTCAAATTTCTTTTATACAAAAATTATTCAAACTCAAGTTTTAAATACTTTTATATCCATAATGGATCTGCTTAGAAAGCATGACTTGCGAAATATTCGCAAAAAAACGATTTTTGATAAGAGTAAAAGACGGTAGGAATTTCGAAAAACTACTTTAATAAAATGTTATCAAATTTGCTTTTGAGTACATTCTAATTCTTTATATAGTGAAGTGGGAGTGTGTATTCGGGGTAAGTGTGTAGTTGGCCATTTTTCTAAGTTTAAGAAGGTGCATATGTGCCTCCACCTTTTTTTGCGCCCATAAAAAAGGAAACTGTATTGCGCGTGTTTTATGATTTCGGTTGGTCCGATAGAAAAAGTTCATGCTGTTATTCGTGATCAGGGAGTGTGTAATAAAATGTTTACACTGTTTATATTTATTGATGGATTTTTTTCTACCAAAAAGCAATCAAAAGAAGAACGACTGTAGTTTTACATACTTACCCCATTATAATATACTATTATGTCTAATATAAAATATCATGTCGTTACACACTTGCCCTCTATTTGGGTAAGTGTGTGTGACTGTTTCTAAAATAAAAAAAATCCAAAAAAGAAAAAAATATTTGAAATTAGTTATTTGTTCTTTTGCAGACTTGTTAGTAACTTTACAAGCTTGATTCTGTCAAAACAGGAGATTAAACAATTTAATATATTCTAGATTAGAACATAGTCTATCTTAACTAACAAACTTTTACTACACCCTTACCCCACTTCACCTTAAGTATGTTTAAACTTAGTAGTTGACGAAATATTGGTAAAATTCGATTCTTTTGCTTATATTACTGAAAATCTAATCAGATCTCGAGGGAGATTTTTCGTGTAAATATAAAGTTTCGAATTGATAGCTTTCACACACTTTTTGATGACGTCAAAACGTGGACATCTGCAAAAATCTCGAGATCAAAAATTTTTGTCATCACAATACTTCCTCATCCATTAACAGTAAACACGAAACAAGATCTTTATATTTGTTATAGAATTATTAAGCAGATACAGTTTCTTTTTATAATATTGCAAAATACTATCGTTCAAAACATGTAATCGAATTTGTCTAGTATTTTTAACAACAATGTAAATCCAAAGAAAGTGTAAATAATTATATTTTCAACGGTGATTTTAACCTAATACAAGACATATTGTACCATAGACAAGTATTTTCGTGTTCTGTAGATACCTACTTATATAATTAATTTTTTTAAATATAGGTAGTTACCACGTTTTATAGAAAATGTTTCTATAGTGGAAACATGAAGAACGACACATCCAGAGTTAGGAAATCTAAGAGAAAAGGTCTCTATAGCGTTTGTGTAAAATGAACCTTACTCGAGATATCGAATTAAGCGCCTTACTCGTGATAGTAGCGCCACTGACACTCGAGGAACCCCTCAAATCTGGCATTATGCTCAGAATACACCCTTTAACAAATTATAATATCGCACAAATTGTTTTATTTTATGCAGATTGATTCACCCTTTGACTGGGCTATAAATAATTTGTATAAAACTAATATTCAAAAGAAGAAAATATTAATTAAAAAGATAAATAGGAATTTAAATTGATGTGATATACTAAATAATGAATGTACACATAAATATTTAACAACTTTAATAATACATTTACTGGTAATCGAAAACAAAACATTAATCTAAGTGTAAAAAAAATTACTACATAAAGCTACCGAACTTTGGACTTATTTATAATTAATACAGTATTTGTAAGTACATATAAAACATTTTATGATAACTTATAAATAGGATATATAAATAAGTATATATATCTTCTTTTGTCATTGGCGTGGAACCCAAAATGTAGTTTTTAATAATTATAATCACACTTACAACAATGACAATTGTTTGTTTGAACTTCAGAGTCTGGATTTGTTGTAGGTTAGTTTTTAAGTTGTTCAAGTACTTTTTTGTTTTTGCTTTTTTTTATCTTAGTTTGTGATATTATTAGAGTATTGGTGTGATTCCTTTCTTCAAACTTATTCTTAATTTTTTTTAAACTTGTTTTTATTCACACTCATTATATCAATGTTTAATAGCCAAAGTAAAGAGCTATAAGTATGTGATTAAACATTAAAATTTCTTCAAATGGTGGTTTATTGTTTTAGAAATCACTTCAGTTAGTACCATGTTCTTGAGTCTAGCAAGTGATTCTTTCTCTAACAATAAAGTGCATGTAATGGTACAATTATAGGAAGTTGCGAACATTTGAAAAGTTAATTTATAATTATCATATATTCGTAGACAATCTAGTATTTAATATTATGTAACTAAACTTATAATCTTTGGTATTCGATGTGCCCCCTTTGAAATCTAAGAAAAATAAAGGAATTCTGTGATATCAATATATTAGATATCAGGACAATCTATTATATGTATGTATTTGTACTAGCATGTTACGTCATGAAAATTATAATAAATTACAAGTTAATGTGGCCCCCAGACTTGTATGAGGGAAAACATTCAGATTCTGATTGACGTTAGTATCAAATCATGTAGGTATCACAATTTAAATTACCAAAAATTTTTTAATTTTTAATACTGTCCAAGAGGTATTAAAAGAGTGTACTACTTCACAGATTAAAAATAATCTTAAAAAAATAACTTGGCTTTGAACATTACAAATGTATTGTAATATATTTGTTTAAATCCTATGATTGTTGATTTTATAGTTATGTAATACATATTTATTAATGTGTGTGTGTGTGCATTTAATGTACGTGCCAATTATTAATAATAGCTTGTACAATGAGATCAATCTCAAGTGAAGTGTGGTGGTATCTTAAAAACCCCTAGATTTGGGTATTTTCTTGTTAGACAGATACGTACAGGTGAAATGTTTGATCTGTCATATGTGCACATTGTACGCCTATACACATAACCTACACACAAGTATTTCCCAATACTACCAACTAGACAATGTTGTCAACTTAAAAGTTTAGGCCACGCAACCTTCACTTCATCACATTGTATTACAAATACTTCTTTTATTTGCCCGGCTTATCAGAAATATCTATTACAAAATTTAGAAAAATCTATTTCTTGTAAACAACTTCTTCATTACTTTTTAAATCGTGTCGCAATTATGGTGGTTAGATGCAGATGCAAAATTTAAATATTCATTGCGATTGATATTTGTTTACATTAGTTTGGTGTTTTTTAATAATTCTATTACTAATGCTGACAGTACAAGTTCCCCTAAAATTCCAATTTAAAAACTGTTTGGTCCTTCAGGATTTCGAACGCGTTCAGAACTAGGATTTGGCCGGATATGCGCATTATTATCAGAACTACTAATTCTAGAACGGTTCCGGAACTGCTCAGAACTGGAGGTTTGAACAAACCTAATGTACTCGTATATAGAAAATTACCTACGTGGAAAATAGAATAAGAGAGAATGTCAATTAATGTCGATCGAAGCATATTGCAATTAATATGTTATTGAGGTTATGTCAAACTATTAATTTTAACAATTTACATTAAATTCAAATGAATCTTTCAGAACTTATACACTGTAGTTTAGACAGAAGCAATTCATTTAGTATGTAGTTCCAAAGTCATTTTATTAATTTAACTTACGACTCACCTTCTTAGCCATGTGATTTTTAAAATGATTATACCTGTAATAATGGAATTAGTAAGTATTTAAATACATACGCTATATGTGCTCACGTACTACGTCAAATATTTTCATGTAATTTTAAAAACTTTAGCAGAAGTAAAAATCGGAGACTGTTATTTATTAAAAAATGCATGGTATGCTTCATGAATCATATGAAAACACGTGAATGATAGGTATATTTCCATAGTAAATATTAACCGGTTTTAGTGCAAATAGGTATTTCCTTTCAATTAAAGACTTCTTTAAACTATCAACAGTTTATCAAAAAGAAATTAGAAAGTAAATAACATTCTTTTATATCTGATTAGTACATATTTCACAAAACGAAATGTCATTTAAAATAATTGCTAAATAACAGCTCATTTAAAGACATTTATCCAAACTTATTCGATAAGTCCTAAAGAAATATGGATATGTTAAGCGATGGACAAAAAAGTTACTATTAATTATTGTCCCTCTGAGTGCGTCCCGATCAGGTGTTCAGCCAAGGGGCGGGCTTGTCTTATTCATGAAGGGGGGGGGGCACCTTATTTAGTCCATAGTCTGTACGTATTGTAAATGTATAAAAAGTAATTTAATTTAAATAATGAATTTAGATTATTAGCATATTGCAATCAACATTCTACTGAGGTTACTATACCGATTTGAAAAATTAGACATACAGTATTTAATAATACCAATAATAAATGGTAATATATTTAATAAAAATATATACAATATTTAATATATAAAATTTATATCTATAAGTTTATATGATCAATCATCGTCGTCGTCATCTGACAGGTCTTGTTTTTCTCCTCTAGTCACTAAATGGTAAGTTTCTGCTTCCAAAGCTAATCTTCGTATGTTACCCAAGCATCCGGCTGATGCTTCCTGTAAGGCTTCGTCTTCAGATGCGACTGTTTTGAGCAAGAAAGGAACTACCCCACTTTCGTGCATAGTGATGCAGTTAAAGGGGTTTTTGGATAGGTGATAAAGTGCTAGCGCAGTGGACCTTTGGACATTACTATCGTTGGACGCCATGTAGCTTACAAGAGGTGTTATAGCACCCAATCTGAAAATATAGAAAACAAAACCGTTGGAATAATATACATCAAAAATGTAATATCATTGTTCTGTTTTAGAAACTTTCTTCTTAAGTGTTGTCTTAAGTTTTCATTCTTACCTTCCAAACATTTTGCAATTAGATCCCCACGAGCAGCAATAAGCGATAGCCGAAGCGAGATGTTCCCTCAGATCTACATTTTCCGTATCGACTAGATTGACTAGCATTGGCACTGCTCCGTGATCGGTTATTACGCCTAAGTTTTCCCTGTCCTGGGCTATTTCTGCAATCGCAGCACAAACACAAGCTAAGACGTGAGGGTCTCGAGATTTCAGCAGGTTAACTATGAGTTCTAAGCCACCGACGAAGCTTCTAACCATCTCTCCTGAATCTGTCGCGAATTTTATACACGGAACAAGGGACCAAGCGGCATTTGCTTGAACCTGAAAATATACAAATATTCAAAACTGCTGTAAATCTAATAGGCAAATTTCAGTCTAGCAGTGAAACGGCTGAATGTTTGTAGTACCAGAACAACTTAAGTAGAAAAACAAGTCGTAAGATTTACGAAAGAAATGTCAATAACTGCGCTCCCTATACTCGATATAATCCAATCATATTGTATATGTTACGGGTAAAGTTAGATTAACGGTTAAACTTAGGTTTACCCCGGTAAACCGCGAAATACTTAGGAAACGTGGGTAAAGTACGAAATATAACTGAAATTGGACATGTTTCGCGCTTTACCCGGGTAAACCGCGTTCCACCCATTTTCACTTGGTTAAAGTTAGGTGTAACAAAAACAACAAGGTCATAAGTGTTTGAAAAACATATTTATTTAAAAACGAATAAAAGTAAAAACACAAAAACTGTGTCCTGTCAAAGTAAATAATACTATAATCTATTTGTTCAAGCAAGACAAGCTGCCATGACATTTCGAGATACAAAGATTTGCAATAGCTTTACATTTACATTTGTTGGTCATGCATTTAGCTTTACGTTGCAACGTTTATAACCTTGACCTCCTAAAAGTGACTGTTCATTTGCAAGTTGTCGTAAACTTTTCTTTTCCGGTGATACACTTTCCAGATCTACAAGTTTCTCACTTATACACACAGAAAATTGATTCCTGGAAAACATTTCCTCGTTAGTTCCTGTCTTGTTAGCTAGTATATAAAAATTGTCGTCGGTTATCTCGATAACTGTCATGAGAATGTTTCTAAAACCGCCCCTCCCTCGATCAACGTCTGGAACTTTCACTCTGACTGTATCTCCAACGAAATATGGAGTGAATTTTAAATTAGATAAGGTTTTCATCTTCTTTGCTTGATTTTCTAAATTTCTTTTTGCGTCTAGTCTGTTTGAAAGTATATTTTTTTGGCACAAGCAAAGTTCACACCTCATACTGGCTGATGTACATGACACACCACATTCTGCACAGTTGGTCTGATTTTATAAATTTTCTATGTTGGCGTTTTCTCTATAATTATTGTCCATATTTTCTTCTCTATTGCCACCTTCAGTAATATCTTTGTGCATATTGTAACTTTCAGTAATAACTTCTTCTACCGGGATATCTATTTCTGGGTCACTATCCATAGGCTTGTCTTCGTTTTGTTCTTGTTAAGGCTGTTCACACTCACAAATTCCCTGAGGACCCTCGCAAGCTCTTCTTCGGTTTGTAGATTTTCAATAGTTTCTTTTGGAAAAGCTAATGCCGATAGGCCGACTTTAATATCGTTCCCACACATGGGAACATAAGGATCACGTTTAATGCCATCATGGTATGCCCTGTTTTTCATTAACTGGACAAATGTCAGACTTTCTGACCATCGTTTGCAGTTTTCATCATACATCCACGTCATGAGCATATTTTGTATATCCTGATTTGCTCTTTCCACGCTGCCTTGTGACTGACTGTGGCGCGGTGTGCCATGTACTATTTTAAGGCCACTCCACATGGGACATAATTCTTCAATAACACGGTTTGCAAATTCCCGGCCGTTGTCCGATTGTAGTATAGATGGGGCGCCAAAAATGCAAAATATGTCTATCAGGCTCTTAGCAACTTCTTCAGCCCTTTTCGATTTTAATGCACGTATTTGAACAAATTTTGTTAAGTGGTCTTGATACATCATAATAAATTTGTATTCTCCATCTGCATGGGATTGCATGTCAATCAGGTCCACTTGAAAACGGTTGTTCATCTCCGAAAACACCATTGGTTTAACTACAAGCCTTTTCTTGGCAGATTTTAGTTCCTTTGGTAACCTTCACACAAACGGAGATATAATTTAATAACATCTTGAGTTATATTCTTGTACTTTTTCTTGCATTCACTTTCCATACGATGTTTACCACCATGTCCAATTGCCAAATGTGCATCATGCAAAATATCAAACATTTCATCGTTTGTAACGTAATACTTTATGCTAGATTCACCCGATGCTACACGAGAAATAAGCTTTTCAACACCTCTAACAGAACGTATGTCAAACCGCTTCAAACGTCGATATTGTAGAGTGCTTTTCGAAGACACCAACTCATTGAAAACTTCATTAAAATGCTCTCGTAAACGCACATGTCCACTCTCTTCGGTTGTCATTTTCGAACTGACTGCACGTGGTGAAAGAAGACGCAATAATAATTTCTACACCCAACTTTAACCACACAGAACCGGATAGAACGCGATTTACCCGGGTAAAGCCAGAAATAGCTATAATGTCGGTTATATTTCGTACTTTACCTATTTTTCTTGGGTATTTCGCAGTCTACCCGGGTAAACCTAAGTTTAACCGTTAATCTAACTTTACCCGTAACATATATATTAATCACGCGATTTTAAAGGTGCTTCGCGATTACTAAATAGTTTATAATGGTTTGGACAGATGGCGTCAGATAAAGGCCGGAATTTATAGGTTAACAGAATGAACAAAATCGCATTATGTTACGGTTTTCATATCGCGCAGTGATAGCAACATCCAGATGGCCATGGTATTACCAAGGTCAGGGGGTTTAAGGTTGCTTCATTCAAGAAGGTTCGGAAAAAACTAGGCGGGTATATGTATATACATAAGTCATCATTACACAAAATATGCTTTTATTTGGTTTTGAAATAAATCATATAATTTGACAGTATAACACTGTGGGCGATGTCATAATTGTCATCGCCCACATAGTAAAATATTAAAGGATAATGCCATGTTTGATGAAATAAATGAAAATTTTTGTGCATAATAAAACGCTTTTATTTTGTGTATTTTTCATATCTCTATGAACTATTGCAATAGTTTGAAGCCGCCCCCCCCCAAAAAAAAACACAGTTCAACCAATTCAACACCCACTTTCAAAAAGTACTTGCACCCCTGATGATTCAATGACATATGGCTTGTCCCTCAGTGTCAATATATGACATATTTTATGTGCGAGCCGCTTTTTTGGAATATAGTGTTTCCTTTATACCGCAGGACATGAGATCATTTTTATTTTATTTGTCTTTAAAAGAAACATTACTTAAATTTCAATAATAAGGTAAATAAATAATTAGTTGCTCATACAAAGTATTTATCGACATTGCCCACAATACCATGTGTGACGTTTTGCTGAAGCATTGTGGACATTTTTTTTGAAAATATGCAATGAAAACATGGGTATGTGAAGTTAACCCCCTTTTTTTTCGAAAATCCAAAATTTGACGGTTTCAGGTTCTTCTTGGTTTGGTTTATATTGTTCTAAAATATTTGAAGAGAAAGTCAAGACTGGGCGAGATAATTGGCACTCTTTCTACAAAATTGAAATTCTAAAGCTTGTGTCAGGTCAAAATTGGCCGAGATAAGTGACAAATAAAACTTTTACCCTGTCTCCATTTTTTCCAAAATTGATATTCTATAGTTTGTGTCAGGTTGTTGTAGTTGTTCTGAACATTGTTCCAAAAAATCTCGAAAAAAAAATTTATCGAGATGATTGGAAAAAAGTTTTTCCCAGACCCCTTTTGTTTTGAAGATCTAAATTTTGGCGATTCTTTCATTTTCTAAATCGTTCCAAAGTTTTTCAAAAAAATCATAATCGGCCGAAAAACAATTTTTTCCCTGTCCCTTTTTTTTGGAAAATCGAAAATCTGATGATTCCAGGTTGTTCTTGGTTTGGTTTAAATTGTTCCAAAATATTTCAGGAAAAAGTCAAAATTGGCCGAGAATTCTGACAAATAAAACTTTTTCACCCTGTCCTCATTTTTTTCAAAATTGAAATTTTAAAGCTTGTGTTAAGTTGTTTTAGTTGTTCTGAACATTGTTCCAAAAATCTCGAAAAAAAGATTTACCGAGATAATCGGAAAAAAAGCTTTTCCCAACTCTTCTTTTTTTTTTAAAATCCAAATTTTCACGGTTGTTCTATGTTGTTCTAAATCGTTCCAAAGTGTTTCAAAAAAATCATAATTGGCCGAAAAACAATTTTTTCCCTGCCCCCTTTTTTAGAAAATTGAAATTCTGACGGTTGTTCCAAGTTGTTCTGGCTTTGTTTTCAACGTGGTTCTAATACATCAAATCCGTATATTTTATATATCACAACATACTGCACACAAAATTTAAAAGTTTGAAGATAACCCCTTTTTTTGTCAAAAATATAAATTCCAACAATTGTTCCAGATTGTTCTAGGGTTGTCTTTGAAAAATTTAGAACAACCTAGAACAATCTGGAACAACCCTCAGATTTTCGATTTTCGAAAAAGAGGGGCTCAATTTCACATATTCTAAAAATACAGAATAGGATAGGAGCTAATAAACTGGAGGCAAGCAAACTGTGCGAGTACAATATTACATAAAAGAGAATCATGTTAATACAAACCTGTGCTGATGGATTCTTCAGTAGAGACCATATTAATCTTACTCCATCCAATTCCTCTATAATTCTCATCGAATCTTCATCTTTAGCACATTCCCTCAACACCATAGGAACATTTTCTAGCAGAGGTGGATAAGTATAATTCAACAGGTTCACTAGGTATGGTATACCACCGGCTCTTCGTAACGTATCTCTATTGTGCTCAAATTTTAAACATTCAGACAGAGCGCCCACTACATTACTTAAAACCTCTTCATTTTCATCAACATCTGCCAGAAGATTAACCAGTACCTAAAAATATATTAGTACAAAAAATGCAAGAAGGATTGTTATAGTTGCTATTTTGAAAATTACTTCAACAGTTTTCAATTGATCGTAACGTTCGACATTTTCTGGACTTATTGCTGTTTTCCATATAGCTCCTGTAACGGCCGCTAATAACGGTTTGTCCTCTTTAGTTTTGATATCTTTCGCCATCATCACTAATGGATCCAAGCCGCCAGCTTGTCTTACAAGATCTCTGGTGGTGGGATCTTCAGCACACTTGAATATCGTAGCGGCACAGTGTTTTCGCAGCTGTGGGTAATCCTATGAAAGATTTTTAAATAGATTTATTTTAATTAAGTAGCGATATTAGTCATTATATCAGACACCCTTGTACAGAGTCAAAAGAGAACTTAAAAATCAAAATACAGCCCATATTTTAATGAAGCAATTTGTTTCAACTCAACACATTAATAGATTAAGATGTTAATAGATCATTTACAAAGAAAACAAATAATAAAGGTCCAAAATGTGAGCCCGAAGGAACTCCGTACGAAGGCATATACTTATAAAAAACATAATTACGTCTATTTGTTTGGGTAAGATTTCAGAAGCAGTAACATAGAAGAACTCACTTAATATGTCAATGCTTTACTAAGTAAAAACGCTATGATGAATCATGCCAAAACCATTCCTAGAATTCGTAATAATAATGTCAACTTGGCCACGACCATTATGTTAATAAGATTTATGATCTACCGTTGACAAAGCCGTGTTGATACAGTGAAATATCAGATTTATTGTTGTGATAAACACAAGAATAAATAATACGTTTACTTAGGGCCGTATGTAGGGGTCCCATGTCAAAATGTATGCAGGCACAACTAAGACCAAAAATAAAAAGCGTAGCTGGATATACTACTTCATTTATAATGAAAATTTTCATTAAAAAGAAAACTACAAGGAAAATTGTAAAATTTTACGTTTTACTTCTCTTGCTTTTAAAAAGGCAAGCTCTGGCACAATCCATCAAAGTCCATATTTTCTGCCACCTTCTCTTCAATGGAGAGAATAACAAGGTTTGTCAAACTTTTATGCCCCATGCTAGAACGGACGGGTTTTCAATAAGTTTCAACTTTCTAAACCTGCGCTACGCCACTATAACAGGTAAGGTCAAAAAAATCACGAAGGGAATTTCTATATTTATAAATATAATACTTGTATATACACTTTAACAAATCAACTTGCGTTTAGAAACATTCAGTCTTCGACAGAATATACTTCGAATACTGAAGCCCAGAATCAGCAGCACATTTTTGAAGGCAACTCACAGAATCGTTATTATTGATTTACCCAATAAAAAACTCAAATCTGATGAAATAGATGCAATAGTTTTATATCGCAAATTCAAAGCATAAAACCTTACTTTTCTTACATGTGAATATTGCAATGCTTTAACACTTTACAAAAACTCCGAGGTATAAATTGTAAATAATAATGGACCCAATATACAGCCCTGAAGAACACCACTAAAAGTCCTACGCATACTTGACGTTGAGTCTGAAATTGTTACCATTTGAGTACAATCTTGCAAGTAGTTGCTGAAAAATTCGATTGCATCTTTAGAGAAACCCACATAATGAAGCTTAGATAATAACGTGAGATGTGATATGGTATCAAAAGCCTTTGTGTAGTTCAAAAGTGTAAGAACTGTCATAGAACCCTTGTCAGCAGTCGTTACAATGTCATCCACTATATTCAGAAGAGCAATTGTACAACTATGTCCCGCCCCAGTGCCGTTCCTGGGTCTTCTGCCGCCCCGTGCAAAAAATGAATTGTCGCCCTACCTTTGAATCAAATTTTAAACTAAAAATATTCGTTAAGTAACGTCATATATCGGCACCGACACCCGTCAGCTTATGACATTTGTTAAGAAATCTAAGGAAGCAGAATAAGAGAAACAAATAATTTTTTTTATTTAAATTTATATTTATTTACACAAAAACACATTCAAAATATATGCACAATTGAAAAAAACCAAAAATTTAAAATTTTGCCATCTGCCAACATAGGTTATAATATAATATACATACGTAGAACCAAAGACTATTATGTAGAACGTAGAAATGTATTAAAAATAAAACTAAAATATAATTCTTCGAGCTTTTTTAGATGCAAAATCCTCTATTATATTTGATATGTCGATGTTTTGACAAATATCTTGTTCAATTGAAATAGTGGCAAGATTCGCCAATCTCTCTTGGGACATAGTAGACCTTAAAAAAAATTTAATAAGTTTCAATTTACTAAAGCTTCTTTCCCCAGAAGCTACCGTCACAGGTAATGTAAGAAATATTCTTAGAGCTACGGCTAAATTAGGAAAACAAGAAGATCATTCGTGATTATATAATTTAATATATGGAAGGGCTCGGACTCTTCAACTGCAATGGCTTTAAACGATAAAATTTCATTATAGAGTTCACTTCCATCAATATCTCGAAGGAATTCCCCATGCCCTTGTTCTAAATAAGATTCTAAATTCAAACATGATTTTTTTAAAAACTCTGGTTCCATTTTGCGAAACTCGAATAAACATTTAAATAAATCATTACATTCCTGTATTAAAGAAAATCTTTCTTGTAGTGAATTTTTCGTATTATCTAATATACTAAAATAAAAATTCACTTTAAAATTTTGTTTTTGATCAACAATGGGCTCGTCCTTTGACTCTTATGAAAAATGACATGGGACTTTTCTTTCAGCAGCTATTGATTCAGCTTCTTTTATAAATGAATTGAAACATTCATCAGTTCTTTTTCACCATGTTAGCAAATTAAATTTTTCGAGGCAGCTATACATTCGGAAATATTAATTTAAGGATTTTGAGACATATTACTAACAACGTTAATTTTTGACAGAAGATCGGCCTAAATTATCAATGAGCAGATAACCTTAAATGAAATAAATTTCACTACTAATGTTTGTGCTGTATTTCTAGTTTTTAAATCTCTTTTTTCGTTTTCGATTATTTCATTAAGACTTGTATAAACATTTTTATAATTTAAAATTAAAGGTCTAATTGCGTTTATTCTACTTTCCCAGCGAGTGTCGCTTAAAGGTTTCAAAGTTAAAACAGGTATATTTTTTTTCAAAACATCCCACCTTGCCGTTGGCGCTGAAAAAAATATATATAATTCCTGAACAATGTCGAAAAATGACACAATTTCATTGTTTATTTTTGCAGCGTCATTTATCACTAAATTTAACGAATGAGCAAAACATGGCACAAACATAGCTCTTGGGTTTATATTTAATATTCGCTTTTGTAAACCCGAGTTTTTTCCCTTCATATTAGCCCCGTTGTCGTAACCTTGTCCGCGAAAATCTTTAATATTTAGCTTATTTGATGGAAATAATTTGTTAAGAACGAAATCACATAAACCTGCACCAGTACTACCTTGGCGTGGGTAGAAACCCAAAAAAATTTTCCCGAATTTCCACTTTGCCTTGAAAGACATCAACAAATCTTGCAATAAAACTAATTTATTCCACGTGGCCTACATCGGGAGTGCAATCTAATATTATTGAAAAATATTTTGATATATTCAAACTCTCAATTATTTTGGATTTCACTTTTTCGCCAAGTAAATTAATTATTTCATTTTGGAAGTGCACCCCTAAATAATGAGATAAGTGACTTTTAATATCTTTTGACTTTTGAATCTTATTCAAATGGTCTGACATTACTGGATCAAACTTTGCCACCATTTCGACAGCTTTTAGAAGATTGTCGTTATTAGGAACAAATAATTCTGAACTACCCCCTCTAAAAGCCAGACATTGACTAGCCAAAAACTGTACAATTGCCACGAGTCGTTCCAAAATCGCTCTCCATCGTTTCTTTTCACGATCAAAAATCATTTGATGGTCTTTATCTATAGTGCAGTTTTTGATTAGTCTAAGTTTTAGCTCGCACCACTTTTTAATAGATTCAATATGATATAAACTCTGCTCGTGTTCTAAAAAGTATACAGAAGCATGGCGCCAATCTGAGTATCCCCCTTGTATTAATTTAATGTTCCTATTTTGTGTGTTAAAAATTTTGCAACAAAAACAAAAAACTGAATTTAATTTGATAGAATAAACTAACCAATTTCTGTTTACTCGTTCACCATTAGGCAAAATGTTAGTAAACAAATTTGCACTGAATTTTCTTTTTGTTTCGTCTATAGGAAAATTGTAATCCTGTATTTGAGTTGGTCCCATTTTAATCAAAATTTCAATTATACGATGTGTTAACGTACTTGGCCTAGTACCTGAATCAGATAGGTCAAAATCTTCAGTACAATTTGTGGATGGCTCAGAAGTCAACTCTTCCTCTTCTTCAGTTTCACTCTCACTTTTTTCCCTGCCTCATTTATTTCGTTTCTCGTCTCGTTGATTTCTGTGCCATTTTCATCGTTGCTGTCGTAACTAGGATCCACGCTTTCACCCGCGGTTGTCACTTCAATATTTTCCTCTACAGCCATAGTTGAATATCCAGCTTTTATATGCGTAGGTCCGAAATCAGGAGAACCTTTGAAAAATGTCTCTATGGATCCACTCATTTTTTGCCTTTCTTCAAGTTTCAATCGCTTTTGTTTACGATAAAATGCTCCCGATCCTCTTTTCGTGGTTCTCTCCGTCATCCTGTAAATACAAAACACATTAGACTTTAGAATCGGATTTTTTTTGTACAGATATTATAAAGTTGTTATACGGATGTTGAAAACAATTAGGATCGATTGTTTCAAACATTTATGTCAGCGAAAGTTTTTACACTTTTACTGTGAGGTAAAATCAAAAAATTATTACGGAAATATAAATAATATATATTTATAAATTTTATGCTGAGGCATTAAATTTCCCAAACAGTTAAATATACGAAAAATATTTAAAAATTCAATATAATAACAAGGCACCGTTATTCCCTAGTACATACTTACCTCATACAAAATAAACTGCACAAAACACAATACTATATAGCAATACAAGCAGTACAATCACTATACAAAATACTTAATACTAAAACAATAAAATAATGAGTATTACAAAATGCACCTGCTAAACAATACATTTCGTCGCAAACGATCTCGCTTCACGCGTTGTAAAATGCGAAGACGCTCCTGAATCCGAACCTAGTTATCTATGCAAGAATATCCAGTATTTTCTAGTCACTCAAAAAATTTTCCCGAATAATTAAATAGCGCCAAGGGGGCGAGGTGCGAGGTTGCCACGTCTTAATGTATTTCTTTAAAAATCGTATACGCATTTTAAAAATTCTTTTTATATGATAATTTATAAAGTCTTGAGTGAACGAAATGCCGCCCCTCAATTCCCGCCGCCCCGTGCAATTGCACGTGCTGCACCCCCGCCAGGAACGGCGCTGTCCCGCCCTGAATCCAGACTGGATTTCGGGCAAAATATTATTAATACGCAAGTGGTTTGTATTCTGTACCGCAATAAGTTTCTTTAAAATCTTAGACATAACTGGCAGCATGCTTATAGGTCTTAAGTCAGAAGATAGATAATAATGTGAGATGTGATGGTATCAAAAGCCTTTGTGTAGTTCAAAAGTGTAAGAACTGTCATAGAACCCTTGTCAGCAGTCGTTACAATGTTATCCACTATGTTCAGAAGAGCAATTGTACAACTATGTCCCGCCCTGAATCCAGACTGGATTTCAGGCAAAATATTATTAATACGCAAGTGGTTTTTAGTCTGTACCGCAATAAGTTTCTTTAAAATCTTAGACATAACTGGCAGCATGCTTATAGGTCTTAAGTCAGAAGATAGATAATAATGTGGGATGTGATGGTATCAAAAGCCTTTGTGTAGTTCAAAAGTGTAAGAACTGTCATAGAACCCTTGTCAGCAGTCGTTACAATGTCATCCACTATATTCAAAAGAGCAATTGTACAACTATGTCCCGCCCTGAATCCAGACTGGATTTCGGGCAAAATATTATTAATACACAAGTGGTTTTTAGTCTGTACCGCAATAAGTTTCTTTAAAATCTTAGACATAACTGGCAGCATGCTTATAGGTCTTAAGTCAGAAGATAGATGATAATGTGAGATGTAATGATATCAAAAGCCTTTGTGTAGTTCAAAAGTGTAAGAACTGTCATAGAACCCTTGTCAGCAGCCGTTACAATGTCATACACTATGTTCAGAAGAGCAATTGTACAACTATGCCCCGTCCTGAATCCAGACTGGGTTTCAGGCAAAATATTATTAATACGCAAGTGGTTTGTATTCTGTACCGCAATAAGTTTCTTTAAAATCTTAGACATAACTGGCAGCATGCTTATAGGTCTTAAGTCGGAAAAGCTTGTTGGTTCTTTCTTTTTCGGAATTGGTATGACAAGCGCATTTCGCCATACAAACGGCAAGTAGTTTTCAAGAATACAAGTATTAACAATGTGCGTTATAAATGGAATTATTATATGAGGAGAGCTTAAAATGAACATTCTAGTACTTATTTGATCCATTCCAGCAGATTCAGATTTAATACCAAACCAAGTACTTGGATACATCTTCCTCAGAAACAGTGGTAAACCTAAGTTCCGATGTAATGCCGGTCATTTTATTGCTATCATAATACGAAATTAAATCTTCGTCATTATGTGGTGCTGGAACCGCATCAACAGAGAAACTATTCACCTCATCAGGTTTTTGAAAATCATTTGGAATTACTTAAAAAATTGTTTGAATAGGTTTTGTAAAGCCTGACAACGTTTCAGAAGCTTCATCAAAGGAAACGCTTTTGCGCTGAATAGAATTGTTTATTTTGTTAATGCTGGTAAGAACCCTATTCCACATCTGCAAAAGGAAATTGGAAATCAGTTTGTTTTATGAAAGCTCTGGCTTCAGAAATTGTATATCAGGGTTCCATTTTGTGGCATTTTGTCATTTCCTGAAATTCTGTGAAAATATCTACAATTTTTTGTTAAAGAGCAGCAACAACATTATAGTGAGCTAAATGCAAACTGTTTGTCTCGCGAAAAGTACATAGGTTAATAGGAGTCAACCGGTGCTGACTCGTCCATAATCTGCACGAGGACCAGAGTATTTACTTTTTTTTTGTCATTATTATATCTTTGCTGCAAAAGAAAAAAACAGAAATTCTGTCATCTCTGTATGGACGACGAAATTCTATTTATAAATAATTTACTTTTTCATCCCAAAAAAAATATATTTCTGGTTTGTAGAAACAAATATTTTGAATTGGGTTTATTGTAACTCACCTTGACATGAATGTTACACATATGTGTCTTAAAGTTTAGTATTAATGGTCCCAATTTTGAGTGTGTTCAAAACGAAGCTCTAAATGCTTTTATGCGTTTAATATTCACAAAAAATTGCTTTTAAATAAGAGTGAAAGTGTTACTTGAGACCCGTATTTTGAAGCAACTTTTATAAAAAAAATTGTTACAAATCAAGCTCTAAGTACATATACGAGGATGAATTGATATCTAGTTAGACTTGACCGGTTCCGTGGATAAAGAACATATTGCGATACCATAGCAACGAAACATAACCTATTAGAAGTGTCAGTGTAAAGTTTCACGTCAAAAGTCAAACCAAAGTTGCGCACTAAGATTTGAAAAAAAGGATGTCGACCGAAATTGTGAAAATCGAAAAATTGGAGTGTCGAGCCATCATCAAGTACCTGTACTTGAAGGCGTTAAGAGGTAATTAGATTTACGAAGATATGCTTAATACCCTCGGCGAGCAATGTCCATCGTATGCGACCGTGAAAAATTGGATTGCAAGTTTCAAAAGGGGTAAATTTTCCATTGAAGATGAACACCGATCGGGAAGGCCAGTTTCTTGATCCGTCCTCGAAAATGTTGATGCAGTTCATGACATGATTTTGTCAGACCGTCGAATTGGGCTAAAACGAATATCTGAGGCACTATTTCATATGAACGCGTCCATTATATAGTTCACGTCGATTTGGACATGAGAAAAATTTCTGCAAAATGGAGCCCCAAATGTCTGTCTGTTGACCAGAAGCGTGCAAGGGTGGAAACATCGCGTTCGATCTGTGCCCGGTTTGAAAAAGATGCTTCTTAAGCCGTGTTGTTACTATGGATGAAACTTGGGTACATTTCTACGACCCAGAAACAAAGCAGCAATCGATGGAATGAAGACACTGTGGTTCTCCAAGGCCTAAGAGGTTTCGTGTTCAAAAATCTGCTGGAAAAGTTCTTGCTTCAGTTTTTTGGGATTGCCATGGAGTATAAATCATGATTGATTTTCTGGATAAGGGTAGAACAATAACTGGGAATTACTATTCGACGTTACTGACCACTCTACGAGAAAAGAATTATGGAGAAAAGACGCGGAATGTTGTCCAAAAGTGTTTTGTTTTTGCAGGACAATGCACCTGAAAACAATTCGTGACTTAGGGTTCGAATTACTCGAACACCCCCCCCCCCCTTATTCACCAGATCTATCTCCGTCCGACTATCATGTCTTGCCTCAACTGAAAAAAAGTTTAAAAGGTCGTAAATTTTTTTCCAACGAAGAGGTGATAGAATCTGCGGAGGCCTGGTTTGGAGAGCAAGATAAAAATTTCTTTTTGAAAGGTCTAGAGGCGTTGCAGGTTCTTTGTAATAAATGTATCCAATTAAGAGGAGAGTGTTGAATAATAAAATATTTTCACTTTCAAATTTTGTTTGCTTCTGTAGTAGGTTAAGAATTCTTCAATACATCTTCGTATCTTTATACGTAATGTAAATATCTTGTTTTTCGAAAAAAAATAAAAGTATTGTGATATACTTCTTTTTTTTATAAAGACTGTTTTATAAGTCGAAGCAGATGGTCTTCAGAGGAAAATTATAATTTGATTAAATAAAAGTTTGGTATTGATAGCTTTAAACATTTGGCCGCTGTCGTGGATTCACACACATAGATAGAGACGCGGACCCAGTCATGTTAGAACAACTTTATCTTTATCAGGCGACTTTCTAACGTGGCCATCTGCAAAAATGTCAAGGTCGAACATTTTCATCACAATAATACTAATACAAAGTGGAAGGTGGAAAGACATAATCGCAAATATTCCGTATTATTCCCAGAAAATTAATATTAACGAAATATTTACCTTTCGACTAGTTTAGTGTCGATTGACATTGAGAGTAACGAAGATAGTATCGAAACGTTTTCGGTCAAGGCAATTTTCTCAGAGCTGTTAATATTTACATATTTTTTATGACTGTTTGCATTCATAATACGAAGCAAAGTGTTTGAGTTAAATAATGCACAATGTCTAATGCATAACCACAGGTATAAAGTTCACCTGTGAATTTACATACCTATATTGTTTAGAATATATGCAAATGTAATCTTTAAAATTTGTAAGATTTCGAAAAGAAAGATTACAAAAAAATGTTTTGAGGACAAAGTGAATATGCTAAATTTACTAAATCTATTATAAAATAAGTACTTTCAAATTTTTTTATTACTTTACTATTTGTTTGCGTCAAACGGCATAATTTTAGATGTAAAGTTGACTAATTGCGTGAAAAAAATACTTTAATAAATCTTCATCAAAACTATGTCACCAGAGGTGGACATATGATGTGCTCTTTGAGCGATACCTTTTTGTTGTAATAAATAATTATTTTAGGATTTGTTGACATTCACGAATAGGATTTTAAATTGGAAAAAAAAACAATTTTATTATGGTTTTGCATAATGGATTAGCTTAGTATTATTTTACTTCAATGAGATATTTTATGAATTTCTAGTATTTGTAATGTCCTTTTCAAATGTAACATATTGAAAATTCTATACCTTTGAACGTAGAATAAAGATACTACCAAAAATCAATAATAAATTTTATATACAGGCTGAGTCATCTAAGCGGGTAAGGCCGATTATGCCTTTATGAGTAAAGAAATTTCGAAGGGGTTTTTTCCTTGTGATAGCTGTTCATTAGGAGCACATTTTAAAAATATTTTGTGTTATACAGAGTGTTCCATAACTTGGTGGCTAACCATAGTTATAGTTTTTTAAATGGAACACCCTATATATTATTGCATTTTTGTATTCCCCGTATAATTTTTAGTCAAAAAGTAATAAGATAGCATAGGCCTAAAGTGTAAAGTTTTTGACTTATTCCCATTTTTTTGAAAAATTCAATGTTTGTCGAAAACGACGTATTAGATGGACAAATTTTTTTGCAGTATTATTTACAATAAGCGGTCCTAATAGAAGCATGTTTTATTTTTTTACAGTTACTAACTGCATGTGCAGGAAACTGGATTAAAATTAGATGACACGTTTTTGTATAAAAGTCAATTTTTTTAAATGGAACAGCCTGTATATCAGTTCATTTTTGAATTGTTTATTAAATTTCATATCAAAAACATGTAAGACGTTAATACTTTAAATGTGACTATTATTGAGCTATTGTCGTTTTTTGATATGCTTTTGTTAGTTTTTGCAAAAAAGTAAATTTTTTCAAATGGAACACCTGTATATTATTTCATTTTTGAATTTCTTATTAAATTTCACATCAAAAACATGTAAGACGTTAATACTTTAAACGTGACTATTATTGAGCTATTGTCTCTTTTTGATATAATTTTGTCAGTTTTGTGGATAATTAATATATAGTACTGACAAAATTACATCAAAAAGAGACAATAGCTCAGTAGTAGTCACTTTTAAAGTATTAACGTCTTACATGTTTTTGATGTGAAATTTAATAAGAAATTCAAAAATGAAATAATATACAGGCTGTTCCATTTGAAAAAAATTACTTTTTTACAAAAACTAACAAAAGCATATCAAAAAACGACAATAACTCTGTAAAAGTCACTTTTAAAGTATTAACGCCTTACATGTTTCTGACATGAAATTTAATAAACAATTCAAAAATGAACTGATATACAGGGTATTCCATTTAAAAAAATTGACTCTTATACAAAAACGTGTCATCTAATTTTAATCCAATTTCCTGCACATGCAGTTAGTAACTGTAAAAAAATAAAACTTGCTTCTATTAGGACCTCTTATTGTAAACAATACTGCAAAAAATGTTGTCCATCTAATACGTCGTTTTCGAGAAATATAATTTTATACAAACACTGAATTTTTCAGAAAAATGGGAATAAGTCAAGAACTTTACACTTTAGGCCTAACTATCTTTGACTTTTTGACTAAAAATTATACTGGGAATTCAAAAATGCAATAAAATATAGGGTGTTCCATTTAAAAAACTATAACTATGGTTAGCCACCAAGTTATGGAACACTCTGTATAATACAAAATATGCACCTAATGAACAGCTATCATAAGGAAAAAACCGCTTCGAAATATCTTTACTCATAAAGGCATAATCGGCCTTACCCGCTTATATGACTCACCCTTTATATAGGTTGTTTTAAAATACGAAACACGTAAGCTTGCGGTCAACCTTTCATTAATGGAATATAAATACCATGTAATCCATATTAATTTACAGCTTAAAATAAATAAAGACTAGTTAGTCAACATATCTGGTAATTGCCTACTATTATTGTTCAAGGTAAGGTTTGTAAGCAATTCTGAAATTCGTCTTGTGTTTCTAGTTTTAGTGTTCTTTTTTACGTACTACGTAGTAGTTCTAAAAACTTACAAAAACGATTTAATTACTTACTTTGACAGTTCAATCAGATTCGGATTTTTTATGAGTAGTGTTAGATAAATTAAAACAACTTACGGACGCCGAAAGATGCTTAACTACATCTTTTACCATTCCTTCGGTTTGTATAGCTAGTTGATAACTGGGATCGCTGGCACATTGCGCAATCGTTCCTACAGTTGGTATAACTACATCCATGTGAACGGACCTGAGTATTTATATAAGAAAAAAATCACTAATACAAGTATTAAGCAGATCAGAAATGCTGTGTAATTATTATGTAATAAGATGGTATTGTGTTCGTTTGTGTCAGACTGGATTTGAATTATGGTGATTCTGCTTTTTATATAAGAGATATATTCTTAGTAAAGGGTCTTCCTGTGTCAAATTAACCAGCACAAAATTAACTTGTTGCCCCACGACCGAGGCGGCATATCGAAGTGACCATTCCAGAACTTGTTAAAAAACTAGATAAGTTAATAATGGAATATGCTCAGATAAAGAAGACATAACTCGTAGAAATGATTGGAGTATTTGGTACAACTATTTTTTAAAATTCTTCGTGATCATTTTGGCACGACTAAGATTAACGCCAGATGGGTACCGATATTCCTCACGTCGCACAGTGGGGCCGAATCCCCAAAACGTGGCCAAAACCCCAAGAAGATGTTTAATTCAGACGAAACTCATCACTCAGGGGTTTTTGAGGTTGCTGATTACGAATTTGAAGTTAAAAATTGTCTAAAGAAAATGGCGGATCCAATATATCAACTAGGCGCGTGAAAATCCCTCATAATTTATTAATAATAGCGTATATAGAAGATTTGGAGATCAATAATTACAACAATTAACAGACTGAAAACGTGATTTATTTATTAAACCTAAATAACAGGATATTTGTCGAAAATGTATTGAAGAATAAAAATTCTTCGGTACCACAAATTTCATACGATAATATAGTGGAACAATCTTTAAAGTCGGTGATTGAATAAAACTAATAAAAGTAATGGTATAAACAACAATCAAAGTAATTGTTATAATGATGATAATAATAATAAGAGCAGCTATTGAAGAAAATCGTACTTAAAATTCAAAACTTAATCTGATTAACCTTAGAATTGTAGAACATTGTATTTAAAATATGGATAAGGTGAATCTGCTGCATACAAAATGACATGATGGTTTTATAACTATTAATTCGAATCAGTATCGCTCTCAGAGTCAAAATCCACATCAGAATCTTCCATGGTCAGTCGTGGTGTGATTGGAATTTCAGGGAAAAGTAATAGCTGTATTGCCTCCTTTGACAAAAATTTAATTTTATTTTGTGATAGTTTTCTAATACTGGAAATAAATGGATCGCAAGTTACCAGAAGCCGCTTGAAAACGTCTTCCATTATTTTTACTCGTGAGCACTTTCTGGAAAAGTCTTCGCGATATCTTTTAATATCTTTGTTCCTCGCTTCTTGTGCTTCTTCGGATAATTGACCGATTGGTAGCAATGCGTGAGCTATTATTTGTGGACTGTGAATCAATAGCTTATGCACTGAAGTGGGCATATAATACCATGGATACAGCTCAACGAATTTTCTCGCAGTTGCCAGCGTATAATTGTGGAACTTATCAATATTGATATCATGTCCATTAGAAATAACTTGTAAGATGACGTGAAACCGTTCTATCAAATCTATGTCCAATGATGTTATGAGAGATGATGTTTTCGAATTTTCAAAGAAGCGTCGAGCTGTATTTCCATCGTTGGTACTTCCGTATCCAGGTTTCGGACGATCACCAATAAGTCCGTTTTGAGCTGAATCCCTTTTGAATGATCTTTTTGCGCTTTTCTACCATCTCTTTTCTTCGGCACTGCGGGCTTGCCATCTTTTAATCCCAAGTTTGTATGACAAATGCAAGCAGCATTCAAAAAACCTAATCCAAGCATATAATGTTGGTAGTCCAAACTTCAGATTCTCTTCGTTGACTTCTTTTTGTAAAATATGATCGATGTTATTGAATTATTTACTAGTACTTCCACATATATAGCATCGTTGCGTAGAGTTTGTGGATGTGAATGCGTTGCATACTTTGCCATCGATCATTGTAAATGCCATATTGTACAAAACTGAGATTTCTTTTCCATGCATTATATTTTCAAAGGGAACAAGTGACTTTATCTGGTTTTCAATATATTGTACCTCACTGACCGTAGAATCTGTGATGTAGTGCCGCGCGCTATATCGACCGCGGTGCGGCGCCATGTTGTGATACGAGCCCGAAGAAAAATTCATTATACAAGAGAATAGGCAGATTTAGGCAGCTGACTCTTATCAATGTCATTAGATAATTGCTTAATCTATAGTCTGGGAGTTGTAATTCCGCGGTATATTGCGGTATATGCTACTTTTGTTCTACTTCAAAATGCAAGTTCAGAAAATCATGATATGTTTGTACAAGCATCGGAAAAGGTATAAAATAAATAGGATAATAATGAGATTTAGACTTTATTAGTGTATGAATATTTTCTACATACCTGTAGCAATCGTTTCCATCTTGTAGAATTAAAATTATTTACTCAACTACCGAATTATCCACTTACAAACCGAGCGTAAATTTTCCTAGTTTTGACAGTGACGTTTGTGCTCTCGACGAAGGTCAACTTTAAATTGAAATAATTTGACAGGTATCGAAGTTGGGGACCTATCCTTCTGAGCTTAGATGCACCAATCCCTCCCCTACTCAACCCACCCCTTCAAATTCCCAGAATCGAAAATTTTTTTTTCGGGGTTTTGGCCACGTTTTGGAGATTCGGCCCCACTGTGCGTCGCCCCAAAAAATAACAGCGCGCGAAATGTTCCTGTGCGTTTTTGAACTTCTGTAACGAAGGCAGGGATGGTGAATTGAGTTAAATTTGAGATGAGATGAATCATAATGTTAAAAAAGAGTGGCCAAAGAGAGAAACACTGACTATAGTAGAGAAGAACTTTGTGAAATCAGCTTAAGCAAATTTAAATTTTAGCGCTAAAAATGGGCAATTCAATTGATTCTTTTCCAGCCCAAATGACTTAATTTAGTTGACAGTCAATCCTTATCATTTGACAGTTGCATTTTGTATATTTTCAACGCTTTTTTTCTACTTCGTTGTCCCTGTTCTTGAATTTATAAAACAAAAATAGTTCTTTTTAGAACACTTTGACCGTTTGTGTCTACAAGTAGAAACCTACCTATTTCTCCACCGAGGAAACGCGGCCGTTTTGGTCACTTGTCCCTTATTGAAAAGTAAATAATTCCCAATTCTTATAAGAAGCTGAGAATTGAAAATACAAAAAAAAAGTACAAGGGAAATAACACCGTATTTAGTATCCACAGCAGGTAATATTGTATTTTCTTAAGTTATGTGTTATGTTTCTGAAGTTACCCATATTGTTGCACGTGTTGCAAGAAGTACAGTTTCTAAAGTTATAAAGGAATATAAGTCCAAGTGGAGCATTTACTCAGGCCAAGCAAAGCTCTGGTAGACGCTCATTAGTCCACAACTTTGACAAGAATGTAAAAAAATGCTGTAAGGCAAGTAATATATAGCTTTTTTTTATAATAATGAACCTCCGAAACTTCATAAAATTTTTACCGAAATTCAGAACTATTCCAATATATCTGCATAACCGCAGGCAAGCATTTATAGATGGTGTCTCGACAGGTTTGAAAAATTGGACAGGAAAAGGAAAAAATACTTATTATTGTGCACATAGGATCTGAAGATAGGTTTCTTGAAGGTGGATCGTTACTTTTCCAAAGCAGAAGAACTGGCGGCTACCATGAGGATATGAATTCTGTTATATTTGAATATTGGTTTTGTGTTGTCTTTGAAAAATTACCTGATGATGCCATTATTATTATGGATAACGCACCCTACCGCAAAGTTGAAAGATTCCAAGTACATCATCTAAAAAGAACTGGCTACAATCAAAAGAAATACTGTTTCAGCTAGAAATGAGTAGACATTATGTTGTTGATGAAATGGCAACAGCAAAGAACAAACAGGTGTTCAGATTACCACCGTACCACTGTGAACTAAATCCCATTGAAGTTTTCTTAGTTAAAATACTGATTATGAAATCTATATTTGTTGTACATTAGAAAATATACTTTCCTTTCTGTGTTATTATACAGGGTGTAACAAAATAAGTGTAAAACATTTCAGGGGGTGATTCCTTAGCGAAAAAGAGATAGGGTCTTTCATATAAAAAAACTTCAATGGAGCATCCCTTGTTAAGATACAGCCCCATAAAGGGGGTACATAAAATTTGTTTTACAATTTTTCTCACAAACACTAAAAATGTAATTTATTTCCAATGTAACTTTTTGTCTGATTATTTGTTTACCATTTAAAAATCTATTTCCAATACCTTGTTTCATTCGAAACAAAAAATGTCTCTTGAATTTTTTGCCCAAAAGTAATCAGTTCGCAGCAAAAAATTATTTTACGAACACCTACAGAGATACATCGTCATAAATGCGAACTGGATTAGTATTGTTATTTTGTAGTTACTACCTGCATCAAAATACATATGATTAAAGATGAATAAACAAAACTAATTTATTAATAACAAAACATAAAACATGTAGAAATCATAGTAAATGTTCGATATGTCCACCTTCAGTCATTACACATGCGTCTAGGCGTCGGCGCATTGAGCCACGTATTCGCTCAAATATTCCTGGAATCTCTCTAATTACCCTGCACGCATCGATGATGCGGTTTCTTAAGTCCTCTACATCGCGAACAGGAGTAGGATAAACCAAAGTCTGTAAATGACCCCAAGTAGAGAAATCGAGAGGATTGAGATCCGGGGATCGAGCGGGCCAATTCTGTGGTCCTCCTCGACCTATCCAATGATTTGGATATGTTTGGGTTAAATGCTGACGTGCTGCTTGACTAAAATGGGCGGGAGCCCCATCATGCATAACAAACATATCCCTTCTGACGCCCAAAGGAACTTCCTCCAGCAGTACTGGATGCACTTCTCTTAAAAATTGAGTGTATGCCTCACCATTTAATCGAGGAGGTAGAAAATGAGGGCCAATTAAATAATCCCCAATAACTCCGAGCCACACGTTAAGAGAAAAGTGTTCTTGATGGTTAGCTTGTACAATAGCGTGAGGGTTTTCATCAGCCCATATGTGGTTATTATGAAAATTAATTATCTTGTCCGGAGAAAAAGTACATTCGTCTGTGAATTCGATCGTCTTCAGAAAGTCAGGATTTCTTCTAATCATTTCCAGCATCCAATTGGAAAATTCAAGACGGTTCGGAAAATCTCGCTGTAACAGTGCCTGTACTCGTTGCAGATGGTAAGGGTATAAGAGTTGTTCCTTTAAAATTCGAAATATCGTCATATGATCAACATTTAACTCGAAAGCAATCTTTCTAGTACTACTAGTAGGTTGTTCTTCAACCAAATTAAGTACTGCTTCTTCAAGATGTGTTGTTCTAACTTCTCGATGGCGACCACAATCCTGCGTTCTTTTGTCGAATGAACCATTTTCTCGTAATCGTTGATGAAGTCGGGCAAATATTCTATGCGAAGGAAGCTGCCGTTGAGGATACATTTCAGCATATCTTCTAGAAGCTTCTAACCCATTCCCCTGCGACAGACCGTAAACGTAATGCATATCAGCCATTTCCTTATTTGTGTATGCCATTTTAATAACAAGTGAATTATTAAACTAACAAATTACGAACAAAACAACGACACACAATTAAGTATTAATTCAATTTCAAAAATTTACAAACTGACAGCGTGATACCACTACTAGCGGCCTACTAAATAAATTAGTTTTACATTTTCGTTTTATGACGATGTATCTCTGTAGTTCTTCGTAAAATAATTTTTTGCTGCGAACTGATTACTTTTGGGCAAAAAATTCAAGAGACATTTTTTGTTTCGAATGAAACAAGCTATTGGGAATAAATTTTTAAATGGTAAACAAATAATCAGACAAAAAGTTACATTGGAAATAAATTACATTTTTAGTGTTTGTGAGAAAAATTGTAAAACAAATTTTATGTACCCCCTTTATGGGTTTTTTTTTTATATGAAAGACCCTATCTCTTTTTCGCTAAGGAATCACCCCTTGAAATGTTTTACACTTATTTTGTTAAATGGTAAACAAATAATCAGACAAAAGTTACATTGGAAATAAATTACATTTTTAGTGTTTGTGAGAAAAATTGTAAAACAAATTTTATGTACCCCCTTTATGGGGCTGTATCTTAACAAGGGATGCTCCATTGAAGTTTTTTTATATGAAAGACCCTATCTATTTTTCGCTAAGGAATCACCTCCTGAAATGTTTTACACTTATTTTGTTACACCCTGTATAGCAATATATTTTTCAGTTCTCTCCGTAAACATGAAAAACTATTAAAATATCAAGTAAATCTCCTGTATTATTTTTAGATATCATGTACATAACTAACTAACTTCCTTGACCAAAATGCAAATATTGTTGCCATATTTTAATATAAATATTCCAAACTGCAGGAATTTACTAAAAATATTTGAATACATAAATCTTGATGTAAAAATATTGAACAGGTGCATGCATATCAGTGCGTATACACATAACATAATGTACATAACCTATATCATAAATTTGTCAACAAATAAATTTTAATATCATCATATATTGGATAGTGTACATATGGCTCTACATGGTGGTCTGCGGAATTAACAAACCAAGTATAGGATTCAGTGGCGGCTCGGGGTGGTTCACATAGGGAGTGCATAATTTCAAAATTAAAAAGTATAATACAAGAACGCTTACCCAATCTTTATAAGTTTCACCGACATACTGTTCCAGACAGGTACTGTTCATTGTACAGTTTGTTTTGAGGGAATAATAAATATAACACTACAGTTTGATTACATCTGACGATAAACGAAGTCCATTTTGCGTGTCTTTGACTTGCAGAACAGTTCTATCACTTTTTCATTAAAATTTGGGAAATCATTTATAAATTCAATTAAAAACCGATGCTGCTTCGATGTGATCTCTGAGCGATTTATCTAATTCTGCCGTAAAATTTATCAATTCCCGAAAAATGCCCTTGGTATTCGACGTTTGCCGTTCATCATGACCCCGAAGTGCCAGTTCAAACGCGTCACAAAATCTAATGCAATTTATTATTAAATTTAACACATGCCTATTTTTTGTTACCTATTCATTGTGTTGTTGAACTGCTTTTCTATATGATGATCTAAAACATTCTGAATGTTATTTTTTCCTAACATTCTTAGACTAAATATATTTTTCAAATGCCCTTCGGAATTTTCATGTTTCGTAATTTTAGCACTAAGATGAATTAAGTCTTTTATTCCGTTTTTTGACCAAGACGGTTCACCACCAAACAAAAGACACGGAAAACAAAACAAAGTATTTTTAATTTCACACCCACAAATCCAGTCATTTTTCTGATAAATATTCATTTTGAATTTTCTTATAACGTCTTTACCTTTAACAGATTGTTTATTTTCTAAACATAATTGAGGCATCGGCCGTTTAAGATTTTTATTGCGATTTTTTCATCATACGTTAACCTCGAAAACGTGTTATTCTGCATCGCAGACACGAAATTCATCTTACAACAGCGTTGAGCAGACGGGAATCTTGCTCACATGCTATGTATTATACGATATGGAACTAGAACAAAATACAGTTCTCCCCACCTTCAATGTAATGTTTAATGGCTTAACGCAGCAACAGTAGCGCTTTGCTCATGGGTATGTTTTTCTCGGTGGAAGGGGTCTTTACATCCGTGCGCTGTTAGTCGTCATTATATCTATGACTACGATCGGTGCATGTAGGTTGTTTCGCGTGCCGTACACGCCACGTTCCTGTTCAATAACTATGAATACGTAATAAATAAATACTTTCACAGTTAGTCGCCGCTTGGTTTGTTTTGTTTCAAAATTCCAGGGGGTGCAATTGCTCACTTGCTCTCATTAAAGAGCCGCCACTGATAGGATTACTGAATATCGTTTATACAATAGATTGTAATAGAACTGGATTTCACTTCCTACAAAACAAGTTTCCTCACACAAATTATGCTGAGGTAAAGAAAAATATTAAATATATTGAACCGCAAATAAGAAAATTAATTAATTGTATTGAAGATGGAAACAGGTTGAATGATTTCCATCAAAATAATAAGGTAAACAACTACAAAGAACATATTACTGACGTTCTCAAAAATTACAGCGCACTTATGGGTATAATATATCATTTGAAAATCCACATATTAAGTTCTTGTATGGATTTTAACGCTATCAATAGTAGAGGTGTGCGTTATGAACATAGAGAACATCTTTGATAGAAATGCTGACTGACTACTGCAGGAATTTCAAAACTCATCTATCTATCACAGCCAATTCCACTTGCACATACAGAAGAAGCAGATTTTAGGCACATATTGGTTCTAGGTATAATGTTCTCAGAATGATTTTTTCTTGTGACAAGAAATAGCAAGATTAAACTATTCACGTTGCAACAGTTACTATATTTACTATATGAATCAGAAGTTTGTCTCTTTGGAATCATATCTCTTACCTGAGCAATCGTGCCAACAACGGTATAATACCGCTCCTCATCATGACTTGTATATTCTTTTTGCTGGAACTGACTGACCATAGGGCTCTAACGGCTGCTTTCGCCGTATCTACCTGTTCCTTCTCTTCGATTCCCAATTCATCTCTTTCCGTCAGCAAGAATGTCTCATTGATGTCTAAAAGATCGACCAGTTTAGGAATTCCATCGAATTTTCTAACATGCTTCCTAGCTTTTCGTATCTGGGCCACGTTATAAATAGTTTCTGCTACCAATATCTGCAGATCTTTCGCTGGATCCGATAGATTCTTCACCAGCAAGGAAATTCCGCCGAGATCGGCTATACTTCTTCGGATCTCGATATTCTGGGAGAGCTCACTTAAGACACTTAACGAACCCAACTTACATTTTAAGTCTTTGGTTTCCAAGAGATTTATCAGAACTTCTAGACCGCCTATGTCCTGTAAGATGAAATTAATGTAATATTTAATTGATCTCTGCTGTTTCGGTATGAAAATTCAATGCCATCGGTAACCACTATATTGTCAACTGTTATACTTTTTTGATTTCTTTAATATAGTAACCCCTAGATACCCAAGCGGGAAAGAAGATTCTATCCGTGACAGAACTTGCAGAAACAGATTTGGTGATTTGACGGAATCTATGGAGAAATTAAGACAATTAAAATGATTTAGATGATGGCAGCAGTAGCAAAGAGGAGCTCAATTTGCAAGAAAATGTGTCATAGTCTGAAGGTGATAATGTCGATTGTGAGGAAGATAATTATGTCGAGTCAGATAATAATGATCAATAAATTACCGAAAGGAAAGACGAGGACCAATAAGAAAAGGAATATACAGTAAAAACAGGGATGAAGTGGACTAGTGGTCCTGGACGGAGATCTAAGCATCTTGAGAGAAATATTTTGAATATTTGTCCTTGTCTTCCACTTTACAGTAACACTACAAACTCTTCGTGGAAATTTTCAATTTTTTATGATTAGGGAAATCATATGGATATGGTTTGTATCAAACCAACGAGGGAGCAGAAAATCAGGTGTGATCAGCATCCATAATCACAAAGAAAACGGAAACCACTGGATCATGTCGAGTTAGACTATTTTCTAGGTAGTCTTATAAAGGCAGGTGCTTTGAGACGCATGAAGGAGACAACAAGAGAAATATGGCCCACTAATTCCACTCTACGTTGTTTTATTCTCCTGCAGCAATGTCGCGAAATAAAGTTATAAAACTCTCAGTTTTCTTGAGATTTGAGAATAAACTCATCAGAGCTGAATGAAAGGAAACGGAAAAACTAGCTGCCATTATGAACACATCGAACATGTTTACTGAACATTGCAGAAAAGCGTTTGAATTATCCAAAACCTGACCGGTACGGCATCAAAATTTGGCGGCTGCTGATGTTAGAAAGTCTTTCCTTTGTAATTTGCAAGTCTACAGTGATAAACTACTTGACAATGCTGAGGAACATAATAAAGGATATCGTGTAGTAACAGGTTTAGTTGAATCCTATTATAATTCAGGATGGAGAGATGGAACTGGCAACTTTTTTACTTGGTTTCACGTGAAATTAGCTAACCTTTTACTGACTAAAAACATTACATTGCTTGGAACAGTTCGGAAGCATAAACAAAATACCCCTATTGTACTGAAGGTCTTCCAGAGTACTCCTCAAATTTTGCATTCACTAATGACTTGTCCATTGTCTCTTATATACCAGGTAAAGGTAAAAAGGTCATTTGTAAACATATCAACATCATGATATAAGCATTTCAGGAGAATAAAATATGAAACCCTCAGGCTCTTTATGAACGTTGTAGATATATGTTCTATGAACTCTTTTATTATCTACATTGAAAAACATCCAGAATGGAAAAGAAAGATCTCATGTCGTCGACTCCTATTTCTCTTCAAGTTTGCTGACGATTTGGCAAAAAGCTTCGTGCTAATAATAACCTTCATAAATATGTCAAACCGGCTCTAACTGATTACGGACTTGAATTACCTGGTGTCTTTCGAAAATGAGACCGCCGAACTCAGAAAACGTGCTAGATGTTAAAGATGAGAATCTGAAAAGCAAAGTGTCTTGTGATCCTTGCAAAATCTTAGCTTGCGAAGTCCATCGTAGGAAAACTACTAAAGTTCTTTGCTTTGATTGTGTCGTGAGGAAATAATTAACTTAAATTAAAATAAAACACACACTAGGATGTTTGCAAATTGGAAAAACTTAGAACTATTAACTTAATTGCTATTTGTAAACATAACAGTATCTAATTTGTGGGGCTATAAGTTTAGCAATTGAATATAACTACATGTGAAAACCCTTCTCAGAGACTAAACATATTTAATAATGGGGATGAATTAAGATCTAGTTTGTTATTTAATATTATTTCTGAATTTTTGATTTTGTAATTTCTAGTGACTCTAAGTGATTTAGTTTTTTTGCCTTTGTTTTTTACATGGAGAATATCAAATTGTGAATTGAATTCATGGTCATTCTCTATTAAATGGTTAGCGTAGGTAGAATCACATTTATGATTAATATAGGATTAGTAATGATCTGTGATACGTTTTTAAAATACAAACGAAAAGCAGTCATAGCTATTGATAAACATAAATATTTGTCAAAAACGGTCAATTTTCTAAATCCTGATAAATTTACAGTAATTGAAAAGAACCCGACACCTAAGTTCTAAAACCAAATTATCTCTCATTAAAACTCACCCTGCTTATTCAATAGTATTAATTAGTTTGAAATTCAGAAGTTAAGAGTAATGAATCCACAACCCCCGAAATTATATTCATTGATTAAATTGCATAAAGAAAACTATCCTATCAGGCCTGTAGTTTCATATATTACAGCTCCGTCAGTTAAAGTGTTAAAAACCTAATAGATATCATTCTCAAACACACGAAATGTAAACCCAAACATAGTATAAAAAATACTAAGTTAGTTAATCATATTAAAGACATCAATTTTTCAAATAATACCAAACTCATATCCTTTGATGCAAAAAAATGTTTCCTAGTGTTTCCTCTAAAATAATGATTGGTCTAATTGATAAGATGTTATCATATAATAGAACAAACCCCATAATAACGAGATCTTAAATTCACTAAAGGTCTGTTTAGAACAAATTTACTTTACATTTAATAACAGATTCTATCATTGTAAAAAAGTCTTATTATGGGAAACCCTCTTTCACCTTAACTTGGGAAAATCCTTATGGTCAACTGGGAAAATACGTTTTTTGGCAATGGCAGCCAAACAAAGAATATACTCTTTTGGTATAGATATGTTGACAACATATTGGTAGGATTCACAAGCGCAGATAGACAGTCGAATATTCTGTTTGAATTCATTAATTCTATTGATCTCAACATTACTTTTACTTTAGAGAAATAACTTAATAATAGTATTAATTTTTTAGACCTTTCTTTAAAGAGAATAAACAACAAAGTTCTGCCACCACTATACACAATAAGTCAAACCATCCATACCAACACAAATTCGCAACATATTCAATATCAATTATATTTAATTTACCTGTATGGCCATTTGATTAATTTCATTTGTTAAGTTGTGATCCTTAAGACAGCACAAGGCGACAACTGTTGCCGTTTGATTTCCGGATTTCATGTACTTAACTAATTTCTGTATGTGCCAATATTCCGGTGGAATATCTGGTCTCGAGATGGGAGCTCTCTCGTCAGATGAAGACGAACTTCAAGCAAATAATACACTGAAATTATACTTTTGAACTTACACGAGGTCATGTCAATACCTGGCCAGTGACGAATCAGGGCTGTCGTCCATTTCCTCGACGATTACTTCTCTGTGACCCAGAGGTTTATTCTCCGCAAATTCAGAAAGTGCCATATTCGTTAATTTATTTGCGCCTCTTCAGTTTAGAATTTCAATTTAAATTATCTTGGGAATTGTATGTGTTAATGTAACATATTTATATTTATTTTTGACGGTTACGTGTTTTGACAGATTATGACAGGAATAATCTCCATCTACACTAAAAATAATAAATCAGACAGAAATAAGAACGCCTAATGTGACTTGAAAATGTTAAGAGACAAATAGGTCTCAACGATATTGACAAATTTTTAAAAAAAGAATCTAAAATTTATGATTGTGATGTGGGCAAGTTTTGAGGTTATTTCGAAGAAATATGGAGAATTTCTTTTCAGCAGAAGTCGGTGATACTACAAATATATGAAAAATAGGTATCAATAACAATATTTTCAAAATGCACAGATATATGCTAGAAACACGAAACAATGATACAATCATATTAGAATTTTAAAAAGTAATTTAAATAATAACAGGAGATTGCAATGAGATGCTCCCGTAATGAATCGCAATTGGCAGCATATAATTATTATTACGTGTATTGTGATTGTGAGTTCTATTGGTTCTTGAAAAATATCCATTATTCTTAAAAACGAAGCATTATGTAAATATAGAAATTAAGTAAGCTACTTTCTTTAAAATGTTCTTTTTAAATTGCTCTATTTAGCAAGATAAAGTTTCTATTTGATTCTGAGGATAATCCTCAATGAAAAATGCCAATTCTTTTCTCTTTTGTGTTGTTCTTGTTGTTCTAAATATTGTTCCAATATTTCAGACCCACATCCATTATTGATCAAAAGATACCGCTAAAAAACGAAATCCGTTAAGTCTCTTCCTCTGAAAAATTGAAATTCTCACTGTAGTTCTGGATTACGCTCGATTTCTTCCAAATTGTTCTAAACTACTCCTATTGAGTAACAGATGTATCAAAAAATATGACCTTTCACAGTTCTCACCGTTGCTCAGAAATTAATATTCTGACGGTAGTTCCAAGCTGTTCTAAATTTGGTCAACATTGTTACAAAGTATTTCAAAGAACAAATTAAAATCGAAAATAGAAAAAACGACTTTCACTATGCCCCTTCTTTTATTGCGAAAATCGCCATTCTGATTATTGTTCAAAATTATTCTATTTGCTCTAAAAATTCTTCTTGGTTGTAAAGAAGTTCTTGGAACAATGATCAATGTTTTTTACATCAAAGAAAAAATCAAAATTGGTTGAGAAATTTGGAAAAAGCGATTTCTACCAGCTCCTTTTCGAAAGCCAGGCCAGATAATTGTTCCGGGTTTGTTCTAGATTGCCTCAAAATATTTCCAACTTTTTTTTTTAATTGTTATAGTTGTTCTAAACATTTTTTTATGTTATATATTACATGTCTTCATCGAGTATCAGAGGAAGTCAGAAAATGCTACCCGAATGTAGATACATTGATATCTTCTCTCAATAATGTTAACGCAAGCATTTATTTTGTGAAAAACTGACACATTTATGCTAAAAATTCCGATAACACACTTGAGAGATCAAGTTGACAATTTTGTGATATATAAACGTCTTTTTTTCGGGGAAAATATTACGTATATAAGAAATGTTCAGTAGTAAAGACTTCAAGGTCTGGACTTCACCTGAATGGAGGGAAACAGTCCCTCTGTAGCAATCTAGATATCTTAAGTCGAATGTAGAAGGAAAAGAAATCATGAGTTAGAATATATAATATAGGTAATGGATCCGAATGACTATTCTAAATAACAATCCAGGAATTCGTACTGTAGGTCTCTAATGCTTCTTTTTTTACATTTTCCTAAAGTATATCACAGAAAAAATCAAAATCTTTTGAGAGAATTGGAGAAAACGACTTTGACCAGCAGTTAACTCTAACTATAGCCTAGAAAGGCTATAGTTTTACTAGCAACGTTTTACATTCTATGTTAAAATTATGTTACTTTCCTAGACGATGGAAACTTGCCCAGATTATCCTTGTTGCTAAATATGGAAAACCTCCCTGCGAACCCATATCTTATAAGCTTATTGCCAATAATGTTAAAATTATTCGAAAGGATCGTGTTAAAAAGGCTTAAAAATTCATCCATAGATATTCCAAACCGCCAGTTTGGATTTCGTGAAAAATCCAGGAGTACCACAGGGATAGTTGTATCCCACATTGCAACTTTTCTTGACGACACAGCTATCCTAGCAAGAGATGAAAGCCCTATAGAGACTACCAACACATTTCAATAATCATTACAAGTCAGCCCAAATCACGTTTACCACCACTTTATGCCAACAGGTATCGTTATACAATGAGCCATTATCAGTGAAAACTGACATGAAGTACTTGAGTATTCATCTTAACCAGAGAATAAGGGCGAAAACCAGCAACTAACATTGAAATCCAGGCAAATGAACTGGCAATTGGATAGAAGATCTCAGTTAACCATTGAAGAACATGATTCTTCTCTATAAAACTATACTGGTACTAATATGGAGCTATGGAATCCAACTGTGATATTGGGCAAAACCGTTAAACATTAAAATGCTATAAACATTTCAATCTAAAATGCTTCGCATGATGGCTAACACACCATGGTAAGTGACAAACCTAACTTCACGTGAAGACCTACATATATCATTTGTGAAGGATGTTATTAAAACTCACGCCAGACGTTATAGAGAAAGAAACTTATTTCATACAAATCCATTAGTTAACCAACTACTAACCCAACACGCAGAGAGAAGACTTAAAAGAAATTGCCCAGAAGACATGCAGAAATAATCCTGTTAACCATCAGTGAACGGTATACCAACTCAATTTATTACTCTAATATATTTGAGTAGATTGTAAGTTTGAAATGTAATTTATTAAAAAAATTGATCGGGAAAATCAATAAAATGACTTTTACATAACCTCTTTTTTTTTCCAAAAATCGAATTCTAAGAAAACTTGTTAGGGTCGCCAAAACTTTGTTTCACTATTTATTTGACTTTTTTAGATCAAATGAATTGTGAAAATACGAAATTCGTTAGATTGAAGTCGAAAATTAAAATCGTGGTGATTGAATATTTAGAACAAGTAGAACAACGGTTAAAATTTAAATTTTCGAAAAAACGGAGGATTTATTTTTTTATTAAGATATTTGAAACAATGCTGAACAAACTTAAAACGATCTAGAAAAACCGTCAATATTTCGATTTTAGCATAAATCTATTTGGACTGTCTTTGATTGCCCAATATGTATGAAAACGCAATATTCTATTCTACGATTAACAACAGATAAATAAATATATGTCATGTAATATAAGAAATCTGCATTTGTTGTGTAACGCTTATTCAGTATGACTTGTAAATTGTACAAATTTAATGTAATAGATTAATAATTCTTGATTGAACTTTAAAATGTGAAGTTTTAAAATATTTTGTAATCTGAAAAATACCGTTCTTAAACGTTGCCGGATTTTTAGATAGGTATTACAGTGAGAATAACAATAAATCATGATTGACGTCAGTAGAATACCACTAACTATTAAAAAAAAAATGAAAAAAAACGAAAACATATTAATAATTATGAAGTAAAAACCTGTTTGTGTAATTATAATCTAACTAATTTGCTCGGTCTATTTATTATATATTCATATACATGTATATAAATCCAAAATATTAGCCGTAAGTGCATTAGGACAGAGCAAAAAACATGATCGCCACCTTCGTTAAGTAAGACTATATTTATTACGTCAGTAGCGAATATAAGATGGAAGCGTATCTGTGATAGGATTTTGTTCTTTAAGCAATTACCATAAATTTTATCTATCATCATCTATCAAATTAGATAAAGTTCTGGAGCGTCCTTCTACATCTTATAACAGATTTTTACTCCATTTAATGTTCATGAAACGGTTCTACGATTATCATATCAACTCTCGTAAATAAAAACGAAACGTTATTCAAACTTTTTGTCAGAATACAATACTAACTATTGGTGAACACTGTGGACATGGATAAGGTCTTTTGAGATTGTGGAATTATTAAGGGTAATATTGTTACGATGTAGCCAATTTGGCTATTGTCAAAGAGCGTTTACTGATTTTTTTCAAATGGAACACCGCGTATATTATTAAATTTTTGGAATGATAATTTTTGTTAATAATATCCTATACCCAAACCCAATAATTTCGGCGTTATTTTAAATTTCTTTTTTACAAACCGCTAAACTATTTGTTTTCGGTTCGATTTACTGTACTGGGTAAACTATTTGACAAACAAAAACAAATAAACGACTAAAAGTATCAAACTGTAGTTTTGTTAGAAGCAATATTTATAATAAATTCTCAAAGTGACCCCCATTTTGAATAGAACACATTTGCAGCCTTGACAGAAAGGACCTATTTACGTGTTGCAACTTCTCAGTGGAAACTGTCTCAAAAGAACGTATTATACGTTGCCTCATATCGTCTGCTGTAGTTGGAGGTGTCTGGTATACAATATTTTTTATGTACCTCTATAAAAAAAATCAAGTTTGGTTAAATCTGGCGATCTAGGTGGCCAACTAATGGGATCACCGCGGCCGATCCATCTACCTTCGAATTCTTGATTCAAATAGCGTCGGACATTGAGTGCAAAATGTGCTGGAGCACCGTCGCGCCACATATTTTCTCTTAGAACTGGAGGAACGTTTTGCAGAAGCAGAGGCAAGTCATATTGCAAGAAATTCAAATATTGCGCACCATTTAAATGTCCATGAAAGAAATGTGGTCCAATTATAAAGTTGCTCATAATACCAGCCCAAACATTTATAGTCCATTGCCTCTGCTTATCAATCGCTCTTAATATTCTTGGGTTGTCTATTGCATAATGATGAAGATTGTGACGGTTTGGGCAACCACTCTGAGTAAAGGTCGATTCGTCAGTAAATAATACCTTTTCGAAAAAGTTAGGTGTGCCCATTCGCAAAACGTCCTTCTAGTCTCTAAATCAGGCCCCAACAGTTCTTGATGAAAGGAAATACTGTAGTGATATTTATTTTTTTTAAATCTTGCTAACAGTAGATCGTGGTATGTTAGTTTCTGTTGATATTTTGGTCGAACTAGTAGAGGGCTCCTCAATTACTGATAACAAGACTTTCAATTTATCTTCGTCACTTGTCCTCTTTGTCCTTTCAAGCTTTTCATAACTCACATTTCCTGTTCTAATGAATCTTTCCTTAAGTCTGTCCAAAACTTGTAACTGAAGGTTGTCTTCTGTCAGGATATCTTTGCGCATAAATTCGCTTGGTTAACAGACAATTCTTTTGGGCAGATCCCATAATGAAAATCATGTCAACGACTTCGTTGCTTTCAAACTGCATATTAACTTAACTAAAAACCGTAATAATAATATGTGGAAAACAACAAATATACATGAAAAGTACGTACCTACCCACTAATCCAATCAATAAATAACACAATGACAATATTAAACGCAGAAACTTAAGAAATCACTAATATTATACCTAATTAAAGGCAATAATTAGGATTTTAATTTTTGACATTTATTGACGTTTATTTGTTTTTGTTTGTCAAATCGTTTACCCAGTACACTAAATTGAACCGAAAACAAATAATTTAGCGGTTTGTAATGCTTTATGCTAAGTAAAAGATGACACAGCTCCATCAACATTATAGCTTCACGTAATCTTCTTCGATTAACATAAAACACTTTTTGTAAATTTGCTAATTTCAGTAGACTAGGAGTCCTGCAACGGGTACTCTGCAACGCAATGTAAAAAGAAAATGTATGCTTGTAACGTCGTGATACTTTTAAGCATCAAAATAGATATGTCCTGATGCCTGGGAAGTTCGGCACCTGATCCTTTTCGAAAACGGTATTCGTTTAATACCTCTTAATGTAGATAATTTTGATATTCCTAGATTACCAATAATGGTTATTTTAAATGTGAGTGTTTCCTATATTATATAACTTTTTCTTTCTTTCAAGGATGGAAAATCTCTCTGGACAAGAAATTAAGTCTCTCTTATTTTTATAAATATGTATTCAAAGTATTTTTAAATTGCACCTTACTATTCTTTATATAATAAAAAATTAAAACTGCTCTTTTTAAAATTACGATACATACTACAACCTTTTTCTAAACTTGTCTAATCTTTACATATTTTAATATACAGGTTCGGTCTGTTTTTACCTTGCATGCGAGCTAAAGTAAATGTATGGAAACGAACGTTGTTGCCAGTATTTATACACATGTGGGCAGTGAGCACGTACTCTTTGACGCTCGTCGACAGGCCGGTACGATCATTACGATCATAAGACTCCAATATAATGCATGTGTGCATGTTGATTTTTTGGTACTATTCCCATTCGTGATATTCTTAAAAAGTATCTTAAGTTAATAAGAATTCCTTCAGATTTATTATTTTTATGATTGAATTTAATATGGTTTCGCTGAAGGTCTGCTTGCCGCCTCGCGTATGTATATCTGTTAGGTAGGTACGGTTTGGCAACTCTTTTCGTGTTATGTACGGAAAGCCGCATGCAAGATAATCGTAGGCCAAACCTGTATATCATATTCACCTAATACAAATTTGTAATTCTTTTTTTAATAACATATCATACCAAAATCCATTATTTGTATTTAGAAACTCTTTAACATGTCTAAGTTAGATCGGTCAATCCAAATTAACATTAAACTTTATTGCATTAATAATATATGCATATTAGATATACCATAACAATATGTATATATTAACAAGCGATTCGTTTGGTTTTCTTTGTGACATGCGTAGATAATATTCAAGGCAACGATGATTACAATTGTTTCTATACAGGCTGAGTTAAGAGGAGCGCACCAGACTCCAACAACATAATATATATTTATTTACATTCGAATGTCATGACCGTGATCCCAATAAAATTACACGTATTTACTTCTTTTGCTATTTTCGTAGTCAGTATCAACATTAAATTATTTTATTAATTCAATGGGGCAATGAACTTTATAAGATATTTTTAAAGACTCAAAATACCCTTAATATTGTAGCGTTTTCTGGTTCGCAATAAACAACTCGTGCAATTTATTTATTTAAAAGAGTCTGTATATTCACACACGTAAAATTAATTAGAATGTAAAAATATAAAACTAATCAAAATATAAAAATGTAAAATAAATGTAATGCACTTAAAACTACTACGATTTAAATTAACACAGGTATTTATTTCTATTACTAATATTTATATCACTTCTATTTATATAACACCGCACCACTATATTTATTTTGTACTACTTATATTTATGTTTACTCTTCGACTACCACTCAAGGAACTATTTATTTATGTTTATTTATCTTCACTGTTCCGCCCGAGACTATTGAATCTCTTATTCTGGAAATAATCATCCATCGGTTCAACTGCTTTTATATACGCTTACGAAACATCTGGAACACACCAGAAAAACGCTAGTGTTCTTCTCGATGTTTGTAGAACATACGTAGACATTCTGTCTCTTCGCAGTCATTCTGTCTCTTCGCAGTACATATAAAATGGATGATTTATTTCTTTACGACTTCTTTACCAGTCGCGCCGAATATTTGCCTTTCTTTTTAATGTCGACTGGTTTCGTTACAATATGTATTCGATAATGTGGAAATAACGATAACCTGTTGGCTGTCATCTGGTAATAAAGCATATCTCAAAGAAATCAATATTTCTTTGTCAGTTAATAAATACGTATTGCGTCTTCTAAATAAAAAATTCTCATTAAATAACTCTCAATGATAAACGATGATGAATACGATTTTGTGGAAGATGAATGTTCTGGGTTCATTTGCCATAGAGCTAATATATGATATTAAGGGGGCTTACGCAGAGGTGCCGACTAACTGCCGTGAGGTAGGACGTAAGGGGGTGGCGCCATATGCTCTAATGTAAATTCCGCCAATGTAAGTTAAAATAAAACAAACAGCAGACATTTTTGTTTTTCTTATTATGTTTTTGCATTAAATTGAATACAAAGGTTTAATTAAGGCTTCGTTGGGAGTACTTTCTTATAATTCAAATTATTTACTTCTACATTTCACTCTCAAAGTTGGTAAAATTTACAACATTATAACACAGTTTCAGAAAATTTATTTTAAAAACTAATTCCAATCGAGCATGCATTGAGCCTTTGTTTATTTGTGTTTTAAATTTCGTTTTGGTATTTCGTAAATAAAAGCGGTACTATTGTTTTAACAAAACCTTGTAAAATCCAGAATTAACATTAGCGCATATGGCGCCATCCCCTTACGTCCTATCTCACGGGAGTTAGTCGGAACCTATGCGTAAGCCCCTTTAATTAATTTCTTTAGTTGTCCTTGCTTGTTGAGGAATTACGAGAAATTATCTTTCGACAAGAAAATGAAGAATCAAAGGCATTAAAACTTTTAAGCAAACAAATCGTGCAGTGAAACGGAATATCTTATCCTTGAAACGCCTAAAGATCATTTAATACAGCGTGGTATTTAGTATTAATGAGTTTTTAAGGTTAACCTGTTAGTTCTTAAAAACAGAAAAAATGATTGTCTTTTTTCTAATTATTTTTTCTATGTTTCAGTTCAGAAGATGCGTGTCTGATATACTTGAACCAAAACATAATGATAAGTTCTTGCTGCGTTGGTTAAGAGGTAATTAATATTGCACTTATATTCTAAGTATAGCCACAATTTTGTTTTGTTAATAGAGTCCTGAATGTCATTTTAATTCATACTTCATTTTATCTTTCATTTACAAACACAAGATTAAGTTGGAACATTGTAATTATTTTTATTTCTTTTTGCACCTTGGTGAGAAGACTGGACATGTTATTACACCAGAATGGCAATATCGGACAAACATTGACAGTAAACTGCAAACAGTGTATTAAATTCGAATTTATAATCAGGGCGATTAAAAACAATCTGTGGTTTCGTGACCCTTAGCTGTTATGGAGGTATAATCAATAGAACATGGAAGAAAAAAAACAAAATTCGAATGTGTGAAGAAAATCTAAATTCTGATTTTTGCTCAGGTTGTTCTAGGTTTGTTCTAAACATTGTTATAAAACATCAAAACTGTATCTATTATAGATCAAAAGATAACATGAAATTTAAATGTGTGAATTTAGCCCCCATTTAGATTTTTTCGAATATCTAAATTATGACTTCTGCTCCAGGTTGTTTTAGGTTTGTGCTAAATATTGTGCTAGAGCATCAAAATATGTTTAAAAAAACATAATTTGCATGTGTGAAGTTAGCCCACTTTTTTCGAAAATCTAAATTCTGATGTGTGTTCCAGGTTGTTCTAGGTTTGTTCTAAGTTGTTTCAAAGTATTTCAAAGAAGAAAAAAATATAATCGGCCAAGATAATAGGAGAAAACGATTATTTCCAGGCCCTCCTTTTTTTGAAATTCTGAAAGTTCTAGCAGGTTGTTCTAGATTTGTTCTAAAACATCAAAACCGTATCTCTTACAGATTAAATGATAACAAGAAATTCAAATGGTGAAGTTAGCCCCCATATTTTCGAAAATGTAAATTATGACTTATGTACCAGGTTGTTCTAAATTTTTTCTAAGTATTTCAAACAAAAAATAATAATCGGAATTCGAATATTTGAAGTTAGCCTACTTTTTTCGAAAATCTAAATTATGGCGGTTGTTCAAGGTTGTTCTACGTTGGTTCTAAATTCTTCCAAAGTGTTTTAAAAAAAAGGCATAACGGCCGAGATAATAGGGAAAAAGAAGATTATTTTTCTTGAAGTTCTCACGGTTATTCTAGATTGCTCTAGATTTGGTCTAAAACATCTAAGCCAAGAGATAAAAATATATTGCAAAAAAAATTAGAATGTGTGAAGTTAGGCCCCCATTTTTGAAAATCTAAATTCTGACTTTTCACAGGTTGGTCTAGGTTTGTTCTAAACATTGTTCTTAAACAGCAAAACCGTATTTCTTATAGATTAAATGATAACATGAAATTCAAATGGTGAAGTTAGTCCCCATATTTTCGAAAATCTGAATTCTGACTTCTATCCCAGGTTGTTCTAAATTGTTCCAAAGTATTTCAAACAAAAAATAATAATCGGACGGGATAATAGAAGAAAACAATTATTTTCCAGACCACTCTTTTTTGTGAAATTCTGACAGTTGTAACAGATTGTTCTAGATTTGTTCTAAAACATGAAATTTGATTTTAAAAAAAACGAAATTGGAATGTTTGAAGTTAGTCCACTTTTTTTTCGAAAATTTAAATTATGGCGGTTGTTCCAGGTGGTTCTAGATTTGTTCTAAAACATGAAAGCCAAGAGATAAAAATATATTGCAAAAAAAATTAGAGTGTGTGAAGTTAGGCCCCCATTTTTGAAAACCTAAATTCTGACTTTGGCACAGGTTGGTCTAGGTTTGTTCTAAACATTGTTCTTAAACAGCAAAACCGTATTTCTTATAGATTAAATGATAACACGAAATTCAAATGGTGAAGTTAGTCCCCATATTTTCGAAAATCTGAATTCTGACTTCTATCCCAGGTTGTTCTAAATTGTTCCAAAGTATTTCAAACAAAAAATAATAATCGGACGGGATAATAGAAGAAAACAATTATTTTCCAGACCACTTTTTTTTTGAAATTCTGACAGTTGTAACAGGTTGTTCTAGATTTGTTCTAAAACATGAAATTTGATTTAAAAAAAAACGAAATTGGAATGTTTGAAGTTAGTCCACTTTTTTTCGAAAATTTAAATTATGGCGGTTGTTCCAGGTTGTTCTAGATTTGTTCTAAAACATCAAAGCCAAGAGATAAAAATATATTGCAAAAAAAAAAATTCTAATGTGTGACGTTAGGCCCCCATTTTTCGAAAATCTAAATTCTGACTTTTGCCCAGGTTGTTCTAGGTTTGTTCTAAATATTGTTCTTAAACATCAAAACTGTATCTCTTATAGATTAAAAGATAACACGAAATTCAAATGGTGAAGTTAGCCCCATATTTTCGAAAATCTAAATTCTAACTTCTGTCTCAGGTTGTTCTAAATTGTTCCAAAGTATTTCAAACAAAAAATAATAATCGGACGGGATAATAGAAGAAAACGATTATTTTCCAAATCCCTTTTTTTTGACATTCTGACAGTCGTTGCAGATTGTTCTAGATTTTTTCTAAATATTGTTCTAAAACATGAAAATAGGTTTAAAAAAAACGCAATTCGAATGTGTGACGTTAACCAACTTTTTTCGAAAATCTAAATTCTGACGGCCGTTTCAGGTTTGTTCTAAGTTTTTCCACGGTATTTCAAAGAAAGAAAAATATAATCGATCGAGAAAATAGGAAAAAACGATTTTATTATCATGGGCGGAACGACTTGCACTTTCCGTGCATTATTGTGTACTATAGATGGACGTTTTCGTATGATGCAGCTCTAGAACTGACAGCTAAGGAAAAATACGGAAATATTAAAACTAACAAAGTATCGACGATGTGAGAAATTCGAATATGTGAGGAATATGTCAATTTTAAATTTGGACTATCCAAAATTACCGGCATTTATTGTAAAAAGTGATTGTGAGGTATCTGTTGTTTGGAACGACAATTACAAACGCGTGTTCGCTGGGTCTCATTTAAGATAATAAAGCGTGGTTAAATAATACACATGACAAGAATTTTTTTGAAAATTTTCCAAAAAATGTATCAATGTGTCATACAGAAAGGACGTACCAAATTTGATGTTTTTAACTTGTCTATATACTGGCCTTGTGGTCTACAGCCCTTCGAAAATCTAAATTATGGCGGTTGTTCAAGGTTGTTCTACGTTGGTTCTAAATTCTTCCAAAGTGTTTTAAAAAAAAGGCATAACGGCCGAGATAATAGGGAAAAAGAAGATTATTTTTCTTGAAGTTCTCACGGTTATTCTAGATTGCTCTAGATTTGGTCTAAAACATCTAAGCCAAGAGATAAAAATATATTGCAAAAAAAATTAGTTTTGAAAATCTAAATTCTGACTTTTCACAGGTTGGTCTAGGTTTGTTCTAAACATTGTTCTTAAACAGCAAAACCGTATTTCTTATAGATTAAATGATAACATGAAATTCAAATGGTGAAGTTAGTCCCCATATTTTCGAAAATCTGAATTCTGACTTCTATCCCAGGTTGTTCTAAATTGTTCCAAAGTATTTCAAACAAAAAATAATAATCGGACGGGATAATAGAAGAAAACAATTATTTTCCAGACCACTCTTTTTTGTGAAATTCTGACAGTTGTAACAGATTGTTCTAGATTTGTTCTAAAACATGAAATTTGATTTTAAAAAAAACGAAATTGGAATGTTTGAAGTTAGTCCACTTTTTTTTCGAAAATTTAAATTATGGCGGTTGTTCCAGGTGGTTCTAGATTTGTTCTAAAACATGAAAGCCAAGAGATAAAAATATATTGCAAAAAAAATTAGAGTGTGTGAAGTTAGGCCCCCATTTTTGAAAACCTAAATTCTGACTTTGGCACAGGTTGGTCTAGGTTTGTTCTAAACATTGTTCTTAAACAGCAAAACCGTATTTCTTATAGATTAAATGATAACACGAAATTCAAATGGTGAAGTTAGTCCCCATATTTTCGAAAATCTGAATTCTGACTTCTATCCCAGGTTGTTCTAAATTGTTCCAAAGTATTTCAAACAAAAAATAATAATCGGACGGGATAATAGAAGAAAACAATTATTTTCCAGACCACTTTTTTTTTGAAATTCTGACAGTTGTAACAGGTTGTTCTAGATTTGTTCTAAAACATGAAATTTGATTTAAAAAAAAACGAAATTGGAATGTTTGAAGTTAGTCCACTTTTTTTCGAAAATTTAAATTATGGCGGTTGTTCCAGGTTGTTCTAGATTTGTTCTAAAACATCAAAGCCAAGAGATAAAAATATATTGCAAAAAAAAAAATTCTAATGTGTGACGTTAGGCCCCCATTTTTCGAAAATCTAAATTCTGACTTTTGCCCAGGTTGTTCTAGGTTTGTTCTAAATATTGTTCTTAAACATCAAAACTGTATCTCTTATAGATTAAAAGATAACACGAAATTCAAATGGTGAAGTTAGCCCCATATTTTCGAAAATCTAAATTCTAACTTCTGTCTCAGGTTGTTCTAAATTGTTCCAAAGTATTTCAAACAAAAAATAATAATCGGACGGGATAATAGAAGAAAACGATTATTTTCCAAATCCCTTTTTTTTGACATTCTGACAGTCGTTGCAGATTGTTCTAGATTTTTTCTAAATATTGTTCTAAAACATGAAAATAGGTTTAAAAAAAACGCAATTCGAATGTGTGACGTTAACCAACTTTTTTCGAAAATCTAAATTCTGACGGCCGTTTCAGGTTTGTTCTAAGTTTTTCCACGGTATTTCAAAGAAAGAAAAATATAATCGATCGAGAAAATAGGAAAAAACGATTTTATTATCATGGGCGGAACGACTTGCACTTTCCGTGCATTATTGTGTACTATAGATGGACGTTTTCGTATGATGCAGCTCTAGAACTGACAGCTAAGGAAAAATACGGAAATATTAAAACTAACAAAGTATCGACGATGTGAGAAATTCGAATATGTGAGGAATATGTCAATTTTAAATTTGGACTATCCAAAATTACCGGCATTTATTGTAAAAAGTGATTGTGAGGTATCTGTTGTTTGGAACGACAATTACAAACGCGTGTTCGCTGGGTCTCATTTAAGATAATAAAGCGTGGTTAAATAATACACATGACAAGAATTTTTTTGAAAATTTTCCAAAAAATGTATCAATGTGTCATACAGAAAGGACGTACCAAATTTGATGTTTTTAACTTGTCTATATACTGGCCTTGTGGTCTACAGCCCTGTGAAGTCAAAAAACCAGGAAAATCTCCTTCGTTTTGGCTTTTCAACAAATTACAGTGATTAAATTCGTTATTACAGGAGCAGCTAAATATAGTTCATTCTTACTGTAAAATATAGCTCCGTGACGAGCTTTAAATTGCTATTTACAATTTAGTGTGAAACGTTAGGTTTATCACCACTGGTAAAAACCAAAATCATAATCCAAAAGCCTTATTATTCATCCACTTACCAATTCAATTCATCTTATTTATATGATCATTCAATATCTAAGAAATATCTGTTGCTTCGTCGAAAAAGGGAAGTCTGTGCAATTTTATCAAAATTCTCTTACTGGTTCTATCTTACTAATGTAAATTTGCTCTATCCAATGCCAAAGGTCCTATCTCATTAATTTTAAGGGTTACAGAAAATTAGATGTAATAAAGGCCTAAACATTATTTGTAAGTGTTTTGAAAATATTATTTGCATGGAGATTTTCTCAAAACTGCGAATATACCGGTTGTGTCAAATATCATTAGCCATAGGAAATCAATGTATACGTATATACGATGTATACGTGACAGTAGGTACCGGGTTGGCATATATATACATACGTATACATCGTACATACGTATGCATGAGATACCCTATGGCTAATGATATTTGACACAACCGGTATGTACGTGGACCCTTTTTCGTCCAAGCCACAGAGTATATAGGAACTTATTATTTACTGACGATGTCTTTATTAAAGAATTCAACAAGAAGTATGTAACACTTATTTATTTTCTACATCTGTGTAAAATAGAAGATGTCATTTTTTATTTACATAAATTTTCTTAATTTATCATTTTAAGGTATCTGCCAACGACATGTTATGTAATCAATATTTGTCAAATTGATGATATTCACGAAGTTGCCAAGAAGTTTAAACTATCATATTACCATTTTCATCCCACGACATTTTCTTAATTAGTAATTTGAAATTCATAACGTTTATTATGATCGGTTTTGTAGGAATATTACGAATATTAGATTCCTATATGTGTTTCGAAAAGAAAGCAGGTCAAATTATTATGATCGACAAAACTACATAGTTACTTTCTAGTATCATTAAAATACATTTCTTTCACACTTCCTAGTCTGCATTGCCTTTAAGCGTTAGCTTATAAAATCATTGAATTAAGTAATATGTATAGGTTTCTAATTGTTAAACATCTCAGGTGAATTGTGTAGGGCAGATTATATTTAAATAATCACTTTCGTGTTTTACGTAGAATATTGCGAAGAATTTTAAATGAACAACCTTGTAACGGATAAAGAACATAGAGTACATAGTGATGTAATAAAAAATACAATTTATTACCGCAAAATACATGGTTTAGTACATATTAGCTTATTATAAATTTAATACATAGTTTTTAAATTCAAGCTCTACGTGACAAGATTACATATGATATGCCTAACGAATTCACAAACGATTAAAAATGTTTTTTACTGATTTTTCTGATTTATACAATTTTTTGATGCCCGGAATCGGAAAACAAAAATAAAAAAGTTGTATCCCCCACCGAAAGTTTTCAAATATTTGTATGAGCCTTCGACATAGTACATTCATTGATCTAATTATACTAATGAACGGAGTTTTGGTATTTTAACACAGATGTGCCTAAAAATTTTCTGTTTGACTTTTGCAAGTAATATTCTTTTTGTACTCACCGCCTGTAAAGTGACATTCTCGACCAGGAAAGAGTAAAGTCCCGGTCGAGGCGACTGTAAAAATTGAAAAAAACACTGGATCTTTGGGACATTTAAGAAAAATCTAACTTGATAGTAATAAAATGTAGTCTATAAAATACTACTTCCCTCGACTATTCTTCACTAAAAGTTGGGGAAATAGGAGTAATAATTAAAAATTTTTCCAATAAATTTGTGGCGTCATCTATTTGACGACATCTTAAGCGACATTCAAGCGCCATCTATTTAACCACATCGACATTCATATTGGCAGTTCATATTAAATTGTAATTAAACCAAAAAACGCAATCAGTGTACTATAAATTTATAAATAGAAGAATAAATACCTCATTTTTGCCATGTGTACAAATATAATAACTTACTTTTAGCGAAAGGTGAGTAATAGTTACGTACATGAAATGCTTAAATTAATTATGTAATCTATTTTAGGTTAGGTATGATGCTAATGACATTAATCAATAATATTTTTTTTAATTTAATGTTCGTACAAAAAATATTGTACAAACCACTTGCGTGAAGACATCTTCCACGCATTCGCGCAAATAAAAGCACCCACTTCCCGCGGTCGCTCGTACTTTCAAAGTGCGCTCATGCGGGAAAATAGTCTTCCCGCTCTTGGTTCGTAAATAACTATTAAAATTGAGAGCGAATGCAGCCATTTACCATTTCCTGCTGGTAGCAAAAATGAACGTGAAACTAACAAACAGAAGTCTTAACGTTATGAAAAGAAGATGGACTGCCAATAACCTAGAGTCAGAAGTCGTAAAACAAAACTTTAGGGAAAAAACAACTGCACAACTTAAGATGAGATCTCAAAAGGTATGCATCAAAGAAGAATGGCAAGAAATAAAAGATCTCATGACAACTACGGTGGAAGAAACACTTGGAAGAAAAGAAAGAAGGAAAAAGAATGAGTGTTTCAACGAAGATTGTGAAGAATGGGTCAGAGAAAAAAGAGAAGCCAGAATAAAATGGATTAAATCAAAGAAGAATGAACACCAACAGATATGTAGAGAAAGAATAATGAAATGTACAAAAGCACCCAAGGAAACAAAAAGAAGCAATGGATTGAGGTAATAATGGAAGTAGTAGAACGCAGTAAGAAAGACAATAAAAAACTATACAACCTTGTGAAGCGGCGAGCAGCGAACAATCAAGCAGTTCCAAAAATCGAGGACAGACTCTGGAAAGCGCACTTTAAAGAACTACTAAATCTAGCTGAAGCAGACCGAGAAGAAATCAAGGACTACAATAAAAAAACAGAGATGGATGATGGCCAAGAAGAGGATTATCTTCCAACTTACGAAAAATTTTAAAAAATAGTAAAACAACTAGAACCTAAAAAAGCTGCCGGCCCACATGAAAAATAATAATGATTTAGTGAAATACTGAGGGGAAGAACTGCAATCTAGATTGCTCAAGTTAATTACACAAATAGCAAGAGATGCCCAAAGAATGGAAGGAGGGACTACTTATACCAGTAGTAAAAAAAGGAAACCCATGAGAGTATAAAAATTATAGAGGTATTATGCTGCTAAATACAGCATATAAAATATTTCCAACATCGGAAATAAATCGGTTCAGATAATACCATATGGGAACGATATAGCTACGGCAGCCCGAGATGAAAATAGTTTAAATGAAGTACTCAGAAAAATAACCCAAGAAGCGCAAATCAGAGGACTGTATATTAACGAATGGAAAACGAATGGAAGACAGGTATAGTCCGTACCAACTTTCATGAGCTAAAATTCGTGACAGACCGCTGAGTCATTTCTTGGAATAAAGCCGACGGAAGGCTCTACCTCGACTAGATATTTGCAAGCAGTGGCGTGCCTTGTTTTTTCTTGGTATTTTGTTTTTGGCGAATATTCAGAAAGTATAGAATGGATTTTCAGCAAGTTTTGTTTGTTGTAAGAAATTAAATCACGATAAATAAAGCGGGTAGGCCAGCGTCGACTTTTTGTAATAAAACTAATTTCAAATTATATATTTTTATTTATTTGACAGAAAGATAAATATAATAATAATAATAATAATAAAAGATGAATGTGATGATTACTGATGATACAATTTAATAATATACACGTTAGCATAAAAAAGAAGGGATAAACAAATACATACTTATTTGGATAACCTCCACAGCCCCTTAATCTGATAAATTTTCGAAGTCAGTGTCATTATATGTTTCACTATCAGAATCTATTATAATTAAATTTTCTGTCAGCACATCAACTCGAATTTCATGTTGTACGTAATTGTCTTCAGCTTGAACAACATGTCGGCAACACTTTATCCAGTCTTGAACATTAACCGAAACAAATGTTTCTTCTGTCAGAGTCTTCACAGTGTCTAGTTTAAACGAGACATTTGTCTTTGCTACGTTATTTTTTACTTCAGCCCATATCATTTCGATCGGATTTAAATCGGGATGGTAGGGTGGAAGTCTTAAAGCCACATGCCCATGTTCTTCTAACAGTTTATCGAATTTGTAAACAATATGTTGTCGTTTGTGATACTTTATTATTTCATATAACTGTGGCTTATGTAAATTCGTCGAAAAAGGTATATTTTTGCTTGTCAGCCATTCTATCATATCTGCTTTCCTTGAGTTGCTGGTAGGTGGTTTTTGTACTTGTATATTGTGATATGATGCATTATCAGAAACAATAACAGAATTCGGGGGAAGATAATTAATTGAGTGTTTTATTTTACTTATATCCAGTATCATGATTCTTCACAAAGTAACAGCCGAAAGTGTTATATATTTGCTAGAATAATTGTACGGTGAAAGACCGCCGCCTATGCGTGCCTTATTCTACTCGAGGGTCGGGTCGATTCCAAGAAAGTGACGTAGCGGTCTTCCACGAATTTTAGCTCATGAAAGTTGGTACGGACTATAACAGCGATACATATTATAAACATAAAAATAAAATAATTGATAATTACAAATTTGAAGAAGTAGAGAATACCTGGGAACAATAATAAGCAGGACAAGTGACAGAACCGCTGAGATTGACAGCAGAATACAGGCTGGAAACAAAGCATACTACAAATTCCTAAAAATAGGAACATTGGATTCAAGACGATGATGAAGTAATATAAGACAGTCATAAGACCATTAATAACCTACACCCCAGAAACAATGACACTAACAAACAGAGACCATTGGGCACATAAAATAAAAATATGTGCCCAATGACATTGACTTTCTTGCGAGTAAAACAGAAAAAAAACAAAAACAAACAACTAATTTCTCAAACATAAATTAATTTGACTATCTTTTTTAAAAGTAAATACGAATAAACAATTATATCTACTCATTTGTAAGCTACCAAAAAATACATACCTCTGGAAGGTGATGCCTTATTCAGCCACATTTGATAAAGCCCCAACTAATAACTCATAATACAACGACAGCGAGGCGAGAAACAGTTTATTACAATTTTAACAAGATAAATAGAATACATTGACATTAGCCTTTAATCAGGTGATCATGCATTAAGTTCAAAATTGTAACTTTCTGAGAGCCATGACTAGCTTATATTTTTAAAATATTCTTCAAGAAAATAAGGACCTGACATTTTATTATTCTTATTTCTAATTTGAAAATATTTCAGTGATTAAAAAAAAATACCTATATATAATATCTGTACCTATTAAATATCCTTTTCAAGTGAAAATTAAATATAAAAACACTAAATATAATGTATTGTTTTAGCTAGATCGTGGGACATAGCAGCCGCTGAGAAAATGTTAAGAAATGTAAGTCTCTTTTTTATTTATCTAAGGTAAAAAGATGCAAAGTGCAAAATAAATAAATAGACGAAATTATTTACATGACCCAACATTCCGTCCATTGCATGTTTCTTCGCTTCGCCGTTAATTTCATCCACCACTGCATGTTTTCCTCCCCAAGAAATTGAATTTATTTGAAATATATTCTTATTGATGACAGTTCGTCATAATATAGGCTCGTCAGGTGCAGAGGAACTGTAATTGGTCAATTTAACTTGTAGAAACTTCAGGTAACATTTTAACATAGTATATAATTTATTTTAAATTATACAGAGTGTTCCATCCATTTACTGGCTGGCCATAGCTATAGTTTTTTTTAAATCAAGCATCCCGTATATTAATAAATTTATGCATTTCTTATGTAATTTTTTCTACTCCCATACTCTAATTGTATTATTAGATATGCCGAACCTGTACTTTAATGATGTCCATTAAGATACAGATTTTCATTAAGATACAAGTTTATGTCCAATAGGAATACAGATTTTTCATTAAGATACAAGTTTATATCCAATAGGAATGCGACATTCAAATATTCAATCAATATTCAATATGGCGACTGCATATCTGACAGATATAAAAATTAATTAAATGTGACAGTTCTCCGCAATTTACTTGTAAGTAGTTAAAATTTGTACTTTTTTGAAACTATAAACGGTAAAAATGAGGGATAATGACAGTGAAATGTAAAATTTGACTCCACCAGAAATTATGGAACAAACCTTAGTAGCCACGAACAATTTATTACCAGCTAAATTCGCAAAGATGTACGGAAAATTTTACGCGTGTCTTAATAGCTATCATTACATGCTCATTGCATAATATACTATTTATGCAGATTAATAAGATAGTATAGGACTAAAATGTAAAGTTGTCGACTTATTACCAATATGCATACGTTCTCGTAGGTAAATATTCATGTTTGCATTTTATTTTATTTATCGTTTTATAATTATTTCTGACAATACCTCTGGCAACTAATATTACAAAACGATTTTTCTTCTACACTCTCCTTTGACTTTGCGGGTTTATATATGTATAATTGCAAAATGAAAGTGGACGCTTGTTAGATAAAAAAAAAGTAATTAACGAAGAAGCGACCCTGAGAAAATTAGGAACACGTATCAACAAACACGACTTCACATATTTCAGCTTTAATTAAATCAACATAACAATTTATGTAATTCGTGAAATATAAACTCATTTTAAGAGTGAAATGTTGAAATCATATACAAAAAAGAAACATTCAAAACGCTGCTAATGTTTTAATAGATGGTATTTCACCTGTGTGAAGTATGGATATTTAATGCATATTGGTTTTAATACATAAAGTTCCGGTGGGTAATAAGGCCCGACAGATATCAAGGCCCAGGGCTTATTTCTTTAAAACTTCGATTTATGTTGAACATTTAACGTCATCTATGGATGGATGCATTCAGTATAGTACTGATTGTGTCCACTCTGGTGATGTCTCGAGACGTTCAAAAAAGTAGTTCTGTAGTGTCAACGAAGATGGTTACGTTTTTATAAAGAAGGCTTAGGTACTTGCCTTTATTTACTTATAAACTATAATATTTATGTAAAATAGAGAATTTTGTTAAAGGGAAATGACAAATAATTTTCAAGTATACACTGGCCAGAAGCCATTGGTAACAATTCAACAAAAAACTTGCTGGAAAGAAATGTACAGAGCATTTTTAAATTGACATCCAACATTGTTAACGATTATTTTGAAAAATTACATCATCTGTTGGAGACAATAAGACTAAAATATCGACCAGAGAAAGTCTACAACATGGACCAACACGGATGCAGATTAACATTGCATTATCAGCCGACTGTGCTAGCGGGAAAGGAGTGAAAAGTCCATTTAGTAGCGCCAGAACATGCCGAAAATGCGACAATGCAGTGGGAAAATTCCGCCAATGATACTGTTCAAGGGACGATGATTATAACCAGTTTATTCAGATGGACTTCCACTTGGTTCAGTTTTTCAAATGGCTCCCAAGGGGACCATGAAAACCAGAGTTCTTTTTTGAAGTGGTTGGACCACTTTGCTCAGTATATGTTCCCAACCTCACTGTTTTACTGTTTGATGATGTTAGTCATATAATACTTTAATTGCTGATAATACAGAATCTTTGGGTAGAGATATTCTTTGTCTACCAAGCAACACCACACACGAGCATCAAGCAATGGACAAGCCTGTGTTTCGTCCCTTCTAGAATTATTGAGATGAAGAACTCTTAAACTTTTGAAATCAACATCCTGACAGATGATTGAATTGAAATTGATATATTCTCCTGCTTGTTACGTTCACCCCAAGTTTCACGAATGTAGCATACAGGTTCTTCCTTATTATTGCTATCATCATTTTTATCGTATGATGGTTCTTATAAATAAACCAATACTGTTGCTGTGTTAAATAATTATCTGGTTTTGCAATAAACACTTTAAAGCAGTAAATACTTACAGTAGTTTTTTCCCATGAAACATACTGGAATATTCTTTTGGAATATACAATTATGTAACCAGCAATCACATAATTGGAAGTTTAAGCCTTTCATATTTACATAATAAAGCTAAGTACATAAAATAATGGTTTAATAAGAACACTTATAATCGAATTTTAATAATCACGAATTTCTTTGTCTACCCCAACCGCCATATTTTTTGGATTTGATTTGACAGGTCGTTGGATTGCTCAATTTAATGCGCCCCAATAAATGTGAATTAAAATCTTAGAGTAGAGTAACTAGTGTTATGATATTTATATAAGAGACTGTTCGTTTTTAACTTATTTATTTTTTTGAATTATATTGTGACATGTAAAATTAAAATTTTTTCTTCATATTAACATTGTTATTCTTCTACACCATCATTCTGAAGGTTATACATGTAATTTACAATATAATTTCTTATAGCAGTAGCAACACCACCTTCCACTTCATCAGTAATCATCATCATCATTGTCAATTACACCATTAAAAAAATCTGCATTTAACCAAAATATAATAGGCCTATGTAAAATACAACTTTGTTTTGCAATTTGGATGGCTTCTGTGTACTTCATGTATTTCATCAAAAGCATTATGACTTTGCCGTAATAGTTCTTCAAAAATAGTTACGAACATTCTGAAATGTTCCTTAAACTATTCATCACTAGAATTATTGACGGAGATTTCAGAAAAAATTGCAATTTTCTAATAATACTTTTTGCTTCATCCTGATCAGAAAACATCACTTCGTTTAGCATTAAATTTATTGCTTTTACCACAATAATGATAAGAATTTATTTTTCCATCGCATAACATGATCAATCACTTTCTATTTTTGAGGTTAAGAACTTGCCTCAATTGCTCGAATTCGTTTCTTTATTTATCAACAGCTCACATTACTAGTACGTCACGTGCTCTAAAATCTGCTCGTTTTGATCTTGAATTTCAATCAAATACTGGAAATTCTGGAACGCAGTAAAATAGCAAGCTTGTGAGTGTAGGTGATTTGATTCACTTCCTAAAACGAAATTCATTATGTTACAGATGAGGTATTGAAAATGCCTATATGTATATTTTTTTTGTATTGTAGTCCATGGAAACGAGAAAGGAGTGGGACGTAGAATACATTAAAACTACTTGGATTCCACCAGAGCCCATGGCATCTCATTATTGTAGTGGTCAATGCGGCTTTGACATAGAAGATCATCCAAGTGAGTTAATTATGTCAACTGAAATAAAGTTTGCCTCAAAGATTACAAAGAATTGCTGCATAAAATATCCACGTGTTAGCATTTTAGAGCAGATCATGTGATAATTCATTTTTCATAATAAACTCCCATGTAAAACTGCTTCTTAAATTCGTAATATTTCTTGTTTTATAAACTGCTTTTTTGAAAAGAAGATGGATAATAATAAATATTCTTATGCCAAAATAGTCTACATCTTTCCTATGGAAAACCTGGACATCGTAGGACTTATACATACCACTAGCAAGCAAGACTTAATTAAAATGGCGTATAAAAAATTGGAAGAGACTTTGGATGAAGCCGAGAAAAGAGGTCAGACAGAATTAGTCATCCTATTCGATTTGGAGAATTTTAATTTGAAGCAATTTGCATGGAAACCTGGTAAGTCTTATAGGTATATAGAATGTTTATAGATCAAACTTTATTAAAAACAATGGGAATAATGATAATAACATTTATTTTTAGCTATTGAACTTGTGATATCCTTACTCCAGCTATATGAAGCGAATTATCCAGAAATCTTACACGTATGCTACATCATTAATAGTAAGTTTGCTCCGTTAGTTATTATTATCTTCAACCAAAAATTCTATTAAGGGCCTGTTTTTCCAACTCCGATTAAAACGTCGTTTGGGTAATCATTGACCAACTACAGTTTAGTACAAATTTGCGTTTTTTTTAAAATCGTTTAGCGTTAATCACTGATTAAGAACTTCGTTTTTCGAAGAAATTTAATCGGTGTTTCAAGTACCTGATTAAACAGTGATTAGGATTAGTAATAACACATGCGTTATGTTTTCATACGCATTTGTTTGCTCTGTGAGAGTATTTTTTGGAATTAATTAATAATTATTTCCATCTGTGATTCAGTAATAAAATTGTTTTGCTTCTTCTATAGATGAAATTAACAGTATAATTAAAAATAAAAATAACATAATATTGAATATGTGTAATATTTAGGATCTTCACGGATTGAGATAAAGTCTCAGAATTGTAGCAGAATTAAAAAATGAGGTGTGGCCACCACACGACTTTCTTATACGTATGAAAGTGTTACTTCCGGTCCGAATTTTGAAATTTCATTTATACAAAAAATATTCCAAATCCAATTCTAAATACTTTTGTACTCTTCATAAATATATATAGAATGCATAATTTACGACATATTTGCAAAAATCGCTTTTCGATAAGAGTAAAAGTGGTACTTCCGGTCTGAATTTTGAATTTTTTTTATACAAAAGGTATTTAAAAGTATGTTCTAAATACTTTTATACTCGTAATGTACCTGCCTAGAAAGCATGACTTGCGAGATATTCGCAAAAAACTGATTTTCGATAAGAGTAAAAGACCTACTTCCGGTAGGAATTTCGAAAAACTTTATTAAAACAATTTTTCTCAAATTTAATTTTGAGTACATTTGAATTCTTTATAAATTTGTTTAAACTTAGTAATTGACGATATATTTGCAAAATTCGATTTTTTCACTGAAGTAAACTACTACTTCCGGTCTGCCAATTTTGCTCTAAATCTAATCAGTTCTCAAGAGGGAGATTATATTCGTAAATACAAAATTTGGAATTGATATCTACAGCGGTTTGACCACTATCGTGGTCACACACACACAGACACACACACAGAGAGAGACACACAGAAATTTTTTAAAAACCACTTTTTTTGGTATCAGGGGACCTCAAAACGTGGACATCTGCAAAAATCACGAGGTCGAAAATTTTCATCATCACAATACTTCCTTATACTACGTATAAGAAAGTAAAAGAACTTTCAAAACTGAATCTTCCTCATCAAAAAAATGAGGTGTGGCCACAACACGACTTTCTTATACGTATGAGCGTTTCAAACTATACAATTTTAAGAATTTTTTTATACAAAACTTATTCAAAATCCTATTCTAAGTACTTTCATCCTCTTAATAAATCGCTATAGAATGCATACTTTGCAAGATATTCGAAAAAAAGTGCTACTCGCTAAGAGTAAAAGTGCCACTTCCGGTCCGAATTTTGAAATTTCATGTACACAAAAAATATTGCAAATTCAACTCTAAATACTTTTGTACTCTTAATAAATGTATATAGAATGCATAATTTACAACATATCTGCAAAAAATCGATATTCGGTAAGAGTAAAAGTGGTACTTCCGGTCCGAATTTTGAAATTTTTTTTATACAAAAGATATTTAGAATTATAATTTAAATACTTTTATACTCGTAATGTATCTGCCTAGAAACCATGACTTGCGAGATATTCGCAAAAAACTGATTCTCGATAAGAGTAAAAGACCTACTTCCGGTTGGAATTTCGAAAAACTTTTTTAAGATAATTTGTCTCAAATTTAATTTTGAGTACATTTCAATTCTTTATAAATTTGTTTAAACTTAGTAATTGACGAAATATTGGCAAAATTCGATTTTTTCACTTATGTAAACTTCTACTTCCGGTCTACCGATTTTACTGAAAAACTAATCAGATCTCAAGAGGGAGATTATACACGTAAATACAAAATTTGGAATTGATATCTACAGCGGTTTGACCGCTCTCGTGGTCACACACAGACAGACAGACAGACAGACAGACAGACAGACAGACAGACATACACACACACACACAGACATTTTTTAAAAACCACTTTTTCAGTATCAGGGGACTTCGAAACGTGGACATCTGCAAAAATCTCGAGGTCGAAAATTTTCATCATCACAATACTTCCTTATACTACGTATAAGAAAGTAAAAGATATTACGCTATATCTTTTCTGATGAGGATGATTCAGTTTTGGAGGTTTTTTGTAATTCTGCTACAATTCTGGGACATTATCTCAATTCGTGAAGATCCTAAATATTCTGTGGCAATTATAATTTTGAACCGTGAAACACTAAATTTATTATTATTTTTTTTTAATTATCCCCCTATTTACATACAATCTGTCCTAATATCAGACATGTATTTTTTTTGGATTCCAATAGTCAGGGAGCGAAGTAATTTCAATGAATTTTTCCTTATTTATTATTATTATTATTATTAATAATAATTAAACTCCAACATGACAACTATGCTAATTCACTTACTAAATCTAAATAGCAAGTTGGTGGAATTTTTTTTTGACGTCTTTTTATTTTCTTGGTCGCTTTCCATAGTGAATAATAATCATTTACTTCTGTCGGGGATAATTGTTTCAGGTAGGTTTGTATTGTTTATTTTTGTGGTCTAGCATTAGTTTTTTTCAGATTTTTGGTTACCTATATTATTAAGTATTCTTTTATTATTTACTGTTCGATTTAACTGCCAGTTTAGTTAGTTTAGTTTTATGATTAATATAAATAATTTTCAAGTTTATTTGAACCTCCATGCTACCACTAAATCCTTGTTTGTTTGAAATATTTCTTAAGCATTTTGGGGTTTTAATTTACTGAAATCGTAGAACTCTCAAAGCAAGCAAGTGCTTAGTGGATAGTTCTAATAACTAGATTCTAATATACCTGCTAGTTTTCTATATTATCGTCGAGTGGTTGAGCCCCGCCTGAGCGCAGCGTATAACATACTACTGACTTCTTAACGAATATAAACATTTTTGTTGCCACTATTGAAATTATTACCTGAGAATTTCGAATTAGAACAAACATTCAACCATTAAATGATTTATGTCTTGTTTTCGATTGTAGCACCAAAGCTTTTCGCCTTAGCTTATTCAATCATCAAAAAGTTCATAGATGAATACACTCAAAGCAAGATTAAGATATACAAGCAAGAATCTCAAAAATGGCGGGCAGCTATCATGGAACATGTCACCCCAGATAACCTTCCAAAACACTATGGGGGAACGATGGTTGATCCGGATGGTGATCCAAAATGTCCTTCAAAGGTTAGTATAATTATAATTATTGTTAAAGTTGACGCTGTTGAGAAACATGTGAAATAAATAAAATGCCCTGAAATATTTTAACCAGTTTCTATTTCTTAAATCAAATGTTAGCTTACATGATATGTTGGTAAAGAAATATAAAACGTAAACGAGGTAAAAATATTGTCTAAGCTTTCATTTTACTCAAATATAAATTCAAAAATGAGGTGTGACGTATGTACCTCGCGAGCATGGAAAACGGGCCTTCTTAATACTATGTGTTATTGTGTGTACTGTCATCACACTGCCACACATTCAAAATGCCACATGTCACTTTGTCGGACAAAATTAAAATTTTAGAAAAAATTGCAAAGGGATGGTCGAGAAGGCAAGTTGCGCAGAAGAGTTTGGAATTGGTAAAAGTACTGTTTCAAGAATAGTAATACATACAATGGAATCGGGAAAGTAAATTGAAAGTAAAAAGGGTACTGGTCCAAAAAGAATATCTACTGTAGAACATGATGCGATATTAGTTCAGAAAGTAATCGAACGTCCTTTTATGTTGTCTATTAAAGCAGTTGAGGTAGCAAACTTACCCTATTCGATTCATACTGGAAGGCGTCAATTGAAAGAAAGTGGTTTAAGAAATTCGGCTGCTCCTCAAAAAAATTATTAAATGATTGACATATGGAAGAACGTGTAGGATTTGCTCTTGAATTTATTACCAGTGATCAACATCTTTGAAATAACGTTGTTATTACGGACGAAAAAGTATTTCAATCTACTGACAGTGACAGGATTAGAGTGTATAGGTCCAGAAGTACTAGATATGTGGAAAAATACGTAAATAAACAAAACTAGAGCGGACGTTTTTTGGTTAATTTGTGAGGCTGGATATCTAGAAGGGGATTTGGTGTTTTATAGAATATAGAAGACAGATTTAATAGTGCTGAATATATGAATATACTGCAATATGTTATGCTTACCTCTGTTACAATATTATTACCAGAAGGCAACTATATATACCAACAGAACCATTGCCCTATGTATAGTTCTCGTATAGTGACTGATTGGTTTGCTGAAATAAAATTCATGTTCTCAAATGGCCGAGCAATGACCCGGATTAAGACATTATAGAGAATGTATGGTGTTTACTAATGAGGAACATTCGAAAACAGCACGTGCGACCTCAAAATAAAAACAAACTATTGGAAATCGGGAACACAGCATGGTAAGACATATAAAACGATTATATTGACAGGCTATATGAATCTATATCACATAGACTGGAGTTAGTTATTGCTGGAAATGAAGCTGTAATGAAATATGAATACAAGATGAAAGATAACCCAAACTCAGACATATAACTTTAGAACTGTCATTGAATGTCATTTAAAGATAGATAATATCCATGTAAAACAAGTGTCCCGTTTTCCGTGCTCGCCACTGTATGTTCCCAGTTTTTTTATGTACCTATAAGTTTTAAATACGTATACACTATTCACCTTAAAAAATTAATCCTGTGTGTAATAGAACCCCTTTTTAAATTATTAATAACGTTCCGCGTTGATAAAGCCATAATGTAAAGAAACAAATATGAATTATATAACGTAATGTCATGAAACTTATAAAATTGTAATAACGTAATTTAATGGCCCTCTTAATAATGCCCTTTTATATTTTAATATTTTTTAAATAAAATAAAATAAAATAATTGAATCGTTTTACCTGGCTAGCTCATATTCCCAGGACGATCCATATCAAGAGATATCAACAAAAAACAATCTTCGGGCATTAATTGCAACAATTAAATAAAACAAAATTATTTTAATTTAAATAACATTTGCATTAGAAACCAAGATCTTTGCATATATTATTACAAACACAAAAAAGAAACATACACAAAATAATATCAATTTTAAGTTGTACAAACACATTAATAAAATAATTTCCTAGCGCCTATAATACTAAAAGATTCGTTGTGATATATTTGTATTACTGCTTTTACGAACTTACAATGTTTATATTAATACTAACAACGTACTTAACCCGCGTTAATACACCGGTGACCGACCTCTTCGAAGGTCCTCAGTCGATTTTCTCCTGTCATCCGAATTTCACTCTGCCTGAGACCCACATGCTCCCTTTTCCCTTCTGCCCATGGATCCTAGTTAACGTTTTCACTCGTTAATGTCACGTTTAACCGGTGATAACATAAACACTCGGCGTCTCAAGTCTTATAATACAATCAATAAAAGCAATTGGTGCCATGAGTCTTATAAACTATCTAAATACCATTTAACTTATACATGGATATACATTTAGGATAAACAGTTCTAAGAAATATATCCTTTAGTTTCTAATACATAACTTTGAAATATAATTCATATTCAAAATTAAAACTTATAAAAATAGTAAATTATGCAATGCCGTACCGTTACAAGTACGTAAAAGTGGTCCGAATTTTGAAATTTATTTTAGATAAAAATTATTCCAAATCTAGCTCTAAATGCTTTTATGTCCACAATAAATCTTTATAGAATGCATAATTTATGAGAAATTTGTCAAAAACTGCTATTCGATAAGAGTAAAAGTGTTACTTTTGAGATGAAGTTTGAAGTTTTGTTTATACAAAAATTGTTTGAAATTCAGCTCTAAATGGTTTTTGCACTTGTAATAAATCTTTATAGATAGCATAATTTGCCAGTCATGTGGCGATGTGAGTCTCAGGTCTGAATTTTGAATTTTTTTTATATAAAAATTATATAAAATCAAATTTTGAATACTTTTATACCAATATATCTGTCTAGAAAGCATGACTTGGGGAATATTTTTCGATAAGAGTAAAAGATCTACTTCCGGCTAGTGATGGGCATGATAGAGGAATACGAGAGGTATTTTTTAATGCACTAGACAGACGCATGTTCGTCGGCTCCTGGCAAAATATTTTCAAATCAACTTTTACGTACTTTTGTATTTGCTAAAAATTTGAGATAGAAAGGGAGGAGGAAGAGAGGGGGAGATTAAGAAAGGGATTTTTTTAAAGACCACTTTTTCGGTATAAAGAGCTTCAAAACGTGAACATTTGTAAAAAATCTCGAGGTCCAAAATTTTCATCATCAGAATACTTCCTAAGAAAGTAATTATACTACGTATAATATAACAAAATGAAAATATTTTCTAGGTGAAACAAGGAGCACGGGTACCCAAGCATCTCTACAAAAAAAATTTAACAGAAGAATCAATTATTAATAGAGAATATGCCACGACAACAATAAGGAAAGGAAAGCAGTTGGCACTGGATTTTTATGTGGCTGAAAACGGTTGTTTTCTGCAGTAAGTATTTGCGAACAGTACATATATTGTTATAAAATAATTTTAGTTAACAGACTACTTTAATTACATTAACCAGAAGAAACAACTTTAAACATTATAAAAACCTGGTATTTATTGCGATTATGCTCGCAATAAGTTTGTCTGAACCTGTAGTTCTGTGCACTTTTAGTTAATGCGCATGCGTAATTGCCATTATTGGCATTGTTTGACATGTCCATGGTTATATTTTCATGTTACACTTCCGAGCTTGTATTGTAGTTTTATTTTATCGTCGTCCTATTTGAATATTTATTTTAGTTATATACCGGGTGGTGCAATAGTGTGTCGGCGGAGCTTAGTGTGAAAACTAATAACGCTGCAGCAATGAGACTTTACGTACGTATGTAGTATGCGACTGTGCATTTTCTAATTTTATTTACAAATATACAGGGTGTTCCAAATTTTCGCAACCACATTCAACTTTTTTATTTTAAATACATTGCTATACTTTCTAGCTATTATAATGATAGCCATTCAAATTATCTTTGCAATGATATATGGATATGTGCACTTCAGACTGTTCGTTTTGATTTTATTGATAATATTGTTAAAATCTTGACAGTTGCAGCATCTAACATTTTAAGCTGTAGTCTGTAAATGGGTAGAATGCCTCACGTAACTCTTGTGTCTCTAATTTATGGACTAACACGTTATTTGTTTTGAGGTTGAACAAAGTGAATAAATATACAGGGTGTTAAATATGTCGTGTCTAAGTTATCGATCTTTATTGGTTATTTTCTCGTTTTTTTTAAATCTAACCTATAATATTTTTATAAGTCAGCATATTCCTTGTAAAATCGACTTTAAAATGGTACCAATAACATAGTACTTATTTCTAGTATTTTCAAAGTTATAACCCTTTAATGGGATATACTCATGTTTATAACATGCAAAATGCGGGGCATCTAATTGTTGGTTGGCCATGAAAATAAAACAAAGTAATTTTAACAAACACCAGTTTCTTAAATGCTTTATCATTAGTTTTAGAAATACATTTTGAAAATTTTCGATAATAAAACAATCTTAATTTAAAATGTGTTCAAATATATTTCCATTCTGCTCTACACATGCTCTCAACCGTCTCTGTATCGACAGACTTACATTCTCAGCTAAGTTATTCTCACTTAATTGAAGAAAAGCGTTTCTTATTCGTTGCTGCATGTTCTCTGCCGTTGTAGGAGGTGTTGCGTAAACAATGTTTTTTACAGTTGGCCACAGAAAGAAATCACAAGGTGTGAGATCTGGTGATCGTGGTGGCCAGCTTATCAAACTTCCTCTCCCAATCCACTTATTAGTGAATACCCTATCTAAATGTGCTCTTACAGCAGCACCATAATGTGCTGGTGCACCATCATGTTGGTACCACAATCTCCTGATGACGTTATATGGGAGGCCTTCTAATAGCAATGGTAAATTATTTTGTAGGAAATTTGTGTAGATTGCACAATTTAACGTATTATCAAAAAAGAATGGACCAATAATAGTGTTTCCTATGATGCCTCCCCATGTGTTAACACTCCATTTTTGTTGATATAAAATGGGCTGAACAAAATGTGGGTTTGTAGTGTCATAATAATGGGTATTTTTTCTGTTTGTGGTTCCACAATTAGCAAATGTTGCTTCATCTGTGAAAAGCACATGATCTAGAAAAGTTATATCGTGTCGTAATTGTAAAAGTAGCCATTCACAGTACACTAGTCTCCTTTCAAAGTCCGTTTGTAATAAGCCTTGATGATTTTGAATTTTGTAAGGGTGAAACTTATGTTTTTTTAAAATCCTTTTTACAGCAGTGACTTCTATCCCGTGTTGTTTCGAAATTATCCTTGTAGATACGTGCGGATTTTCCACAATGGACTGGACGACTGTCACTTCATTATCTTCTGTAATCATAGTCTTACTTCTTTCATGTTCGACGTAATTCACTGAACCCGTTCGAAGAAACCTTATTAACAAATTTGCAACGTTTTACTATCCGGTGCTCTTGGGTCGGGATATTCCATCGCATATGTTCTTGATGCTAAAAATGGATTTCTGTTGCTAGCGCCAAGAGCAACTACCATGTCTATGAGCTCCTCTTTCGAAAAATTCATTTTAAAGCAAAAACAACAATAAACTATTATGGTATCTAAATGAGAAATAATGTCAATAAAGCGATATAACTGATAGCAAGGTAAATACAACACGTAATAACAACTAACAAACAAACGGAAATTAATAATTCACTAGCCGAACTTAATTTATAACAACAAACCGCAATTACAGAAAAGAGAAAATACAGAAAACGACTTTTTATGGACTTTTGAAGTAGAGATTTGACGTTTGGTTGTACACCCATTTTTTTTTTAAATCAAGGCCAACCAACTATTAGATGCCCCACATATTGCATATTATAAACATGAGTATATCCCTTTAAAGGGTTATAACTTTGAAAATACTAGAAATAAGTACTATGTTATTGGTACCATTTTAAAGGCGATTTTACAAGGAATATGCTGACTTATAAAAATATTATAGGTTAGATTTAAAAAAACGAGAAAATAACCAATAAAGATCGATAACTTAGACACGACATATTTAACACCCTGTATATTTATTCACTTTGTTCAACCTCAAAACAAATAACGTGTTAGTCTGTAAATTAGAGACACAAGAGTTACGTGAGGCATTCTACCCATTTACAGACTACAGCTTAAAATGTTAGATGCTGCAACTGTCAAGATTTTAACAATATTATCAATAAAATCAAAACGAACAGTCTGAAGTGCACATATCCATATATCATTGCAAAGATAATTTGAATGGCTATCATTATAATATCTAGAAAGTATAGCAATGTATTTAAAATAAAAAAGTTGAATGTGGTCCGAAAATTTGGAACACCCTGTATATTTGTAAATAAAATTAGAAAATGCACAGTCGCATACTACATACGTACGTAAAGTCTCATTGCTGCAGCGTTATTAGTTTTCACACTAAGCTCCGCCGACACACTATTGCACCACCCGGTATAGAATTAATTTTCCTTCTATTTTAATTTGTAAACTTTACGAATATTTGTTTATTAATTCAGTTTAGTAGAACTTATTTTTCCTTTCATTTTTTTACCTATCGTGTTAAAAGTAGTAAGTTGCTATATATTTATTGAATACGCAAATCTGTTTAAATGCATCATTTCAAGATTATAACATTTTTAAAACGTGCTCTGAATATATAACATACTGTATCCTTTGAGTTCTACTTTTAAAGGCTGTTCTTGACCAACCTATTGACAAAAATTTGCCGTTACTATTTTATTTTTTAAATTTAGAATTTGTTAATAACTTGATTACAGCGGCAGCTATCGTATCCCAGCACAGCTATGAACCATCGTCTCCACAATATAAGTACACTTGTCACAAAAAGTATCGCTTCATGTAAAAAAGTAAGATTTTTTTTGAATTATGGAATAAATCTCAACTGAAAATATTGTACTTATTTCGTAAATGGCATACTTTACTTATTTTATCTGACAGTTAATTTTTATCAGATGTTTTTTCTTTGTTAATGTCAAAAAACGTAAAAAGTGGAAAGTGTGAGAAAAGGCGTAGTTCATTAATTCTGTTAAAAAGTAAATTTGCGTAGGCATTTGATAACTGTTTTTTTATTAAACAGATTTTGAACAAAAATGAGTAATTTGACACCAGTACAAGCAGCCCAAATTGTGGCCTTAAGTGAGGATGGAAGATCGCAGCGATATATAGCCCAACTTATGAATATCAACCATTCGAGCGTATCCAGAATATTAATAAGGTTCAGAGAAACGGGAGTTTACCATAGAAGACCAGTTCCAGGACGTCCAAGATGTACCATCCCTGCAGATGACCGTTTTCTACGTCTACAAGCCCTACGGGAACGTCATATTACTGCACGAAAACTGCGCAATGATCTTTCCAAAGTCCGTAATGTCCAAATAAGCATTAATTCTGTTAGAAACAGGTTAAGGGAAGTTGGAATTAGAGCTAGAAAGCCTGTTACTGCACCATTGCTAACCAGAGCACGAGATTCGCAAGACAACATGTAAATTGGAATGTAAACGACTGGGCTAATATCCTGTTTACAGATGAGTCCAGATTCTCAATTTTCGGGTCAGATAGACGTATTCCAGTTTACAGACGCGAAGGCGAGCGATTTGCACAGTGCAACATAAGATCAGCAAGGAATTTTGGCGGTGGCTCTATTATAGTATGGGGAGGCATTTGTTTAGAAGGTCGCACAGAGTTAGCTGTATTTCGCAGGGGATCTTTGACAGCTGATCGGTATATAAGAGACGTTCTAGAAGAACATGTCGTACCATTTGCTCCTGTTATTGGAATACATTTTGTTCTAGTGCATGATAACGCACGTCCGCACGCTGTAAGAATAACAAGCGATTATCTTCGAGAAGTAGGTATTCAAGCTTTAGCATGGCCAGCAGTAAGCCCAGACTTGAATCTAATAGAGCACGTTTGGGACAACCTAGAACGCCGCATAAGATCTCGTAATATCGCTCCAGACGGCTTAGATGACCTTGAACACGCATTATTGAAGAAAGAATGGGAAACTTTAGATATGGAGTTTGTAAGGAATTTGATAAGAAGCCTTCCACAACGGAGGTGGCAATACTAGATACTAAAAATCGTTTACTTTACTTTAAGACATTTTTCGTTACTTTAAAATTTTCTTGTTTTGGAGAATAAGAATTATCTTTGTAATTTCCTCAAAAATTTTCAAAAAAAAAAAAACCAAACATCTTTTAAACTTAACGAAAAATCATTATCATTTTTCAAAAAAATGTATATATGTATATCGTGAGAAGCATTTTGTCAAAATCCATTTATTTTGAAATGATGCGATACTTTTTGTGACAAGTGTATATTGTGTGATTACGACTTAAATGGGTCAAGTCGTTCAGAAGTTACACGATCACTAACAGACGCACCAACGATTATATATACCGGGTGTCTGTTTAAGTTCGGCCACCGGCCATATCTCGGCTATCGTTTATCATACAACATGCCGGAAAAAATCTTCATTGTGAAATGGACCACGGGAATTTCACAAAAATAATTTTAAGTTTCTAAAATGAACGCAAGCGGGCGCAATTCTCAAGATGAATTAAAAATTCGATAATTTTTAATTAAATTCTAGATTAAGATAGATTAAAATTTTTACTAGCAACATTTTCAGACGTTTTTATTGATCTAAGTCCCACACGAAGGGAAGGGTGGAGGGGAGTATGTCTGCGTACAAAAGTAGGTATAATTTCGGTTTGCCTCAAGGGATTTTAATGTTTATGGGCTCATTAGATAGAGAATTTTACAAAGAATTACGCATATTCATCGTTCGAATCGTGAGTTATGGCTCATACAAAAATCCTTTAGAAAAAATCACTTTTTTTTCCCCGAATTATCCAATTTTCCGGGCAATTTTTCAATTTTCTTTTCCTAAAAACCTCATTCGGAGTATTACGAACCTTTTTTTTTAGAAAATTAGCCAAATTGGTCCGGCCGTTCTCCAGTAATGCGCTTCCAACGAACAGCATTTAATTTTACCATACTGTTCATTTCAGTTATATCTATATAAGCAATATAATTAATTAACCTCCATTAACTAGTAATTAATTCCAAAAATACACATTCATACAGTAAAACGTGGTAAAACAACTGGACATGAAAACATGACCGCTGTCAATAATAAAAAAATTCTAGTTCTAGGTTATGTGCACGTGTAAGGAATCCTATGTCTAATATTTTATCTTACGACGTTCCTAATGACAGATTAGCGCTAACCAGTGTTGGAAAAACGCAATTTGTAGTAATCAGCACTTTAACAAATGAATACATAACCGGCATTTTAATCGCAGTTGGAAAAACCGGCAGTAAATAATATACCCTGACCAGTGGGTAAGAACAAGATCTCTCAAATATACAAATGAGTCGACCATCGATTCTTCTACCAATAAGAAATGAAAATTCCGCCAGATCAAAAATTATATTGATAAAGCTGTTAAACTTGCATTTTTTCTGATGAGGCATGGTTTCATCTTTCGGGGTACGTTAATTCTCAAAATATGCAAATGTGGAGCACTAATAAATCGCATTTTTTTGTCGAATCTCCACTACATTTTCAAAAAAATTGGGGTTTGGATGGCAGTCTCCCGTAGAAGGATAATTGGGCCGTTTATTATTCAATTTCACCATCAATACAGAGGGGTACAGAAATAACATTTTGAATGAATTTGTTCAACAACTATACGACGATGAACGTCATAATGGTTATTTCCAACATGACGGCGCAACAGCACATACGACACGAGAAACTATAGCCTTCCTCCGTGAGTTGTTTGATGATCGACTTATAGGCTTGCATACGCAAGTTAAATTTCTTCCGAGGTCACCTGGTTTGACTGTTATGGACTATTTTGTTTTCCCTTACTGCAAAAGTAGAATTTTCGGAACCCCTGTACATAATTTGCAAGAACTGCAAAGTATGTGCAACCATAACACCACAAATGTTGCAAAATGCTTTTGATAGCATGAAAGGGCGCGTAAACGTGTGCATCGAACAAGGCGGGGGTCATTTTGAACATTTATTGTAATTTGTTTATTAATTTTTAATAAAATGTTATTCAAACATGTAAATCAATTTAAATAAACATATATTTACAAATTTTATGTCAGTCAAATGTCAGTATGACAGTTAACCTGATATTTTAATCAGAATTATCTCAAAACAATGATACCTAAGACGAACGTTTTACATTCCTTGGCAACAATATAATTTTTGATCTCGCGGTACATTGTCAGTAAGGGAGGCTGAATTCGTATTCTGGATAATGTTTATTTAATTGTTTTACCTCAAAAGTCTCTGCATACACTGTACTCTTTAATAACGAAAGCCGTTTTCCAAAAATTTCTTTAGTACCTACACAAAATGATATTCCACTACTACCTTTGTGTTTTAGCATAAGAAGCTTTATTACACATATGTCACTATGTCACTATGATACATTCTTATTAACACCATTTAATTAGTTTTCTCTTTTAATTAGGTGGGACTTCCGTACAGAGGGTCACGACATACGATTCGGTATAAGTTATACAGACGTAAATGGAAATTCCCATACAGTTATAAAGCCAGGTCGTACATCGGCTAATATTATCGACGTTTCTGGTACCATTCCGTGTAAAGCACCCGCAACATGTGAGTAGTGAGTACTGAGGGTAGTTAGTTTAAGGAATTTTGGACACAACAAAAACTACGCATTTTACCGGTAAAATTCACTACTATATACGACGTTGCATTTTAAGTTTGCGGAATCGGGGAAAAGTGGATAAAAGAAAATATAAAATTATTTTTCTTTTTCAATATATTTCCTTTGTAACCCAAATTCATTTGATATGTTATTTGTGCTATTTCCATATATTCATATGGATTCTGAACAACCGACGTTTCGGCGGACATTACGTCTGGCGTCTTCAAGGTAGCCCTATACGAGGGCTACTATTTATATTTCGGGAATAGCAAATAATAACAATCATTTTTAAATGAAAATGCCTTTATTGTTTTTCGAAATATTCCCCTTGATAATCAATACACTTTTGCATTCGTTCAAACCATTTGTCATAGCAGTTTTTCCATTCCTCTTGAGACACCTTTAAAACATGGTTTTTGAACGCTTCAACTGCTCCTTCGGCGCTCGTAAATCGTTGACCACACAGTTTACCTTTGATATTCGAGAACAAGAAGAAGTCATTGGGTGCCAAGTCAGGACTGTACGGAGGATGAGTCATCAATTCGATGTTTTGACAGCTCAAAAACTCACTTGTTTGACTAGATGTGTGAGAGCTCGCATTGTCATGATGTAGAATGATTCGTCTTTGGGGTTTTACGAATTTCTCCGAAGACTCCCGCCAACAAATGGTCGTGTACCACTCGGAATTGACAGTTCTACGTTGCTCAAGCGGAACAGTGGCCACATGACCCATTCGGCCGAAGAAACAGGCGACCATTTGCTTCGCTGTGCTTCTTCCACGAACAACTTTTGTAGGATTTAGCTCGTCTTGGAATACCCACACGGTCGATTGCTGTTTTGTTTCCGGCTCCTAAGCATATATCCATGATTCGTCACCTGTCACGATTTTATATACGTCTTTTGAAGCACCACGGTTGAACTTTTTCATCATTTCCTTACACCACTTGACGCGTGCCTTTTTTGAGCGATTGATAAATTATGGGGTATCCAACGAGAACAATTTTTTTTTACAACTAAGTGTTCATGCAAAATCGAATGTATTGAAGTGGAACTAATGTGCAAGGATGCCTCTATCTCACAATATGTCACATGACGATCTTGCATTATCAATTCACGCACTGCATCGATGTTTTGTGACACAACAACCGATTTTGGACGACCTTCACGGAATTCGTCGGCGACCGAAATACGACCACGATTGAATTCACTATACCAGCATATACTGTGGTTTTTGATGGTGCTTTATCGCCATACAAAGAACTGAGTTCATCGACACATTCTTGTTGAGATAATCCATGTCGAAAGTTGTGAAAAATAATCCAACGAAAAATTGATTTTCTGAACTCACTGTAAACAAAAGAAATAGCACTTGTACATCAAAACGTTGTGAGTACTTTTATGCTAAAAAATGTCAAACTTTACTATGGTGTTGTCAGATTTTAGCAATTGACATTAGTGTTGCCAATTCCAATTCCCGAAATATAAATAGTTCCCCTCGTAAAAGGCTGCTTCATGCCAGAACGACACTAAATTGCGTTTTTAAGGTGAACATTTTTGTACAACATTTGTGACAGTTCTAAATGTCAGTGTGACGAATTGTGTCATAACTCGTCGCATTGACATTTAAAACTGTCATAAGAAAGCAAAATAAGGCTAGTTTTAAAAATGAATTACAGTCTGTTATCTCTATTGAAGAACAATACTATGGAGACGCTGTAAAGCATCTTTGCTGTACTCTCAAAACGGGAGCATTGGGCGGGGCTAAGTGTGGGACCAATATGGCTACTTCACCTAGTTCAGACTACTCAAAATTATAATCTGTCATCCCACACCTGTCAGGCCTACGCTAACCTATGTAATGTTATTTTCAGAAGAATTCTTCTTATCAACGCCGTCTCTGCTGTTGCAGCTACGTAGAGCACAAGAAACCATAATATCTTTTAATATTTAACTTATTATATAACTCTAATACACTTAACAAACAGTCCACTTTTTACAATCACTACCTGTTTGACGTAAGTGTAGTATCAATATGGCGGACCTGTACCCGGTTTGGTCACGTAACGTCGTCTCCCTACCTATTTTTTCTCAATGGTTATCTCATTCTGTTCTCAACGGTTATGTTATTAATTTTACGTACCTGTACCTACCTTTAGTATTCTTTAAAATATCAAATTAATTCTGTACACATTATTGGTTAAGTCGCTCTCGCAAAATGCCATCAAATTTGACATGTTGTGAATTTCACCTACAAACGCCATAATATTCATACACCTTTTGACATTTGACATAATTACCATTTGCCTTTTATTATAATTGTCATTCAAACAATATAAATCTGTCAACAATGCTTGCCGACTAAACATAAAAAAAAGTATGATAATAATAAATATTATACAACAAGTGAATTAAACCACTGTTTATTTGCGAGAAGAATGTTTATTCTTCTTTGGTTCCTGCTAAATCAAAAAAAATTTATGAAAAAGAGTATGAGAATTTTTGTGAGTGGAGGAAGCGAAAGGATGCAAGGGGAGTAGACGAAATAATAATTTTGGCTTATATTTCTGAACGATCCAAAATGCGAAATCTTCGTCATTTGGGCGTGTTATATTATACATATAGTGGATTAAAAGCGTTTTAATTCACTACTGAATTAAAACGCTTTTAATCCACTCGTAGATAATAGACTACTTATAAGGGTAACTATGGAGTTAATAATGTCACTTTATAATGTCAAAATTGAATAAAATATTATAGATGTATAAAAATAATTTAATACCTTTATTTATAATATTTAATTTGTAACTGGTTTTCATCTAATAGTATTTAACTACCGGAAGGTATATATCCTGAAATGTTAATTAATTCGTTCAACTTTATTGTTCTGAAATTGTTTCGGTTGATTGGAATTTGTAGAGGCATTGAAGCGTCGTTTTTAGCTTGTTTTGACCATCTCAAAATAACTTAAATATGTTTTCAGATACCGTTACTTTCGACAACAGTTACAGTATGTTCCGAAATAAGGTGCTTCATTATTACGTTGGTGTCACTGAATCACTTGATAAGTTAGCCATTGATAATACACAGAATGGAAAAGATGAGACGACCGAACCAAATCGAGTGGATCAAGTTCATTTAGACTGAATTTTTGTTAAATAATTGGAGAGTATAACTAGATATTTGAAGTGGTACGGATACAAAACAAATCGGCTGTATGAAAAAAAGCCGAGTTTAACATTTTAATAATTCCATAGTTAATATATCCTATTAATTAATATAAAGAACTGTTAATTACTATTATAATTTGTAATGAGGGAAGCCAAGGATTTTTATATACTCGAAATTTGATATACACCAGTCATAATGTGATAAATAGCTGTTAGTAAAATGTGTGTATTCACTGTAGTTTATAAATCACACAATAAATCAGTTTAGAATATTTCATTGCATTGAATTGGTGGATTAGAAAAATGTTTTCAGTGTGGGATAATTTAGAGTAGTCTAGCTATCTATGACATTGACATAATGTTGGCGATATTGAAATATGTATATTAACGAAGTCATTTCAAGATGGATATTAATTTTTCTTGGAAAAATGTAAATATCGTTAATATTTTTACATAGTTCTAACTTTATATTATCATCAAAAGAAAGTTTTGGTAAAAGAGAAACAATTACAGTATCCAAAATCAAACTAAGGGATAATTCCTGGAATAGGAAATAGACAAATATGAGTAAGCAATTTAAATCATCATAATTTTTTGATTGGTGGAAATTTTACTTTTATAACAATACTTCCACATATCAAGCATATTTTAGTGTAAATTCGATAACCCAACTGAAAATGGTAAAAATTATTTTCATAATAATCCTTTATTAGGAAACAGATATTGTTATTAAATGTTGATTCAATAAAATTATAATGAAATAAAAAAAGTGTCTGATTTATCTGATGATTCCTATGAATTAAGTGAACTTTTTGTTACAGGAGAAAATAAACGAGTACGATTTCATTGATAACTAACTAAAATGTAAGATTTGATTAAATTGATTATACCTTATTCCAAAAAGAGAGAGACGAAATTTTGAACAACCCCCCCCCCCCCAAATTACAAACCTATAATTGGTGAAATCAATTTTAGACGGTAAAATTAAACTTCTGTATGAAATATGAAATCTGTACCAAATTAAGTTGTATATAAATTCTTCAGAGATAAATCCATAGAATGGTAAATAAACTTGTCTATACTCCATTCAGTCTAAGAATGGAGTATTGGGAAAGATAGGGCTTAAAATAAACGTTTGTGATTGGTTGAAATCGAGTGTGCATTTACACCGGCAAAATAATCGCATTTAGCTCGTTCTGTCAAAAATTTGTTTACCGACAGTTTTGTTCAAAGAGTTTGAGTTTGTCGATTTCCGTATTTTACATAGTTATTTGACATGTTTGTGAACCTTCGCAAACGCTACGAATACTGCTCGACTCTGAACGGAGGGCATCTTGGACATCAGTTTTATCGGGAACGTCGTCGTGAATATGTTTGCAACGCTATATAATGAAAAGTAAATACATAAATAATAAACGTTTCATAATTTCAGTACTGTTTATTTGGCCGCATACCGTAGTAAATACTTGTTAATAATAATTAGAAATATACTTTTTATTCTATTCAAGATTTTTGTTTACGTACCTACCGTACCGTTCATGTTTATAACAGATTTTTTTTAAAAAAGATATGAAATAATACCCTCTTTATTGCTTTATGGTCTGTCATATTAAAAATACAAGTTTATCAGATACATTTACTTTTGTGGATTTAATGAATTTCCATTCATTTTAATATAAATACTTCTTCTGCGGTATTTTTAATACATGATTTTCACATTGCAGTTCATTATTTGCTGTCTTTGTATACAATTTCATTATAGCTGCGACAATCTACAACAATAAAATTAGATATTGTAAATAAGATAATAATTGAAATATCTGCTAATGGAAATAGAATCTCAAATTTATTGGATTTTAACATGAAATATTGCTTTTTACACCTTTTACTCACATATTAATAATGATACCTACATTCTTGAATGTTGTCGAATGTAAGCGTTCTATTTAGGATGGAGTAGACACAACGTGGTATTCAATATTTTCCTTATATTTTAATATTTTATGTGTGAGCAATATTCTGTTTTGGAAAACTTATCAAATACTGATTAGCTGTTTGCTTTTTCATGTTTGTTAGTATGGTCAGGGGTAGTGCACTTCATTAGTTTAAATAGTTTATCTCTGACTTCATTTACTACACCTTATCAGTGTTTTGGTTGAGGGAGGGTCCCTTAGAGGGCAGCACTTTATACAGGATCGAAAACATAGCCCTCAATATAGTTGGTTGCGTTGGTGAATTTTGTTAGAGTTGTTGTTGTCATGTGATTTTTCTCCGCCATTTGCAATATTGTGAGTAATTGTCATTGTTAAATACGTTAGTTCTTCTCCACAAGTGCATTTCGAAACATCAAACCGATGATACTACTTTAGAAAATATGAATGCCGAGGTGTTACCATCCACCTCACAAGCAAGTCCCAGTGAAAGACTAGAAATTCATTATGTGTCATGTATTTGTAAGTGTCATTTATAGTATTAAAAAATGTAACAGTTTCTTAATCATATTAAATATATTGCAGTTATAAGGTATAATGTTATTTTTGTATATGATTTACTAAATATACTGGGGTGTCTCTAAAAGGTGCGGAAAAAACGCTACCACACATTTCTGAGGGCAAAATATGACGATCTAACCCAACTTACCTCAGTCCAAAAGTGGATGCTTTCGGAGATACAGAGTGTCAAAAGTTCAATTTGGTTTTAGTTTTTATAAATAATTTCTGTAATAATTGGTATATTTTCACAATATTTGGGTAGGGGGGGTTTCGTGGGGTATAAAATTTAAATCTGCTCTCATTTTCATTGCAAAATGTAGAGGACGCCACCTGCGGCATATTGTATCCATTTAAAACGTAATAACTTTTTTGAGACACACTGTATTTAACTTTTAAATAAAAATTCTTATTCTCCAATGTTTTTTACCTAGAAAAGGTATACCTGGTAGGAGTTGATTGGAGCAGCCGTTTATGAGTAATCTGGATATAAAAAATTCATTCCGTATATGGACACATATGCTTCTGTAATTTGGGTGTTATTCTTATGGCAATGCAATGCAATGGTGCATCCACTTTTGGACTGAGGTAAGTTGGGTTAGATCGCCCTCAGAAATGTGTGGTAGCGTTTTTTCCGCACCTTTTAGAGACACCTGTATATAATACTTATAGATAAAAATACATTTGTTTTAATCTGTTTCATCAGTAGCACTTAGATACAGAAAAGATTTTACGATACTTCACTATTTACGTATATTAATATGTTTTTCATGTAAAATTAGCATCAAATATTTTGACGTTTAATGTTGCAGACACATGTTAATGTTCCAGCAAATATAACGCCAAAAAATATTGATGCAAATTTTCATATGAATTTCATATCATTCTCTACAGATTCCTACGATGAATTCTACCATAAGTACCCGGAAGGGTGCAACAGATGGTGCTGATGTTTGGTTCACTTTTTAGTGAGAGAGTAGGCCATCTCTTCCCTCTCTTTTATCTATGAGTATGGTTATCATTTTAAAAGCAATATGTCTTACTTAATTAAATAAATGTCAATAAACACGTAAAAGTCAAAATATAATGATATCATATACAATGTATATTACTGCTATCCATCTGACAGTAAATATATGATTTATTTGTTTTCAAAATACAAAATTCATCGTGTGTAAATTGTGCTCATATTGTAGCACCATCTACTCCATTCTTAGACTGAATGGAGTATAGAAAACAAGCAATGTCAAAGATGTCAAAGTATTTGACAATTGATAGCAAAAAGCGAATGTAATACATTGTTATTTCGCCTTGCTGTCAACCAATAAGAAATAACTAGGGCGCGGACATGACCGGTTTAAACTACGACGAAGTTACAACGGAGCAAAGAAATAATTGTAATTACTGGGGGTGCAAATTATATAATAAATTGCCGGCAGAATTAAAAGATTTGCCTTTGACCAGTTTCAAAAAAAAGGTTAAGGAAATGCTTGTGAATAGGGAGTGCTACACGATTGAAGAATTCCTGGGCACTTAAGACATCGATATTGACTGTATGTGCTTCGTTTTATGTCTTGTTAGTTCTTATTGTTGGTGTTTATCTTTGTATTATGATTTTATTATTTGTGTTTCTATATCTTTATATATCTATATATATTATCGACAGTTGTACGCTATGTACAAAAAAAAAAAGAAAATGACAATTTTCTGTAATGGTGTTATTACAAAAAAAATATACAATATACAATATACAATAATGTAAACAACACACGCTTTGGTCAAAGCGTGTAATTCCTGGTAGTGATACGTATGTAATCGTAGAATATGTGGGTTTGTTTCAATATGAAAGAAAAATGGGCATAGATGAAGTTATAGGAATTTATTTCAGTATTTTTAATTAAATTCGGTTAAGATAAATTTCAAAATTAGAAAGACTAATAGGAATATAGAGATATTCGAGTAAATTGTCAATACTGCTGCAACAATATATGATAAATCTTTGGCATTTGTTGCCTACTATACTATTTTGAAGAATGTTGATAAGTACTCTACATTAGAAACTTATTCTAATATAATTAGTAGGGCGCGGGCATGACCGGTTTAAACTACGACGAAGTTACAACGGAGCAACGAAATAATGTAAACAACACACGCTTACTGAATAGCACTAATTCATATGGTGAACTGCAACATCTGTTTACGCCCGAGAATGAGAGCAAAAAAATGCCCATAAAATAAGGAATTTATGAGTAAAATCCTTTTTTCATCGGCGTAGATAGGAGCTTGAGGGGTTTTTAAAATTTATTATATTTACCTTATATTTCACAAGAGAAATAAAATTTTCATTCATACTTACGTTAGTTTCCTTTTTTCGTTGTTTTGACTGTTAATTACGTACTTCGTAATTTTTGTAATAGTCTGTTTCATATCGGTTTATTGTATCGACTTCTCCCAATTATCTAGACGTAAGTGTGCACTGGATTTCGTTTAGTTTTAATAACATAGGTACGCGTACATTTTTAGTTATCATTTATTTAGATCTAGAACGTTGTTTATGTTAGTTTTTCTGATATGATAATAAATTGTCAGTAATTCCGAAATTTATTACAAAGTCTGTAAAATATCGTTACAGAATGCCAAAATATCGCACGTTCGTCACTTAGCTTTGCTAAAACATACACATAAATAGTTTTTATGCAGAAAATTTCGATAGTTTACAAAAGTTCGTTACATGTTTAAATGACGATGCTCGAAGTATTTTTGAGTGGAAGGAACTAACACAAATCCCAAATTTAAAAAATCAGTTGTTATTCCTTCAGGAACACTTTAGAAATTTGCCTAAACGAATCACAGATTTTGAAAATCGAAATCTCAAATTAAAAGATGGATTAACCACATTAGACGTGGGCTATTAATAATTTCAAAGGTATTCCAAGTGACTTCGGATGTGGCCTCCGGCAAAAGTTAGACGTAGTTTTTAATAGAAATTCAGATTTAATAGCATTGCGGCAATTGCGTATGCTAAATACGCTGAAATAAAAGAATATTTCCAGTACGCATCTATAACCAGTTGCGATGTAGAAATGACGTTTTCTATCTACAAGGATGTACTTAATTCAAAGAGAACAAGTCTTACATAAGAGAAAATGAACAAATAATAAGGTATTTTGTATTTTATAGATCACCAGCCCCTTGTCATCCGATTATATAAATAAAATTAAAACCTCTTTAAAAATACAACATTTCAATATTGCGCCCATGGGCGATGAGTGATCAACCGTTCGTGTCCGCGCCCTACTCATTAGAGATGGCCATGTTATCTTTTTTAATGGTTGGTGACAGTGCACGTAATCAGGCACATACGCATAAGTTTGATAGTCTGGTTATGTCATGCAAATAATAATAAACGTTTATAATTTGAATTTAAGTATGACAACTGTCAGAATTTGAAGTTTTCAAAAGTATTTGAAGGCAGGGTAACTGGATTGTTATATAATAAAAGAAATAAAATTATTATTTTTGGCAAATACAAATTATGTTTAAATATCATCGTCTAAAAGAATATGTACTTTACGAGGAAACGAAGAGAATACATCCTAAACCATGACTTTTACACCTTTTTAAACACTGACTGAACTGAATATATAAATAAAATCATTCATGCTAACAATCCTCGATTGTTCGGTAGAACAAAAGCAATTCTGACGCCACAAAAATGAATTATTTTTTCTTATATGTAGTAATGAAAAAGAAAATTTACTTAAACTAACTTATTCATAATTTAAATATGTAGATCCTCCATTTTGAGGACACAGTGATTATAGTACCTAAATCACTGTTTCCTCATATAAAATTATAAATTGATATATTGTAAAAGGATCCTTTATAATAAAAAATAATGTGGCTAATGTTTATATATATTTTTGACTCACGCTGTATATTTTACTTATTTTGGCCATTGCAGTGTTTTGGAAAATTTGGCTCTGTGTTATTACCATTTAACATGTTTATGTTAATCATGTTAAGTATTAGCACATTTCAATTATATTAATTTGCAAAAGGTCTGTAAATATAAGTTTATTTTTATAAATCTATACAAAATATTGAGATTATATGTATGTAGGTACTTAATAATGGAATACAATTTTATTTAATCATCAGTGAAGAGCATTTCTACAAGGTCAGGATTCTCACATTTCTCCCCTTCTAATTTCTGCGGACACCCCCACCTTACAAGAGTAGGTAATTGCAATAATCTTGTTCTTTTATCTGTTCTGAATGGGCATTTTGGATCTTTCCAGCTGTAAATTAGGAAATATTTAAAAAAAAACAGATACACAGAGTAAGTAGGTAGTGTTTTTATACATACAATGGGCGATCTCCTACTTCCACGTATACAAAATGGGAATTTGCATCGGCTTTGGAGAGTCTAGATTCGATAATAGGTGATGCTAAACGGAATATGTCGAATAATTAGGTCACTTTAATAATTAAAAAGGATAAATAAATGTACTAATTATACATGGGCGAGATAGGGGAATACGGTCTTGTTTCACTCAGACTAGACCGACTCGTGTTTTGTCGGCTCTCAGCGAAACCGGTATGTAATACGGTGCCCGAGAGCCGACAAAACACGAGTCGGTCTAGTCTCAGTGAAACTGAACAGAAACTGAACAGTATTCCCCTATCTCGCCCATGTATAGTACTAATAAGAACATAACCTCTACTCTACCTCTAACGCAGTCACTGCACCAACTTTCGCCGTTAGGTAACTTGGATCCACTGTAGTAAACGTGCACTTTGTTTCCGTCATCCTTGTAGGAATCGAAAAATTTACAAAATTCTTCGTACCCTTGAATATGATGTCTTTTAACCATTTTAAGTGAATTTACAGAACGTGTATGTATGTGATGTATATACTATGTTTTGTGCTATGTTTATGTTTTTTACTGCACGACTGCCAAACTGCCGGCTGCTGCCGGCGTATAAGGCGTATTGAACGTTGAGATGATGTGACTAGCGAATTACTAACTAACATTCAACCACATATTACCTACACCTATATTTAACAGTTAATTTTATCACTATTCTTATATTTATTTATTTAATAAATTACTCGATATGTATGACAAGGTCAGCGTTTTGTTGGAAGATTTTTACCTTAAGTAAATTTATTTAATTTATTACAATAAGTAAAATCGGTAACGTTCAGCAAATACGAGCGTTGCAGTTTGCAGTAGTTACTTATTTCGCACGTATTATTCGCTGAACGCTATTTGGAGAGAACAATTAAAAAAAATGAAGGTAAGTGTTACTTCCGGTCAGAATTTTGAAAAGATTCTTATACAAAAGGTATTGGAAATTAAGTTTTAAATACTTCTATACTCGTAACGTACCTGTCTTAGATAAGAGTAAAAGACCTATTTCGGGTAGGAATGTCGAAAAACTGTTTTCATAAATTTTTTTTCAAATTTAATTTTGAGTACATATGAATTCTTTTTAAATTTGTTTAAATTTAGTAGTTGCCGAATAATTGGCAAAATTATTTTTCAGTGAAATACACTACTACTTCCGGTCTGCCAATTTTACTGAAAATCTAATCAGATCTTATTAGGGAGAAAATATTCAAAGATAATATAACGAGATCTTGACAAATAGTCGACTATTTCATTGTGATCAATTTTTCGAGTGTGCGCTACGGTCAATTTGACGAGACCAAAATTGGCATTAATAATTTGACTAGAGCACGAGAGCTTTAGCTCGAGGGCTTTGTCTTTAATTATTAATGGCAATTTTGGTTAAGTCAAATTAGGAGGCACACGAGAAAAATTGAAACAATGTAATAGTCGACTACTTATCAAGCTCGAGCTATATTTGTTAAGATTATTTCCTAACAGTGGCGGCCCGTGATTTTTTGGGACGGGAGGGCACCGGGGGTCTGAGTGTTTAATATCAAAAATTAAGTACAGACAAGAAAAAACTCAATATGCTATTTAATTAACTTGTTTGAAAATAAAATCCATCCGCCGTTCCTTACGATCACCAAAATGATTAATAACTTATTCATTGAGGTTTAGTGTTGATGTCAGTAATTGTTTTTCAATGGAACACATTGCTAAGGCACATAGTCTGCTTTCCCGCATGGTATTTCTAGAAAATGTTTTATTTTCTTCAAAGTAGAAAAACACCCTTCACTTGATTTTTTCTATTTTGCACGACCCCAGAGATTCGCAAAATAGCAGAAGACAATTTACAAAATCTTTCGCTAACATAGTCTCGACATATTATCAAAAATAAACTTTTATAACAGTTGTACTATTCAACCTTGGAAGTAAATTACAATAGTAGCGTCAGAAAACTTATCATCCAACTCTGCTTAACAATTTATATTTTGAATTAGTAAATAAAATGTTAGCATGTGTGCTTTTTATTCTTTGTACAACTTCTATTGCACATGTTTGTTACATTAAAGGCTTACATTCTGACATTCAAATATAATTTGGTTCCTTTATTTTTGTTACCAACGTCAACACAACAAAATTAGCGTGCGATAAAGAAATACTTTTGCAACCAAAACGGATGTCGTAAAGTGAACTTTATAGCACCGAAATAGAAAAAAGCATTTTGCACATTACACCCACACAACCAGTCTGATAAACTGTAAGAGCTTCTGTTGAATTTTCTCGTCACGGTTTTATTAGTTTTAAAATTGTGATCTTCTAGTTTAATCAATAAATCGGGTCTAGGTAGACCTAGATTTTTTACTTCTGTCTTAATGTTACTAACGCAATTCATAGTTGCATTTGCACCGATAGGAATTACAACATAGACTCACCGCTGTATATTACACGCTGGACCGCCACCCGGACCCGGCACCATAGAGTAGTGCCCCGCCGCCTACATATATACGCGCGCTACCCGCGCCAGTTTCATCGCTCGATTTCTAATACAGACGGGGCAGTTGCGCGAGATGCGCCGGAGCCTACGTTAGACTGCGATTTTTAAACGCGCTGTAATGACGGACTGTTACTTCCGAAAACATATTATTTGTTATCAAACAAATCAGAATAAATACATACAAATTTATAATTAATTTATCTGTTAAAAGAAATTTGTCACGGGGGGGGGGGGGGGCAGTGCCCCGTTGCCCTCCCTGCAGCAGCCGCCACTGTTTCCTAAACCAAGTTTCATAGTAAAAAATGAGCAAAAGAAGCATATTTTAGTATCTGTTAAGAAATGTGATGTGATTATCAATAATTTCATCCGAAACATCGCTAAATCTCTTTTTGTTGGACATTTTCATCTATTTGACACGTTTGCCACTTAATGAAAAAATACATACTTGATTTGCTACCTACATTTGAATAGTCGATTTGTAATAGTTGCTGATATCAAGAACCGGTACCGTTCATTGGTTAATTTCAACTTCAGTTTTGATTGTGATTTGACAAAATTTAAATTTAACGGGTGAAGGAAATAATCGTAAATACAAAATTTGGAATTGATATCTATAGCGGTTTGACCGCTATCGTGGTCATACACACACCCACCCACTGATATAAACACACAGAGAGAGACATTTTTTAAAAACCACTTTTTCGGAATCAGGGGACTTCAAAACGTGAACATCTGCAAAAATCTCGAGGTCGAAAATTTTCATCATTACAATACTTCCTTTATACTACGTATAAATACCTCCTTATACTACGTATAAGAAAGTAAAAAGTAAAAGAATACTTTATTACTTGATGGTTATATTGTGCATGCATGGATAATTAATAATTAGTAACGAATTCATAATTTGAATTTTTTTTTGATTACACAATTTTCTTGGCATTATAATAAAACTCACTTTGACAACCATATTGACTTGTCACTTAAGTGACAAGTCAAATTGAAGTTGTCAACAAAATTTAAAGGCATTGACATGTATGAGTGGACCAGATTCACATAGAAAAAATAGCTTGTCCTACTTTTTTTCGGCACGCAACTGTGCCAAGTTGTTCTAGGTTTATTCTAAATTGTTCCAAAGTATTTAAAAAAAAATTGAAATTCTGAATGTTGTTGCAGGTTATTAGCGAGATACACGGAAACAATGAGTGTTGCTCAGCCCCCCTGTTCCTGAAAATCTAAATTCTGTGGTTGTTCTCGGTTTGCTCCAAGTTCAAAATTTTTCAAAAAACTCGGCAAAAAAAACGAAATCTGAAAGGTGAAATATTGATAGATGTTCCAGATTGTTCTAGGTTTGTGCTAAACACTTTTTGAAAAAATTAAAAGCGTATCTCTTATAGATCAAGATATATCGCAAAAAATTCGAAAGTATGAAGTTTTAGTTCCCCTTTTCCGAAAATTGACATTCTGATGGCTGTTTCAAAAAGTATTTCAAAGAAAAAATCAAAATCGGCCTTGATAATTAAAAAGAAACATATCTTGACAGTTCTAGTGAATTTAAATATTTTTCCAAAGTATGGCAAAGAAATAGTCAAAATCTGGCCCCCTCCCTTTTCTTGGAAAATCAAAATTCTGACGGTTGTTCAGGTTATCCTAGCTTTGTACTAAATTGTTCCAAAATATTTCAAAACAAATTAAAATCGACCGAAATAATTGAGAAAAACAACTTCCCCCCCCCCCCGTTTTTTTTTAAGAATTGAAATTTTCGCGGTAGTGAGTCATAACATGAGTCACATTATATAATAAGCAAAATTGATATGTTATATACCTATATCAAGGTATTGTGAAGAACACTAATATTTCTTTTTTAATTGATGTTAGAGACAGAATTAGAAAACACATCAAATTTTAAAATAAGAAATGATTGAAATGATTGAATACATTAGAGCCCACGAATTTTTTTTTTGTGATGCAGTACTCCTGTGTTAGAATAATTTGCACTGTTGTAATTCTACAGATAATTGTAACAGTTATCGATAAACTAGATTTACATTTTATGAAGGAAAAGTACTCAATGAAAATAATGCAATACGTCCTTGAAATCGTGTTACGCCGATAATTAACATATTAGTATTATGAATCTCTTTTACAGATGTTCGTATTACTCCTAAAATGAAGTTCTACGGGTGCATTATATATATTTGTTTAATCATCTCTTGTTATGGCTTCGTTTGTCCTAAAAATTTCTGTGCGACGGTGACTTGTGAAAGAATAGAGACGTGTCCTCCAAATCACGCATTGAAAGCTGGTGGAATATGTAATTGCTGTCAGAAATGCTACAAAATTTTAGGTATGTATAGTCCATATGCTTTGAAAACGTCTCGTAGTATGGGCTATTCTGGTTGCATACATCGAATGTTAGGCGCGAATAATTGAAATGTAGTGGTTTCATAAAATTTTCGAGGTTAGTCTGTTTTGGGGTTTTGGTAATTTGACAGATGGTTATTCCGAATACAAGCAATTTTTTTTAACGTTATACAATATCTACCCTTGTCTGAATTTAATTTGATTGTCAAATTTGACATTAGAATCCCATAAGCGCAATTTAAAGTTTTTTTTTAGCAATGTTTATGAACATTATCGGCCTAAACTAATCAATACCTTTGGTATAATATGAATTCGAAATTACAGATTATTAATAACAGATTGATGTATTTTTTTATCATCATTACTAATTTAGTGGTAAAGTTTATAATAATTAATAGTGTATAGTGTCATGTATGTATGTTTTTGTTTTTAGCGTGCATACCTATTTAGTCTTGTTCGTGTGTGATTTATTTGATGAAAGTATGGACCAATTTTAAAATGGTTTCTTCCTGTTGTGCCTGGACCACGAAGTTGTGTTTGCGGACCATTTTTTTTATTGTTTAATTTATGAAAAAACACGTATTACTTCGAAAAATCTATAACATCTTTTGAAATGTATGCAAAAAGGAAACAGCAATAAATTTTACGTTTTACGCTTTTTTAAGCATATTGCGCGTACGCATTGTGAGATTTGGCATAATTAAAGTTCATATGGAGAAAAAGTGCGGAAAGATAAAATTTATGCATAATATGTGTTACAAATACGTCAAATTAAATAAAATAAAACATTAATTGTTTACGTATCGTTTAAATTTAAAAATTTAATGAATTAACGGTGAATTTCGACCATTGGACAATCACTAATTTGTATTGTTACTATTGTTAGGTATAAAAGTATATGAATTGAAATTTTAAATATAAAAGTCAGGCCAGAAAAACTACTTATTGCCAACGACCATACCATGCTGAATAGACCAGTTCTCGTCCGATCACTGAAGTCAAACAGTATCGGGCGTGGTTACTTGGATGGGAGACCGCTTGGGAACACCGCGTGTCGTTGGCATTTCGTTTTTGAACGCTTATAAAAAATTCTAGTCTTTTGTCTTCATTATTATCAGTTTCTGTACCAACATCTTTTTCACTTTTATACTTCAAAAAATATCAGGGAGATTATACCGGTCACGGGTCTCTCACACAACCCAACACAAGTCATATGCGTGCTGCTAAAGTAGTTTAAATTGTATATGACCCAATCATTTTCATAATATATTTGTTTCTGTTAATATTTTAGCATTTCTATCGGGGAATTTTAATATGTAAAATAGATTTTTCCACTTTTTAATGACAATTTTCGAAAAAGTAATATTTTTATTGTTACAGCTTTAAACGAGTCTTGTTTCTCCATTAATGGTGTTCTACTTGGCAGTACTGAACAAGAACACGTTTGTGGCGAAGGATTGGTTTGCTTTGAAGGCACATGCCAAAGTTTATCTGTTTTAAAAGATAAAATTAAGAATAAGTGAATATAATTGTGTATTGAGACATATGGAATAAATAAATAAAAATGTACGATATATTAAACATCTTTCCTCTTCCCCTCATAAATTGGTTTATATCTAAAAATATATTCTCAAAACGGGACACTGGATGACGCGATTACAAAACAGCATGCCTTTAAAATAACTGAAAATCAAAACTCGTCTTGAATTTTAAATATTTTAAATCCTTGAATATCTTCTTTTCTTCTGGCAACTATGGATCTTCTTATCAGGCACAAAGACTACATTATTTATTTGAACTCTGATAATACGTTTTTTCTTTGCAGGAATATTGAAATTAACGTTGTAAAACTTTTAGCAATGGTTATAAATACAATTCTTGACTTCTATGGATGCACAGAACTACTTAACGTATTTATAACGCTGTAGTCTTAAAATTCTCACTGAATTAGCAATTATTAATTAAATTATATTGAAGGACACCAACTTTTGCTTGTATCTTTTACAATGGCTACCCCAAATGTTGTAATCATAAATTAATAACATTTCTTTTCACATTTAATTATGTATTGATTAATTTTTGATACACATAAATTATAGATATGTTTGTAACACATACAGTTTCTTTATATTTAAAATACTTAACAATCATTTGAGTAAATACGATAGGTATGTTTAAAATACCAATTAGATAATGCATACATGGATTATAGGGATATATTATATGTAAGTTTAACGTAAGTACAAAGGAAAGAACATTCCGATTTATTATTTTTTACCGTTGTCGATCATATTTCGGGGAATACCCATAATAGCACTGGTCAGCTCTGCGGAATTCCTTTTATCGCCGTGTGCTATTCTGTAAGGTAATATTGAAATATCCGGAGGATTTGAATACTCGCTGCGCCGCAGTTGGGATAAAATTAGTCTTGTCAAGTCTTGAGCAGTCGGTGGTGGAAACTGAAATAATATGCTGCATAAATAAATTGTTGCTACAAACACGAAAGCATGATCATTTTTAAATATTCGTCTTTGCTTTTTAGGAAAAAACATTGACAGTTTGCCATGCCAGTATTTACCTCAATACGCATTGGCAATTGGATTTCGTTGAAATGACGTAAGGAACTGAAAATGCAATGAAAATATTTCCCTTAGGTAAAATCGCTATACCCTTTCCAGATTTTTTTCAAAAAATGAATATTAACGAAGTTAATGCTTTTATTCGTTACTTTATTTCCACACTCTACAGGGTGTCCCACCGGGAACCAAATCGATCTATATATGGAAAACCACACATAGGAAAATTTTTAAAATTTGGGGGCGTGCGAAAGTCGATGGGGGCAACTTGGCTAAAATATTTTCAAGATGGCGGCACTTCCGGTTATACAGGAAGTAGATGTCAACTTTCTTATTTCAAATGGAACACCCTGTGTATTATTGCATTTTTGGAATCTACACAAGATTCTAGGCTAATTTTATGTATCACGTCCTATACCTAAGTCTAACTGTTTTTGACTTATTTAATTTTTTACGTGAAAAATGACGTTTGCAGCATCTAAAATAATTAATATTTTTTCCCATAAGGAAGCCCTTATTATTCAATTTGGACTAGAGTCCTTGTTGAGAAAGACCTACTGAAATAGTTTTTTTATAATATTTTGAAAACTTTTAGTACAGGGTGTTTAAAAAATATGATTAAAAATGAAATTGAAAAAAATGCCAAAAATCAATTTTTTCAAATGGAAACCCCCAATTTTTATAATTTTATTTAATTTAGCATTAAAAAATAGTGTAAGTTTGTGTAAGGTTATCTATGCAAAAAATTTTTAGTTTTCGAAATATTGCCAATTTAATATTTCTATTCGGAAATTTTGCTGCGTGAATTTTAACTTCAGTTTCTCTTAGTTGGCTTTGGCGGCATTGACAATCAAATGCTAAAGAAATGTATGACGCTGTCATTATTTGAGAAGTATTATTAATTATTATGCCAGGGCGCTTAAATTACACAAACGAAGATTATTTAAACCTAATTATTATTTATGGAGAATGTAACAAAGTTATATCAAGAACATGTGACACATTTTCTATTCGATATCCGCAAAAACAGAAGCCATCACAATGTACCGTTAAACAAATTATAGAAAATTTCAAGAACTTTGGATCCGTCAAAGCAATGGTGCAAAGAAATAAACCTCTCGTTAATAATGAAAATATCGAAATTGCTATTTTGGGATATTTCGTCGCTAATCCAACAATGTCTGTAAGACAAGCTGCATTGGAGTCAGGATTATCAAAATCAACAGTTCACAGAATATTACGCAAACATAAATTTCGTCCATATGCATTTTCCATAGTCCACCATCTAAAAGAAACTGATTTTCCAAGACGAGTGGCGTTCTGTGAGTTTATTACAACTTGGGCGCAAGGAAACAATTTTTTTTTGGACAATATAATTTGGACAGACGAAGCGAAATTTACAAAAAACGGTGCATTTAATCGACATAATTCCCATTATTGGAGTGATTCGAATATACACGTGTTTAGAGAGCAGAATTTTCAAGATTCCTGGCAATTTAATGTTTATTGTGCGATAAGAAACGATGGCGTCGTGGCACTACACTTTTATCAAGAAAATTTAAATGGTAAGTTAGAAATTTTAGAATATTTCTAGGTAAAAATGTGCTTATTAACTTACAGGTGAGGGCTACTTGAACATTTTACAGAATTTAGAAACCGACTATTTGGACAATTTGCCGCTCGCCGTTCGTAGAAACCTCTTTTACCAACATGATGGCGCACCTCCACATGGCAGCTACCTCATTGACAATTTTTTGCAAAATGCTTTTGTTGATCGATGGATAGCCAACAACGGTCCTTTCCTTTGGCCAGCCCGCTCCCCAGATCTTGCAGTGCTCGATTTTTTTATTTGGGGTACAATCAAAAATCGAGTGTATAACACTCCCATAACAACCATGGAAGATTGTATGCAGCGCGTGAGGCATGAATTTGCAAGTTTAACACCCGAGTCAATAAGGAAAGCGACTCATGAACAACTGTTGCTTAGATGCCAAAAGTGTCTGGAAGTTCAAGGACGTCAGTTTGAACATTTATTGAAAAAATAATTATGCTGTTCTCTTTAAATTAAACAATAATAATATTCTGTGAACTGTTGATTTTGATAATCCTGACTCCAATGCAGCTTGTCTTACAGACATTGTTGGATTAGCGACGAAATATCCCAAAATAGCAATTTCGATATTTTCATTATTAACGAGAGGTTTATTTCTTTGCACCATTGCTTTGACGGATCCAAAGTTCTTGAAATTTTCTATAATTTGTTTAACGGTACATTGTGATGGCTTCTGTTTTTGCGGATATCGAATAGAAAATGTGTCACATGTTCTTGATATAACTTTGTTACATTCTCCATAAATAATAATTAGGTTTAAATAATCTTCGTTTGTGTAATTTAAGCGCCCTGGTATAATAATTAATAATACTTCTCAAATAATGACAGCGTCATACATTTCTTTAGCATTTGATTGTCAATGCCGCCAAAGCCAACTAAGAGAAACTGAATTTAAAATTCACGCAGCAAAATTTCCGAATAGAAATATTAAATTGGCAATATTTCGAAAACTAAAAATTTTTTGCATAGATAACCTTACACAAACTTACACTATTTTTTAATGCTAAATTAAATAAAATTATAAAAATTGGGGGTTTCCATTTGAAAAAATTGATTTTTGGCATTTTTTTCAATTTCATTTTTAATCATATTTTTTAAACACCCTGTACTAAAAGTTTTCAAAATATTATAAAAAAACTATTTCAGTAGGTCTTTCTCAACAAGGACTCTAGTCCAAATTGAATAATAAGGGCTTCCTTATGGGAAAAAATATTAATTATTTTAGATGCTGCAAACGTCATTTTTCACGTAAAAAATTAAATAAGTCAAAAACAGTTAGACTTAGGTATAGGACGTGATACATAAAATTAGCCTAGAATCTTGTGTAGATTCCAAAAATGCAATAATACACAGGGTGTTCCATTTGAAATAAGAAAGTTGACATCTACTTCCTGTATAACCGGAAGTGCCGCCATCTTGAAAATATTTTAGCCGAGTTGCCCCCATCGACTTTCGCATGCCCCCAAATTTTAAAAATTTTCCTATGTGTGGTTTTCCATATATAGATCGATTTGGTTCCCGGTGGGACAGCCTGTATATATATATATGTATATGCACGGATTTCTTGAAATTAGCGGCTTTATATGACAATTGAAAATTACTTGCTTTATATCTATTAATTAATGAACTTAAGGAAAACAATGCATCATCACCGACGACTAACTGTTAGTTTCGCAACTGCTCATCAGTTCGGCATATGATGCCTTCTCGTTCTACTCTCGAAATGTCTATTTATACAAACCGAAGCGAGCTTTGCAAATATGAGCGTCAAATTCTTAATTCTCTCTTTGAACAGAGAGAATTAAGAATTTAAACATAAATTAACTCATTCATTTCTTTTATTTTACAGACCCAATAATTTTGCGTTACTTGTGAAAGTAAAAAATCGCGTGATTAAAAAAGTACACTTTTTGAAAGATGCATTAGAAGACTTGATTGGGATTAATTTGTTCAAAACATTCTGTACATATAGGATGATTAAATTACACTTTATTATTAATAAATAGAAATAAAAAAAATAAAAAAGTTTGAGTAAAAATATTTTTATAAACACCTACTTCTGCTTCATCTTCTTGTTCAGTTGGAAATGTGGTACAAGATGTAGTGATTGCCATAATATATAAAACCCTAACGAAGAATTGTACGGATGCTGACTTCTTCTTTAACAGGATCTCTCTGAAAAAGCATTAGGTATAGAATAACTTTAAAAGCCACTTTCGCGAAGAATCTGTGGAAAATACATAAAAGTGTCCGAATTAGCTTGAACAAAGGGGTAAAATATTACCCGAATATTATGCCATAAGGACGTAGGTACACGTTTTAGCAGCTAACAAGGAATTGGCTTCAAACATTGCCAATAAGCAAACAAAGAGGCCTGTCAGTTTGTCCCCTCCTGTTATAATTTATACAGTATAAAATGACGAACAAAAACTTGACGATTGAAGTTGAATCTCTTTTTTAAAGTCGGTGCCTTCACAAAGCACGCTAATTGTGCTGAATTGTGCCGTATAAAATATTTCACCCAACCTCTCAGTTTCGGAATTTTAGGACTGTTTAGATAAAAAGACCAAACCCGAATGAAACTGAGAGCATTTTTGTTGGGTTAGATCAATAAAAGAATTGAATTTGTGCAAAGCACTTCAACCAAAAATGATACTGACAACTAGAAATTTTTGTTGCCAATCTCGCCTGTGGTATAGCAATACTACTTTGTGTTGACTAAAAGTTTACTAATAGGTAATTTTTTCCTAGACAAAATTGATAATTTTTTAAATTCCTTCTAAATCACAAAAAACAAGAAGAATTAGTGTGCTTAAAACCACACGGTGGAAGTGTAAACTTCATCAAGGCGAGGTTAATAATACCGTAGATAATACGAAATACACGCATATAATATTCAGTAACGTATTAAATAAAACATATTCGCACATGTATTACATTTACGCGAGCATTCGTTTTGTTTGGTCAGTTCGGACGTATGTGTATGTATAAATAGACGATATAAATATTTGCTTACTGTCCCGGTCTTGGTCTAATAGGTCTAATGGTAACGTATCGACTTCATAACCGTGCGGTCTCGGGATCGAACCTGTTCTGGGACATGAATTATTTATTCATTTAAATTTCAATTTAATTGAAAGTAAATAATAATAAAATTGTTCCCTTAGTCGACTCGAGCCGACATTACCCGAATGAGCGTTACATATCCAAGCATTTCATATATGTACGAGCATTTCATATTCGAGCGTGACGGGTCAGTCTTGTTCACTGCCTACAATCAGCGCAACGCGCCTAATGAAGTTTACACTTCAAAAAAAAAAAAAAAGAAAAGCCAATAACAGAATTCTGTATAATAATTTTACTTAAATTTGTCAAAATTTTGGTCTACCAAAACTAGACACAAAAATATTGGCGGGCTAGTTTCTATATTCTTAACAATAATAGAATAAATTCAAAGTAGACTATAAAATGAATGCCCTAGATGCAAAACTCGCTGATCGACAAAAATTGAAAATATGAGTTGAGTACGCCATATTGTTGACATAGACATTATCTGTTAAATATCCAAGTAGCTCAGCGCAAAAATGCCTTTTTGACATAGCAAATCCCTTTAAGAATCCACGACTTGATGGAAATTTTCCTTTTTGCTTTGGTGCACTGGATGCAAAACTCGTTTTATGTACCCCACCAATCAGAAAAAATACGTGGTCTTGTCACACTGCCTGAGCCTAATTTTTTGATTCATTTTGTTTCTGTTATCCCCTTATTGCACAAAGCTTTTCAAATAGTCTGTTTTGTTGAATAAAAGTTTTTATTTAAAATGGAAATACTAACTGAATCGTTAATGCCGCCCGACATGATTATTAGTTAGCCAATACAACCTGCACCTCGCAATACGTGACAGAAAGAAAATCCCAGAGGAAAGTAAACGACAAAGATGGAAGAGATTAAGGTAAAAATAAATATTGTATATAGTAAGAAGTATCTAAGGAAATAGTGAAAAATGCAAGATTGAAGCTGCATAATGAAAATATTAAATATTAAATATCTAATACCAATATCCGTGTTTGTATGAACGCATTTTTTATTCTGTAGAGATAGAATCGAGCGTGTTATGAAAAACTTTGTATTGCGAGGTGAAATGCCTCAAGAAAAAAGCGGAGAGCATCGAATAGGTATTATAAATGATCCGACAAAAATTTACTTTTACTTTTCTTATTATACCAGTAATTGAATTTTAAGAAATTTGTTTATTTATATTTTAGTTATGTAGTGTTTTTTTTATTATCAAATTAAGTGTTGCTGTAATTAATAGGAAATATATTTATTAAAATCTATTTGCATAATGTAATATGTAATTTGTAGAAAGAAAGCAATCAATATTTAGTAAGTTATAAGTAGTATTTATTGTTTGTGAAGTAATAAAAGAAGTGTCTGCTGCAACAGTCAAGAATAATCGGTATTACATTGTATTCTCCATTGTCACCTTAGTAGTTGATCTCGGTATATTCAAATTCAGTCGCTCAAAATACAGAATTTCAAGATGTCATGTTTTTGTTGTCGTGAAGTAAATAATAATGGAGGTGTTGCCATTTTCACAAGTATAGAAGGCTCTTAATAAAAATGTAAAATTGACATGATATCTACTAAGGAAAACTCATTTCATAAGCCTTTTGTTGCACTCTTTATATAGGAACCAAGCTGCCGTAGTTTTGAATTTCCTAAAATTTAACTAGTACCACAAAATCACGCTATGAAACTACATAATTCTAAAAACTATTCCATATTTAGAAATTAATATTTACCCCATTTTTTGTAGGAACTACGTTTTACTATATATACTTATCACTCGCTTCTGATTGACTACTGTGTCGTACTGATGGAAAAATTGAAAAATATTCTCTTTAAATAGATATAAGTTGATGGAAAAGTCGTCTGCTTGCGACATTTTTCACTTCAGCTCCTTTTCTTGATGGACTCGATTACGTCAAAAGGAACAGAGAAAGAATGAAATAAAACGAGGGATATTTTTATGTCGTTTGAAACGTGCCGGTCAATTACAGTTCATTGCACACTTATTCGATACTGATTGTTTAATAATATGCACGGATACGCCTGCTGTGAACGTATGTACAAGGATGACAACAAGAAGAAACACACACATTTAGAGAACAATGGCCCATTTTTATGTTAATGCAAATATTGTATATGCAGATGATATTGTTAAATTTTAGTGATCGATGGTACAATTTTTTTAAAACGTGTAATACACTCCCGGGCAAAAAAAAAACGAAATCCTGTACGAACATTTTCTGGGAATATCGTAATCATTATTGTAACATAATGGGTTTTGCACTAATTCTGCTTACCTAAAAATGTTATTGTTTTTTCTAATTCTGATAACCTCAAAATATCGATCTTTAAGTAACGCCATCTATCGAAAGCATTATCAGCTAAATGGTAATCGGTGAGCGATTTTTAAAATCACGTGCTAAGAAATAAGGCCAAATTTCAGTACGGTATTCAAATATTTATTTTGATAAATATTTAAATATTCGAATTATTTGTTTTGATTTATGGTACTTTCATCAAATTCAACTGATGATTGTCCTTCGTTTTCCAAGATATCTCTTAGGTGCCTTTTGATTTAAGCAGAGATGCAAAAAATCCTTCCTTCTTTTTAAACTTTGGATCTAGAAATATCCTAAGGTCAATTATTTCAATTATTGATGTAGCACAGCTAGCCGAAAGATTTCTTGAAAAGTCTTTCGTGAAGCTTGATTGAAATTTCCGCTGCACATATTTCATTTCTTTTACCGCTTCTGGTTCATCCTTATCAATCTTTAAAATGACATTCTCCATCAAGGATTTCAAAATCGGCACCACTGAAGTCATCGGTTAATGTCCTGTTGACAATAAAGTTGTAGCCAATTCAAAGGATTCCAATATTTTAACAATATTTTCAATGATCGTTTATTCATCTTTAGAACTGTCTTCTTTAGAATACAGAATTAAAACGGATGTTTTCCTTTTTTTGCCGCTTGAGGAAGGAAATTTGGGGATGTTATAAAGTATATTAATATGAATTATAAACTTTATTACTCGACCGTGCTAAAGTATCAGAATACCCAATTGTCCCAATTCCAGTTCTCTGACGTCGACCTATCAGATGGTGTTTGTGATAATATTTATGAACAAATCGGGCTCTAAATACAGTAAATACTTTTGCGCTTTTGATAAATCTGTAGAGAATGCATAGTTTGCGAAATATTTGAAAATAAAAAACTGTTTTAGATAAAACTGAAAGTTCTAACTTCCTGCCCAATTTTTTTATACGAAAATTACTCGAAATCTACATATCTCTAAACACTTTCCTGCTCTTAATTATATAGTCTTAATATGTTCTGTATAGAACGTATGACTTGCGAGATATTCGCGAAAAATTATTTTTCAAAAATAGTAAAAGGCCTACTTCCGGTAGAAATTTCTAAAAATGCTTTCTATAAATATTTAGAAACCGTCGAAAATTCTGATCATACAATACTGGTCAAAAGTGATAAATATTTGTTACATCAGGTAAGAAGTTGAATATTCGAATATTCGAATAATTGAATTATTCGTATTTCATTCTCGGCCTTAATTTAAACCACATTTGCCACATCAAAATATAGAAGAAATGAAAAGTATTCAGAGATATCATTTCAGTAGTTGAACATATCAACAACCTGTCGACTATTATGACTGCAAATTAAACACCTTCGTATTTTTATAGACTCGCTTTTATTTAGACATACATTTCTATTTCATTGAATTTCTTGGAAGCGATTTATATTTGCACAATCTTGATGCTACACCAAATGGTGAATTTCATTTTACACAATGGTCGAACTAACATCTTGCCAAAATAACAACACTGTATTCTGTAAGTTTCCGAATTTTTATAAAAGGCATTTTTGAAATTTCTATCGGAAGTAGGAAATTCAGTCGTATACAATTTCCAAATATAACAAATAGGTATTAACCTATAACGACCTAATTTCAAATATACGAATAATTTCGTTTTAAAATTTCATTTTACACAATGGTCGAACTAACATCTTGCCAAAATAACAACACTGTATTCTGTAAGTTTCCGAATTTTTATAAAAGGCATTTTTGAAATTTCTATCGGAAGTAGGAAATTCAGTCGTATACAATTTCCAAATATAACAAATATGTATTAACCTATAACGACCTAATTTCAAATATACGAATAATTTCGTTTTAAAATTATTCAGAGTTGAATATTCGAATAATTTGTATTCGATTTCCGGCCTTATAATTAAGTCGCTCTCGCAACCGACATGCGCCACTAAATTAAAATGGCGTCACATTTGAGATGTTGCAAAACTTTACCTGTCAAATAATATACATAACTTACATAACATTTGTTCAATCCTGCCTTTGAAACACGTTGTTTCTCCACTGGTTGCTAAGCCCGAAAGCGTCTATTTACCTCACTCGGAGTGAGGTAATGGATTTTCGCTCACTCATATGTCAAATTTGACAATTTAGTTTTCAATATTTTTAGATAAGAAGTGCAAGAGTAGTATTGAATGAAAGGTACATTAGAATAGAATTCGTATAATTTATTCAAAACATACAATTAACTATTAAGAAATATTGAAATTAACAGTACAATTATTAAAAATATTATTAGATGCAAGGCTGTATGGGTATCTTTCACAAAATCAGTTTTATTTGTTTGTGCTTGAATGTTTTTAGTCGTGCCCTCTTCACCAGTAATTAATTTTCTTGCAATTTTAATTTTATTGCTCTCTGACTCTTCTACATAACCTTCTGCCACAGACGTCGATCGCCAACCTCCGTGCCGTTTAAGCGTTAAAATATCACCTGAAACGTGGGCTACTAATGTTGCTGAGGTTCGTCGAAAGGAATGTCCTGTATATAAATGAGCATCATTCATCCCCAAATATTCTGCCACTAGTCTAGGTATCTTTGATATCGTGTTTATACCTACAGGTTGCACTGTACATTTACCATAATAGTAACTCAGGAAAAATCTTCCCTCACCAACCATTATTGAAGAACGTAACGCAACATATTTTCTATACAGCTTGAGCGCGCGGGCTATGATCACCCGATGCTAGTCGATATTCTTCGGACGTATATTCGGCAAATGATCTCCGCTAGCTGTGTTCGCCAGATATAGATATATAGATTTATTTTTCCAGAGTTGTTATTTCGTTATATTTACTGGAGAGAATCTCTAATTTTAATTTCTATTTCAAGGGTCGTTTTTATGTTATTTTATGGTATTCCTGTTATACTTATTTATAGTTTTTTTTTACCATGAAATTTCTATTTATTTATTTTTCTCTAGACATCTTAGTTTATTCTGCAGATGTTTCAGGCGGGTTGTTTTTATTTCATTCTAAAACCCAGTTGTACTGCTATAACTTTGTACACAACTACATTATTATTTAATTTCATTAGGATAATCATAATTACGTTATAAGTATTACAATCTTCGCGTTATTATCGACTTAGTTATCTAAGCAATCGTCATCACTTAAAGAGAAAATTTAATTTGTTCTTTTTGTCAATCTGCAAAAAAATAATCAGATCACTATGAGTTCGAATATGAGCAGGCAATGCTAGTATGTTGTGCCGTTACTCTAATATGTATTATCGGACCACGTTTAGATGCGAGTTTACGTATACCATCGGGTGATCATACCTCGCGCGCTCTTGCTGTATATTTCTAAACCATTAAAACCTCCTCCTTCAACATCGGTAATAACAAAAGAGCGAGGTTTATAATTTTTGGTTTTCAAAATATTAACCACCACTATAGATTGTTTATTTACTATATCCGTCATTTTGAGATTAACTAGCTCATCGCACCTACAATTAATAGATAATAATATATATAATTCCCATAAGATTTAAACATTTTATTCCAAAAAAACATGTACATACACAGATAAATATATACGACATATACACATATACTGTACATAACATGTCCCCTTCGGTCCTCAGCCTCATTGCAAGATCCTGGTTTTTTCCAGTTTCCCACACGAGCGGTATTGAGGGCTCCTGTGTGTTGTTTCTCTTCTTTTATTTTTTTCTGGATGTCTCTCAGGTTTCTTCTCGATTTTATTTATATTTTCAATATCTTCTTCTTGATTTCCTTGTGAAAGTTATGGTGGTCCAGGTTTTTCATTTTTGTTGTTAATTTGTTGTAGTCCTTTATCGCATCTGCTGTTGGTATTTGTACGCATCTTACTATTCTGTGTTTTTTTGCTCTTATGTGTGTGTGTCCTCTCGTTCGGTAATTATGTATTTCATTGTTGGTTTGTAGTGTTATTTTTGTTTTGATTAGTCCCTTGTCTATTTTATGTATCAGTAGTATATTTTTAATTCTTATAAGTTTCTCAATATTTGGTATTCCAGTGATATTATATAGTTGTGCTGTTGGAGTTCTTTTATCTAGTCGATATATTAGCTTTATGAATCTATTTTGTTGTCTCTGTAATTTGTTTATATTTTTTAACGTTGTTTGGCCCCATATATTGACGAGGTAATTCGTATGAGATGCAAACATGGCGTGGTATATTGCCGGTCTCATGATTGGTGGTATTATATTTTTAATTTTATGTATTCCAGCTATTGCTTTTGAGTTTTTTTTGATAAGGTTTTGAATATGACCGTCCCATTTTAGGTTTTCTTGGATTTCTAACCCTAGGTAAGTTACTTGTTTTCTTTGATGGATTTTCTTGCCTTTAAGTTGTATATTTAGTTTTGGTTTTTGTGCTTTATTTGAGAAAATCATAAAGCTTGTCTTATCTTCGTTATTGTTATTAAATTATTAAAGCACCATTCTTCTATTTTCTTCATATCATTATTAATATTGTTTTCTATTATGTGGGGGTTTTTGTTACTGTATATAATACAGGTGTCGTCTGCGTATCCGTATATTTTACCATGCAAATATATCATTGGTATACAGTATGTAGAGTAATGGTGGTAAGTTCCCGCCCTGTCGTATTCCATATTTAGCAAAACGTACGTCACTTTCGACTTTGTTTATTTTTATTTTTTGTGGACGATTCATTAGGTAAGTTTCAATTATTTTTTGTTCTGTATTTTTTATACCTATGCTCTGCAATTTTTCGATAAGTTTGGTTTTGGATATTGTATCGAATGCTTTCTTCATGTCTATGTATAGTGCTGTTACTATGTTTCCCTTTTCCACTTTTTCTTTAATTTCATTTATAAAATCTGTTGTTGCAGATGTTGTACCGGAGTTCTTCTGGAAAGCATATTGGTTCGAGCCCACAATTTTATTTATTGTTAGATGATCAGACAATTGAATTTGTAAGCTTTTCTCTAAGATTTTGTTCAGTGTAGATAGTAACGAGATAGGACGATAATTTTCTACGTTCTGCCTGTTGCCTTTTTTGTATATGGGCACAATAATAGTTTTTTTTAGATATTCGGGGAATTCTCCATCATGTATAACGTTGTTAATTAATTTGGTCAAAATTGGTGACAATACGTCTTTGTTCCGTTTAACTATTGCTGTTGTTATTTTATCAAAGCCTGGTGCTGTGTTGTTTTTTAATTGATTTATTATTGTTGTCACTTCTCTCAGAGTTACCAATCTAAATTTTAATTCAGGTATTTCTTTCTTCATCTTTGTTGTTATTGGGGCTTTTGTGTTTTTTGACATTTGTTCTTCTGCCAAGGATTGACCTATATTTGCGAAGTATTTGTTGATTTCTTCTGCTATTTCTTTGGGCTCAGTTGTTATCATTCCATTTTCTTTTTGTATTTCGCTTATATTTTTGTTATTACTTTGATTTTGGCTGACTTCTTTGCTAATTAAGTTCCATGTCTTTTTCGGTTCTGATTTATATTTCTTGAATTGCTTTAGGTAATATTCTTTCCTGGTGTTTTCTATAACATATTTGGTGTGTTTTCTCTGATCTTTGTATCTGTTATAGATTTCTTCGTTTATGGGGTGTTTAATATGATTTTTATATAAATAATTTCTCTTCCTGATTTCACTTACTATGTTCTTATTTATCCATGGGCAGTCTTTTCTTCTTTTTATTTTCTGGATTTTCTGGTGTGATTCTACTATATTCTGGAGTGTAGTTGATAATTTCTGAAAAGTGTCAATTTCGTTTTCTTTAATTTCTTTAATATTTTTGTCTATATTGAAATAATCTGATGTGGTATATTCGTAATATTTGTATTCCGGTGGTTTTTTTGTATTCTGTAGTGCAATTCTGAGGCCGTGATGGTCTGATATATTATTTGGTACAATTTCCAATTTAATTTGAGTCTTCACGTTTGTGATTACATGGTCTAAGATGCTGTCATTTTCATTGTTATTTTTCCTAGTGTGGTATTCTTTTGAGTAGTAGAGATTGGACAGTTCTGGGCCCTCCCCCCACCACCAATATTTACTCCCCCCACCACTCAATCCACCACCACTCCCCCACCCAATCCCACCACCCAATCCCACCACTCAACCCCACTCCCCCACCACTAATTTTAGTTCCGAACGCGGCCACCGTGTATTTGCAGATGGCGCTGCGGTCGGCGCGCAAATTGAAATTTAAATTAATATACAGGGTGTCTCAAAATTTTAAAAAATAAATACATATACAGTATGATACTTTGTGACGTATGAATCATACAGGGTGTTTCAAAAATTAGAAAAGTAAGATGGCGAATCCAAGATGGCCGCCAAAAATTTTAAAATTAATGGAGGGCGTTTCAAAAATTAGAAAAGTAAGATGGCGAATCCAAGATGGCCGTCAAAATTATATAAATACATATACAGCATGACACTTTGTGACGTAGCGGTCAAATATTAATATACAGGGCGTTTCAAAAGTAAGGATTTAGAAAAAGCAAGATGGCGAATTCAAGATGGCCACCACTACAAAAAACATAACGAATATGGTCGAAGCTAGACGCGGCTGGGGTGCCCTAAATTTAATGAATACACGTTTGAAATCGTATATGACGTCACTTGCAATCATGTGTGCAACTTATCTTGTTTTCGCGCGATCATTGTAAAAATATGAATTTTAATTAGTCTACTTACCGCAATAAACATTCGCACGGCACCACACACAATGCAATACTGAAATTATTTTAAACGCGGCCACCCAGGCTTTGGAGATGGCGCTGTGGTCGGCACGCAAATTTAGAATTAAATACATTTTTTCCTAATTTAAATATACAGCATGGTCTCTGATGACATAACTATAAACATATCAAAGTGTTGGGAAATAAAAGATTGGCTTCTTTAGACTATGAGCATGTATTCATGCGTACTACTAGCATATTTTGATATACAAATAGTATTATTACTTGGATAACTTTAGTTATAATTGTGATATCATCCTATACTCTCGCGAGATATTTTTATAGAGATGGCAGTTCGAATAAAAAAGTATGAAGAATTCTTAAGTGAAATAGACGTTGATTTGCCAGCTGAAATTCGCGATTGGATTTTTACCTCAACATTGATTAGAAACGATTGTCTGTTTATGGCAGCATTTGTTTATCAAAATCAAAATTATTTTGATATAGATAACTTTGTAAATCTGTTACAACATTGTAATCAGCGCATGAATGATGAAACGAGGCGATTAATTTATGAACAATTCGAGAAGCTTAATGAACCAGATTTGGACTTATGTGAGATTTGTGTTTTCGATATTGAAAGTAACAGTGTATTGAATTTATATAAGGGAAAACCGAAGAAACTACTATCTTGGTATCCACAGTATATCCACCCAGAATTGGATTATGATCATCAGCTTGTTGATAATGGAGGGGGTAGGATTATATATGCATATCAAGTATATTAAGATAAAATATATAGTAGTGTGTCATTTATCATTGATTAACAATGTATAACAGCTGTAAACGGAAACTACTAAGATTAGAGTTAAATCGACGAATCCTGAAATATCAATCCGAATTAGGAAAGCTCAGACGGGATATAGACCTTTACAAAATTATTGTGGATATTAAAAAAATAAAACTCTAACATGGGAAACCAGCAAGGTAAAGTTGATCGAGCTATTAGACAAATTAATAATAATTTTGGTACACTTGATGGCATAAGTAAATCGACAATTAGTAAAATCCCATTAACAGTCCTACAAACCATGGTCACAGCCGAATCTCTTAAACAACACTGGCATTTGATACCCACAAAGAAAAGAGACGCTCTCAACGAATACTTACCATGTTATCTACACTATAATCAGCCCTGGCAGACGGAACATATAGATGGCGCACCACCAGCTCGAAGAAATTGTTGTTTTTGTATTAATAAATAAAAAAAATAGTTTGTTTACACAAAATATAGGAATAAAAAGTATATGTAATAGTTCAACATTGTTTTATTATTAAATAAAGGAAATATATATACAATTCAGTAATATTTACAGCACATCATGTTTGTTTATCCAGGAGTTATTTGAAGTTGATAGGCCCAACCACTTCACATACACTTTATTGCCTTTTCTGCGCAGCACCTTTTCAACCAGGTATACATCTGTATGTTTCGCTTTTTGCAATTCTTGCTCGTAAAAACTACCCAAGATGGACTGCCCGTTCATGTCTTCGAGAACATACGTTGCTGGATTAGTGATATTAGCTTTAACAACTTTAAATAGTTCTGTGGACCAATTGGATGTATATCCTTTTTCAAAAACACCCTTATGGCGACTAATTCTAACAAAATCACCCACTCGAAATTTCCTCGCTCCACTTATTTTAACATGATTATAAACACTTTTTAACAATCTCTTTTCATTTTTCTTATTAACATCAAGAGGTCTCATTTTAATCGTCCTATGTTTAGTCGCATTGTATGAATCAGTTACAGTCGGTAATATATCGACCCATCTATATTTACCAAGCATACTGAATTTCTTATACAGC